>JAOTQP010001652.1:28905455-28915959 GCA_026413545.1 Cichladusa arquata | reverse complement strand
GAGAGGGGACAGCCCTCCTGTTTCCGGCCCCGTGCTGCTCCTCTCGGGCGCTCCCCCCACCATGTGAAACCAGCACAAATTTAAAGTTTAGCTGTGAGTTCTGGGGCCACATTTGTTTCTGACATGTAAGGAGATTCCATTTATATTGTGGTTTTTTTCAATGCTAATCCTGATGACATTTCTGAAAGAATTGATTAGAAAGCACTCTAAAACATATATGTGCATAAAATAAAATTTAGGAAACATGTATAATTTTATATCAACAGTTGTTGTGTATTTCTTGAAAGGCTGACAGGAAATATGATGTGCCTGTACATGCTGTCTTAAAAGAGAGAGAATATGAAGATCAAAGGTAATGTGGTGGTTTGTCTCAGAGACACTTGCTCTTTCCCATCCATTTGATATTAAAAAATGTTTCAAATATTGTGGGACTACCTCTAAGAAGTGTAAGCTTAAATTCTTCGTGTAAATAAAGAAAATAACACATTGAACAAATATCTGCAGTTTGTAAGGCCATCCCATTTTTACTTCAAATCCATCTTCAGATTTGAATGTTTCCCCCTATATTACTATGAATACTAAAGCTAGATCCTAATCAGAAGTATTTCCTTGTGAAAATTCAACAACACTGCTTAATGATTTTGCTTTCAAATGTCTTATGTATTTGTACAGTTACAGATCATTAAGATAAATAATAAGATTTTTAGTGATTTTTTTAAATATAAAAAATGCCAACCTATTTATACATATATACACACACATATATGTAAGTATGGATAAATATTTAATAAAAACATAATTAAATGCACACAAAAAGCTATAGGCTTAAACTTCCGCATATGGATGATGTCATCTTATGTAAGCTATTATAATACACATGTTTTACAGGCTCTTGTTTTGCTTAGGGTTTCAGTGAAATATTTAAAAGATTTAGATTTTAGCTACTTTTTGGAAATCTTGAGGGAAAAAGGAAAATTGAAAATGAAAACCTGCCACTTATTCAAAATGGCTCAAGGCTGTTATAAAGGACAGAATCTTGAGTAATTAAGAGTAAGCACCTTGTACCTTAACCATTTGAGGCAAAGAATGATACCTGTTAAAATTTAATGAAAAAAAAGTTTAATTTAATTTTTTTTTTTAACCATCACATATTTTGCTTTACAGAAAAGATTTGCTGGTAAATTGTGCAGAGTTGTGTAACACATTAATATGGACTGAAAATAAAGACCTCTTCCCACCTTCATCCATTTTGTGCCAAATTCAAAACACAGGAATTCCTAATTTTCTGTCATAGGTACATCTTCATTACAAATTCAGCAAGAACATGGGTAATAAAATGATTTTGAAACTTCACTATAGATTTCCCTTCATTCTGATCTCAGTCTCCTCCTAATTTAAAAGAAAGTTATTCTAAGCAGAGGAATTTTAAATTAATTTATAAAAGAACATATTTTTATTAACATGTAACAACATTCATATGTAACTAGGTGGACAAAAATAAACACTAATGCTATATGCATATTATACATGCAGTGTTTGAACTCAGTTATAAAAAATCAGCCAATTATTTCTGATGTTTTCGTGTTTGTACTGTACTCTGTTTGGACACAAATATTCACCTTGCATGTCACTTCACATCAAAGGCTCCTCACTGTGGATTTCCAGCTGGGCTAATTACCTCTAGTTGTACTGTTTCCACTATTTTGCCAATCTCAGTTTTACTGAAAACTACTCTAATATAGGCAATGAGAAGACAGTAATGCATGTATGTCTATGGAATTATTACATGGCTAGCAAGTCATGCCCACAGTTAGGACTGAAATGCCTCTTAAGGATTTTGCAATGTGCAAAAAATGATTCTTTTCTCACTGCTGCAGATATTCGGCTTCACAAAATATGGGGAACCCTAAAATTTCTACAGTGCATAGCTATTGTGTTTTTGATAGTAATTTTATTCCAGCAAAACTTAATTCAAAATTGTTTGTAGAGGGAAACAGGTAGCTAACATCTAGCCATTTCAATTCCTTTGGCATGGTGTCATCATTTATGGAACTAATACAGAACACATACCTAATCTCCTTTGGATTCTGGTTGTCATAGACTTTTGGAACTCCTGATACCAATTAAAAGGAGCAACTATTTGAATTTCTCTTGGAGAACACTCTTGGATCCTTCTGCCTGATATAATAAAGTGCTTTCATATTTCTTAAAGTTTTTATTTCATAAGGTCAGGAAAGTAAAATGGCTGCTCCATCTGTATGACTGCTGTAATTTTATGATTTAGAGATTATCTATAATACTTTGAAAATTCTAAAACTGGGTAAAGACTAAAACTAATTAAAAAAAAATCCCAAACCAACCTAATTAATCCGTGAGTTTAAAAAAAGCCATAATTACATTCTAAATATTTTTTTTAAGGATTAAATTTTACTAATTAGAGATTAAACACTAGGGAATTTCCATATCTTTGTATACAAAACAGTGCTTTTCCATTGCACTTTAATGACTTCAAGTAGTAATAACAGGCTTGTTTGTCCCATTAAGGAACAGTGTGGGTCCATGGTTCTCTCTAGGAATTCAGCAGTAACACTGAGTCATTGAAACCCCACCATTTTCTAGGGTCACTGATGCAACATGGATTTGAATCATACTGGTTCACAGGAAATGCAAAAATCTGTCTACAAAGTGCTGATATGTCATGGAATAAAATGAAAATATTCTTTTAAGAAGAAGATTTATGCAACCTCAATGCCCATAGAATCCTATCTTAGAAAGAAGATCTCTTGGAAAAAATGATTGTGCATTTGCTTGATTGGTCCTTAAATGAGATCCTAGTCTTAAATCTTATGGACTTCCATTCCAATAGGAAGACATTTCTCTGCCCTCAGCAAAAAGGATAAAAAGTCCTTCATATTGAAGCCTTAGCTATTTATGATAACTAGAAATAATTTTGAATCCTCTCCTTTATTTTTTTTCAAATAATATTAGCACATTTTAAAGTACTGATAAGTATACAAGTCAACAGGTGTGGCCCTAGAATGTTATTTGAGGGTTTTGAGGCTTACATGATAATAGTTTGAAGGGTTTTTCACTACCTCCATTCTTAAAAAGTTCCAGATATGTAAGCTTTTAGTTATTGTTTAACTGAGATTTCTAGCATTATGGCATAATTACATTTATAGAATGTAATATAGAAAAGCAAGTAGGACCTACTCCAATATTTTTTATTTCATCTTGACAAATTATGAGGCCACATTGCTGATTATGTCTTGATCTTTTTAAGGTAATAGTGTTGATTGGGTTATCTGTAGAACTTCGGTGTGTTGCTTTGCTGCATATAAAAACATTTCATATGGATGTTCAATAGAAGTGGAGAGACAGATCAGAGATTCTCCTTTTTTGGGGTTTTTTTGGTGCTATCTGATTTGATTACTCATTATATTTCAATGCATATGCAGGTGGCAAAATGTGAATACAGGGCACTCACCATTATGTTCATTTGCTTTGCCGTTTAGGAAGCGCAGATGTTGACTATATTATAACAAGGTGTTTCTCGTTGTAACTGTCCTGCTGTTAGGTCCCTCTGCTACTACAGCAGTTTGCTGCTTTGATGTGTTAGAGACATCTTTCCTGGAAACTTGCAACTATATTGTCTAGTTTTAAATCTGATTTGAATTTGTAACTTCTCAAAACAGGAAAGAAAAGGAAGCTAAGTTTGCATTATGTTATGCATAAGATATTTCTTTTTTGAATTTCTAATATTTTATTCTTTGGGACTGTGTTGCCTTGCTGTATGAACAGATGAATCTAATGTACATTTGGGATAAAAGGCAAAGAGTGCTGCTCTAACTTTTTAGGTCTTGCTTCTTCTATTATTTGTAGTTTTGTTAGTTGCTGTTTGCTACATCCTAGCAAATACTTATGCTAAGTTGCCTAACAAATATTCAACTTGAATGTTCAAATCCTTGGTAAGGCCACTTTTTTCACTCATGTTGCCTAAAAGTTATCTATTTACTGAATAAGTCCCTTTCAATTTCAGTCTCAGTGGTTAAAATGACTTAGCTTTTGGAGGACAAGCAGTGAATTAAAGCTCAACAATGAAACAAAGGTCAAAGCTCTGGGACAGATTTAAAAAAAAAAAAAAAACCTGAAAAGCATTTAGTAAAACTACTTATATCTCTAAGGTCTCTATTTGTCAAACATTTCCTATCCTTGAGTTTCTAGGAGTTCAGGGCACTTCTGCAATCCTCAGTGGCACTAGTAAACTATGTAGTTATGTTGTCTTAAATAGGAAAGAAAGAAAAAAAATACCCGAAAGATGAGATACTTTGTAACATAAGGCTGAAAAGTTGATGAGCAATGGTTTAAGCTTGGTTATTGTACATGGAAATAAAAGTCTCAGCTCTGAGAAATATTTCATCATGTTTGGAACTGAGCAGCCAGCCTGGTTAATGACAGTAGCCAGTGCTATTGCCCCTCCTCTGCTGGACTGTGCTTGCAATACAAGCTCACAGCCTGAATACGAATTGGAATTCAAAGCCTAGGTTTTAACCAGCAAAGCCATTCTTTGGATTAGTCTAGACTGAGAGACACTCTCTGTTTTAGCACATGGCTATGCCCTCCCATAAGCACTGCGCTCCTCGGGAGCAATGAATCTACCAGGCACTTAGGGAATCCTGAGCTCAGCCTGTCAGCCCAAAGCTATACAGTTCACTTCTGTTGTAAGACAAAATTGCAAAAGAGGGCACAAATACTGTCAGCACTGTTGAACAGAGAGGCCTCATAATACAATTAATGAGCCATTTGGTTACTTGAGTAATTTGTATGTGCTAAGCATATGGATTTTTTTCTTCCTAAGAGATATTTTTCCAACTGTTTGTTCATTTTAAAAGCTTTAAATTTTCCAAATGATAAGTAGAAGAAAGTTATGAATTTTGTGTCCTTTTTCCTATTGCTGATCCTGCAGAGAATTTCAGTTGTTCTGTTTCATGCTAAAGCCTTTGAAGACACTAATCATAGGCATTTAAAATAGCACAATACAGAATATGAAGTAATTCATAAAAATTGAATTGAATATTGAGAATATTGGACAAATTGAGTTGGTCTTTTCATATGCCAAAATGTTATGCAAAGATCTTGCTGAGTTACCAGTACTGCTATTGGTAACTGCTACTATTGGCAGGGTACAATTCATTCATTCATTCATTTTGCTGAGCATTCACAATAGCACAGTGCATCTGAACCTATTGAAATAAAACAGACAAAAAAAAATTTTTTGGTTTCAGAGAAAAATGTTTAATCTCTCTGGCAAGCTGCTTCCTATTTGTTTGCAACATGCATCTCTCTCAAACAATTGATGCAATTTTCAGAAATGGCAGTTTCTAAACTCAAAATCATACCTAGGGCTTTTTTCTGTTTTCCGTATCTGTTGCTTTTAATCTCTCTACAGGTCCATAATGACATTAATTTTAGTCTCTAGCAGTGCAAACATACCTTTTTGCTTGTATTTTCCTGTTTGTTTGTTTGAGTTTTTTTTTCTTTTTTGCTTATTGTTTTGTTGTTGTTGATGTTGTTGTTGTTTTTTAATAAAATGTCAAGAGGTGACAATCTGCATTTCATCAGAGTGTCCATTTTGTAGCTTTAAAATCTTAAGTACATATGAGATTGATTTCAGCAGGTTACAAAGTATTAAACTGGTATACTTATAGCTGGAAATAGTCTCTGGGAGCCAGGATTGTCCTGACATGTTTTTGGTGATAACTGATGAGTCTTAAAATCAAGTTAGTGAAAGGACTATGAGTTAAGAATTTCTTACGTCTATACCACAATGGCGTTCATATGCAGCTTTTATTTTTCTTCAGTAGCAATCATCTTATCCTTGTATTGTTTGAGGCACTTGCTCAGCTACTCATATGCAGCACACTTCCCAGTACTACTGGTGCTTTCAGGACTGTACTGATTTTCTCTCTTAAATTTACAGGCTGTGGAATGGAAACTTAGTGAGTGGTTGGTGGTTTGCTTGTGTGTTGACAAGCTTAACACTCGAGTGTTGTCCTTTCCTTTTAGTCAATAAGTTTTTTTTTCTTTTTTTTTGTGTCATCCTGGCTCGTGACATTTCCCTGAGTAGCTCACTGTTTGTTTTTTCTGACATTGAATTCTGCTCAGTTGCCTTACAACATTCTTCTGGCAGCCTTTTGAATGCTCTATTATGACTTAGCAGTCTCTGAGGATAAAGAGAAAAGTTTGGCAAATTCTAAATGCTTGGACATCATATTCTTCCAAAGATATGTTTTTATCCTAACAGTCAGTCTTTCTTCCCATAATCCCAAGAGTAGCATAATATTATGAGTCACCCATTACGGTGGGTTTTGTAATCTTAAAAGGATTTTTTTGGGGAAAAGGGTGGAAATTGTGTTGATTGGGTCAAGATTTTGTTGGTGAATCAAAGTCTCTCTCCTTTTTTGTAATTGTTTGGTTTATAAAATGAATAGAAAATTATTAAAGCATCAACTTCTTTAGAGCATGTGATTGTCAAAAATCAAGCTACATTTTGATGTCTCTGTCTGACATATATCTCTCCATACATAGAGCTATAGTAACTAAGTCTTCTCCACTTGTTCTGCCTAGTTCCAGCATTTTAGCTCTGGAATTATAACTGAGGAGTTTTGCTGTGAAGCAGGTGTGAAACTACTTCCCTGTAGCCTCTGAAAGACTCATTGCAGAGTAGATTGGACAAGAGGAAGAAGGAGGGTACAGGGATTGACAGAGAGACAGTTTGTCTCAAGACATAATTCTAGGCTGGGGATATTGATCTGAATGAATTAACAGAGATCTTTTGCTGTTCATATTTTTGCATAGCTAGTAATCTAGATAGATTAAGCTCATCAATTTTTTAGTCATGAGAATTTTATGTGAATCGATGTTGGTACCTCCAATCTTTTGGACTACAAAATTAAATCTAAAAAAATTTAAAATGGTAAAATATTCAGACCCTATTTTCCTGAGCTGCAAAGATTGCTGTGATACTTGAAATAAAATAATACCAGTGCTGGGAAAAGCTTAAAAAGGATAGAACTCATCTCCCTTAGAAATTAGACTAGGAAGGAACAGTTTTCGGAGGTTTTGATTCCGTGCTATCTTCTAGGGTGTGGTCTTCTATACAGTTCAGAAGTTCTATAGGTATCTAGTAACAAATAAGGGGGTAAAAAATAATTAGAGCACTTTGCCTTGTTATTGTCTGAGATACCAGGAAAATAACTGCAACTGTCATTTTAATAATTCTATAATCCAGTCAAGGAATTTGATGATAATGTTCGGGTAATTGGTGTACTGAATATCCTTAATCTTCATGAGGATGACAAGCTTTCTTGAGTATACTTTTCTCAATTAATGTGGGTGAAAACTTTAAGCAGTCTATGTATATAGTACGTGCAACATTTCTGGAGTACAAAACCACTTATCTACTTTATGTGAAGTACGACTGAAGACTGACCTTCTGAACACCCACCTAGACCTACACTTAGCTATTTGGTAGAGAAGTGGCAATTGTGTAAAACCATGACAAGGAATCTTTCAGGGAAGCTGGTGGCGGTACAAGGACAAAAGGCTTGGATTACCAATGTGAGAGAAGCAGACAAAACAGACCAAGGCAGCGTTGTCCCTTCTTCATAACAGCACGTACATGTATTCAAGCAGCTGAAATACCAGAATCTACATTAGCTTTTCCATCCACGTGAGTTTTTTGAACTAATGCATCTACTCTCATCCTGAATTTCAAGCCAAAGAATTGATTTATGATGAAATTGCATATGCAATGCGAAGTGTTAAGACATACTGTGGACACTATTGTATTCTAATATAAAGATTTAGAGGAGGAGGAATATGTTACTTAGAATAAAAGGAAGAATACAAAATAGAAGAGAGATGAGAAGAAAATGGGAAAAATTTGAAAATATATTTTCCGGAGGTTTGGAAATGCTAAAGAAAATTCAAAGTATATTGCGGTACATATAGAAATATTTCTTGAGTATCTTTACTGAGGACTCAATGCAAGATAAATTACTTTTTCCCATAAATCCTGTCATGTTTTTTTTCTTGAAAAAGCTACACCCTGTAGTTCTTAGTCTCGGAGGTTCAATGAAAACTGGTTTTTGTGTTGAGTGGTTTTTTTTTTCAATTTTCAATTAACTTCAATGGGGAGTTACGAGGAACTTTATCTAATTGATGCTTGGTTTTGCTACCATTAAATAGTTTGAAAGCATGGTTTCAAAAAACTCATATCATTGGTTTATATTAAAAATAGAAGTATTTTAATGTTTGTTCCTTTGTATCATTGTCCTATGCTTCTCTTTTCAAACTTCATGGTCAATGACTTGCTCATAAACTAATCTGTTCCAAATAGTTAACATGCTGGCTTGCTCTATTAAAAAAAATGTGTGATTTGTGGATTTATTGATTTAAAAAAAATAAAATCAGTTTGTGTATAATTCAGATAGAGCTGGCTTGTACTTATATCTTTTGGTCTACCTTGAAAAAAAATAAAACAGTATTGCACCTTGCATTTGGTACTTTCAGAAGAACTTTATGGATGGAAGCTACATGTTTTGTTTCATCTTGTTTGGACTAATAACAATACAAATAATTGTCATATTTTATAACAGTAAATCATAGGAGGACTTGACTTTTTAAAATGGAAATATTCAAGTGAGAAAAGTGATCTATTTTGATTATTAGAGTGAAAAATCCTTAGAATGCCAACACACCTTTCAAAGGATAAGTTAGTTGCTGTCAGTGTGAATGTTCCCTGAAAATATATTTTTAGTATGGAGCAGAATTTAGGCTACCATTGCACACACACTTCTTTAAATACTCAATTAAAGTTCATTAAGTCCAATTAAGCATTAAATATTTCAACTGCTTCACTTCTCACTTTTTTAATTTTTAAGTCTTTGAAGCCCTTAGGAAATACAAAATAAAAGGTAGAGACATTTTTTTTAGCTGCACTTGAATGGTAGCAGAAAAGTCTAAATTTTTGAGTTAAATTATTTAGACTTCAAATATGTGGAAATTCAGTTAGACTTGGGATAAGGAATACATATCTTTGTAGCATATTAGTGGGATTTAGTTCTTAATTTTCTAGCTGCATTTTTTCACAAAACAGTTCTACATACATTTTCTAAGAATATAGCTCTCACTGTGGACTAAGAAAGGACATGGAAGACAGCTTTGTAATTTACCACCAGTAAACATATGTGACAATTTATTGACTTCACTAATTGCGTTTCACCCATGGAGCCATTAAGAGTTGAAAGTAGTTCTGTAAACTGGTTCTTTGTTTGGTTAGCAAAGTTTGTAGAAGTTCGTATTTTCTGCCTAAGCTATAATTTATCTGTATGTCTATGTATGTTTGTGTTATAATATTTTAATGTGGTAACTCAAAAGTAGGGTTATATTTTTTTCTCAGTTAATTGCCTTTTGATGAGGTTATTGCATTCCTGTTGGATTTGTAGACTAAATATGCAAAGCAAAATTGCTACTGTTTTCAACAGAGCAGTGATATTAACAGTGACTGAAGTGAAAAAAACTTGTTTTTGATAAATGTGTGATGGGTTATGTCCCTCAGTTTACCTGGGTGTGTAACCATTCAAGCTCTTCAAGTACCTTTTTTGCATTATTAAAGGAAACTGTTTCTGAGTATATATTGTGCTTGTAGTTAGGGTTGACTACTTTCCAAATTGCATGCTATTCTTCAGAATGTACTCACCTACCAGAAAATCATGCAATGCCTAAGCTGTCTTTTAAATTTCTGAGTAGGTTTGATAATATATGTGTGTTAATAATATCTACATTAATACTTCTAGGAACAAATAAAATTTGGGAATTGTATTGCTAGTTTTGGAAATTTACTAGAAATTTTATTGTGTGATAAGGTAAGAATTCTTAGAGGTCACTTATGTTAGTTTTGCGATTTCTCTGAAGGCTGATAAAGACTAGCTTCACCTAAAGCCTATAACATGAAAATACATTGACATTTTGGAGTTGCAACTAACATTACTATCTAGATAGAGCTGAAATACCCCAGTAATCATTGACTGTTTACATAGAGGGTTTCTTAGTAAGAGAACAGATTTCAATTAGATCTCACAAATATCTAGGTTATTGTTCTGGAGGAAAGAAAAAAGCAAGGAGTAAACCAGTGCCCCAAATCATAATCTTAACCTGTTTCCAGTGTGCTTTTAAAAATTAAATGCATCATAAGAAAAATGTTAAAATATAAATAATATTAAAATGCACATATAGGTTAAATACTATTAAGTCTTGACAGAAGATATTTTTAATTGTTTTATTTTTTTCACCAGAAACAGAGATTAGCTCTCTGATTAGTTTCTGTAATTACAACAACATAAAATAGTAGAGTTCCTTTTTTTAACTCAAGAACTATAAACATTTAATGAGGACCTATAAATAAATGATTGTCTTTTTTATGTATAATTTCTGAGACTTC
>JAOTQP010001652.1:28891988-28905355 GCA_026413545.1 Cichladusa arquata | reverse complement strand
ATTTTGTCATGGCTATGAAGATGTTCACAGTGTCACCATAAAGATGCATATACCATTAAATATACTAAAATAATGAATTCCAGTCCCGTACATGTAAATTAGATGTTTCTTAAAAGATCCATTTGCAAAATAAAACTACCTACACAGTTTCCATAAGGTAAATAGTTGTTTCTCATAAATCCTTGTATCTTCAGAACAGTGACTTAAAAGATGATTGCAAGGTACCTTTCTTTGCTAGTAAGTGTATTGCTTGAATTCACTACTTGAAGTTAAATATTGGCTAAGTGCAAATACACATCTGCAACAAATACATGGTATTATGCTGGTACACATTTACATGTCTCATCTTATAAAAAACCCTTTCAAAATCCTGAGATTATCTTAATAAAAAACCCCCAAAACAAACCCTTTTAAACTATTTCTGTATCAAATTTAAAATATGCAGCAACTTACATAAGAGAACACCAGGCATACATTATTTTGTGCTTTGGTTTAAAATAAGTACTGACTGTAATCACTGCATGCAGGACATTTCCATAAAATTTTCCACTTTATATAAGACTTGATAATGAAAAAATTAAATCAGATCTTCGCAAAGATCCTTTCTTTTCCTTTGGCAATCCCACCTTTTCTTGTTCAAATAAGCTTTCTATGTCCAATAAATGAAAAGGTAGAGATAGCTTATGAGCACTCCAGAGTAATTTCTGCTTTCTGAAGTCAAATGTTATTATGAAATATATAGCATATATTTCTGTATCATATTTGCAGGTGTTTTTGCATACATGACATTTCTACATTTATATGAAAAGTTTTACCAAAGGTAAAACTTTAATAAATCTTCAGATGCACTTTTCCAGAATGATAAATAAAAAGTACAGGCTTGGAAACTGGTAAGTTTCCTTAGTTTCTATAAACAGAAAACCTTGTCTGAGAAAGTATCTAAAACTGCAATTTGCTTTCATCTTAATTTGAAGTCCAGACAAGGAAATATTATAGATCAAACTACTACAGAATTAATTTCTCATCTCTTAAAAGAATCCTGTTTGTAATGCTATAAGAAGTTAATACAATCTGCGTTTTCAGTTTTTGGGTTTTTAGTTTATCTTTAAACTTTTAATAGGAAATCAAGTTCCAAATAATCTTGTTTTGTGTATTTTCTTTTCAGGGGATAAATGCAAACCTACTGAGTACACCGAAGTGAAAAATATGTTACTGGATCTACAAAATCAGAGATACATTGCAGAATCAAAAGATAAATCTGTTGGTGAGAAAACGGTGTTAAAGAAACTTCTTATAGATCAAATGTTCAATTATTTTGATTCAGACAACAATGGACTTGTGGATACTAACGAGTTATCTCAGGTAAGGTTGAGTTTTTGTTTCTGTTAGCACAGTGACCATTCAGATGTCTCTTTCAGATTCTCTCTATTTAGATGTCTCTTTCAGGACATGCACAGAGGGAATATCATGTCTTGGGATACTTTAGAAAATGTGAGTCTCTGAGGTGGAAAACTTCATTTGAGAATTTTTTGAGTGGCTGAATTATTCAGAAATTCTGTAGTGATTGTTTAGAAATTTGAATATAATGCTTTGAAGTGTACTGCAGTGTGTTAGAACACTCCAGGCTAATGTGACCATGAGTTGTTTTATTATCCACTGCGTGCTATCATCCAGTTCAACTGTATAGATGTATTGTAGAAGTTGAAAACAATTAAAATAATGAGGTAGATCACTTCTGTAAAAGAAGTATTATTCCTTTATCTTCCAGCTAGAGAAGTATAGAAGGAATCTTGTAAAGAGAGTTCATGGTGATCTCTAAATAGCAAATTTTAACTAATTACAGATATAAACCAGTAATTGCTGCTCTGGTAGGCATAGCAGCACTTGCTTTAATCTACCTAAGAGGATTGATTCTATTAAAGAGTGTTGATGGAGCAAATGTACTTTGATTTACTAGAGGTCTGTGTTTGAGAAACCTAACAATGGTTAAAGTGTATTAATGAGTCTAATACTAGGCAGCCAATTAAAATTTTAAGAAAAGTAGGATTTTTTTAGATGTGAGTGTTGATCATTATCCTGTTTTAAGTTGCATAGCAGTGTTAAGAAATAGGCTGGAGTTATCATTTCCATACAGATAACTTTGAAAATTATAGTCACAATTCCAAGGACCACAGGGTGATTGCAAATATAGGCATCATGTCAACTACTAAAACACTATTTCAAAATATTAATTTAAAAATATTTTTCTGTACTTTTCTAATATTATTTTTTCCTGCTGCTTTTAGATTCTATCAGAACTTCAACTTTTAAGGGACTTTGGTGCCTGTATATATCTCACAAATAATAATTTAGATATAAATATACTATATGAATAGATAATATAGATAGGAATCACATATATAGATTTGTAAACTATATTTAATTCTTATCTATTCAGTTGCTTCATGTACACTTTTCCTTTTTTTATGTGTGTTAAACATAGTTTTAAAATAATAATTAAAAATCATCCATCATTATGTTTTCAAACTTTCTATATACACTTTTCTCGACATTCTTTTTTTTCTATAAAGAGCAAATTATAATGGCAGCTGTAAAGTAGTGCTTTTTCACAAGTATGGAAACAAGTCAGCCTTAAACCTCTAATATTTTGGTTTTGGTTTTGTTAAAATTCATTGCAGAAACATCAAATTACTCAGCCTACAGATTAGTGTAAAGTGAATTAATTGTTGCAAACTGTTGTTTGTTTTGTTATTGTATGGTTTGAAAAGAGACACAATTAACCCCATGAGGGACCCGTGCTGGAGCAGTCTGTTCCTGAAGGACCCTTTGGAAGGGACTGATGCTGGAGCAGTTAATGAGGAACTGCATCCCATGGGAAGGACTCATGTTGGAGCCGTTCATGGTGGACTGTCTTCTGTGGTAGGGGAAGATTGAGAGGAGTTCTCCCTCTAAGGAGGAAGGAGTAGAAAAGAGAACATGTGGGAGTTTCACAAAATGAATTTGCCACTGTTGGCCAGGTCCATTCACTCTCCCAGTTTGACCCATTTCTGTTTTTGGAGTGTTTTTGGGATTAGTCTGGAGGCAGAGATCACACTGTAAGGCTACCTGTCTTACGGCAGTATATAAATTTCTAGCTATAATGTCCTGAATCAGGTGTTTATATTGGGCCTCTGCTCCTCAATGCCTCTTCCTATGCTCCTCCCTTACTACAGACCATATCAGATGGCTAGCTATGAATACCTTTCCTTCTGGTGTGTAGGCCCATCCTTCTTCATTGTATGTCCCTTCCAGATCTGTGATTAACTTTAGCACCCCCTTTTTTTATAATTTGGCTTTGTTAAAATTTGGCTTGCCTTCAAGGGAAATTTTTCCATCTGGAATTAAAGCTCCTTCCATTTTACCTGTCCCCTGGCTGTTTCTTTTGCCTCTCTGTCTGCCAGCTCATTTCCTTTTTCTAATTCCGAATTTGCTTTTTTATGTGCTCTGATGTGCACGATTGCTATTTTTTTTGCCTCTAACAACTTCAGAATTTCTTCTGCATGTCTAATGTTTTTCCCTTGGGAGTTCAATAGTTCCCTTTCTTTCCAGATTGCTCCGTGGGCATGCACAACTCCAAAGGAGTACTTTGAATCCACATATTATATGAATTCATATAATGTTCATGTTCTGACCTTGGGCCAATTCCAAGGCTCGGGTCAAGGAGATTATTTTCTCCTTCTGTGCAGAGGTATTGATGGGCAATGGCTCTGACTCTGTTACCTCATGGCAGTGGTGACAGCATATTCTGCATGCCTTCTGCCATCCAGGACATAGCTGCTTCCATCTGTGAACCACTTCTCTGCATTTTCCATAGGAATATCCTTCAGATCCAGGCGACTTGAGTATGTTGCTCCAATGTTTCCAAGCAGTCATGATGCCCTGGCTCCCCTGTGTTTCCACTAAGGAAAGAAGCTGGATTGACAGTGTTAGTGACCACAAACTGACTGCAGCCCCCATTTCTTGTCCCCCTGCTCTCCTGGAGAGGGAGAATATAGAGAATATTATCAATGAAGTTAAGCCCCTTGGAGGAAAGGAGTTTTTAATTTTTGGTTTTATTTCTCATTTATCTTAGTCTTGTCTGATTAGTATTGAATTCAGTTAATTTGTCCCCAGGTTAAGTCTGTTTTGCCCATGACAGTAATTGGTGTGTGATCTCTCCCTCACTTCATGTTGGCCCGTGAAACTTTCATTATCCAGTCGGGTCAACCATCCACAGGGAGACATTACTGTACTCCTGAAAATGTTCTCAGAATTAGGAGAATTTTTCTCAGTTGTGCTCACAGTCAAAATTTTGAAATCTCCAGAGCTGTCATAAATAATTCCTCCTGTCTGCATTTTAAATGTAATCATATTAGGGGATATGAAAAGCAGCACTTGCTGTAGAAAACAAGGACTCCTGAAGTTAATTTATGTTCATGTGAATATTGAAGTTCAGTTTATAGTGCATCTTAAATTTTACATCTCGTCAATCTTGCTGTGCAATCAGGCCCTTGGATTGTATTTATTGTCTCATAGGTCATCCTACCTAATGTAAAATTGAAATGAATCAGTTGGAGATTGAAAATGGTGACAGCAACATTCCAATTTTATTGCTGTATTCTGGATCAAAAGTCATAAGGTTATTGAATTTGCATCTTGATACAAAAGAAACAAATATTCCTCCCCCCCAAAAAAGCAAAAGTACTGTTCTTATTAAAAAACCTAATTCATATAGTAAGAAAGGTTTGGGATTTTTTTTGTTTTGTTTCATTTTTGTTTGTTTGTTCGTTTGGGTTTTTGTCCGTTTGGGTTTTTTGTGGTTTTGTTTTGGTTTTTTTGTTTTTTAAATATTTCAAGTATGATAACAATACATTAAACATTGGCAGACTATTTTTTTTCTTCTGTTTGAACAATTCTAGCATCTGAGTATAATATTTTTCATGGCTTTGTAGTCCAATACAGAATTGCAGCTAAAAAAGAATTTTAACTCCAATACACACTGTAAATGTAATAGGAAAACAGTAGGGTTACATAGCTCTATACAGGCTAAATGGACATTTTTTTTCCAATATAAATTCTTCTCTGCCTTGACTGCTTTAATATCTGAGTGTGATCCATTTAATGTTTTAGTTTCCAAATCCCGTATTGGCAAGTGAGATATGGCTTGATTTTGAAAGGACTTATGAATTTAACCTTTTAGACCACTCTATTTTTAGTAGTAGGTACTAACCAGAGAGGGTATCTACCTTTCAAAGCTGCAAACTGTGAAATAGGCATCATTATCATCATCTTCTCTGATCAACGTATCTGCAAGGTTTGCAGTAAGGTGAGGTGATTCCTTGAAGGGTTTGTTTTTAAAGCCTTTTGGCACGTTTTAAATGAATCTGAAATAATGGAAGATAATTGAATCTTCTGGTTAGCCATGAATGTTCAGTTATTAACAGGCTAATATTTTTATCTATTTTATCTTATGCAAAACCAAACCAAAATTTAACAAAAATTTGTAAATCAAATACCAGTGTTTCTATCATTGTAGACTGCTTGATTACTGCATGTCGTTTTTGCTGTATAGAAGAGGAAAAAGAGCAGAGGTGTTATGGGTAGGCATAGGAATAAAATGTGTTTTTCCAGTTATGAACGCAGTTATTCTACTATGGTGGAACTGCCATTTTGTAAACAGTAAGCCTTTTCTGGTTGCCATCAGTGAAAGATGAATAGGCTCTAAAAATGTTTAATCTTGCTCAGCAATGAAATTCAAGTTCCTTTTTGATGGAAGAAGTGTGTGAAGTGAAATAATCTATACTTGATTGAACTTAGAGATGCTTTTTAAAGTTTATTTCTTACGCTATTGAACTAAGAAAGCAAAATTTTACAGAAAAGGGAAGTGACATAGCCTGAAAGCAAGTTGAATATAATAATAATAATAATAATAATAATAATAATAATAATAATAAAAAATTTTAAAAATATTTCCTCTTCCTTTCCCTCCTTTAAATGATCAGTTTTTAGATTCAAAGAAAGAAGTTAGCATTCTTATTTATGAACTAGTATCTGTAATTTCAAATACCTGAATATATTTCTTTTACTTACCAGGTTAACATAGGATAAATGAAAGTACATTACATTTCTATAAAAACTCATTCTTACTTCTGCAAAAACAAAATAAATACCCCAAAGTTATTTTGTTTGTATTTCTGTAATAATGATTATGCTTTTGCACTTTATGCTAGCTGTTACTTTATGGGTCTTGTTTGCAGAGGCTCAACTTCTATAAATTGCGTCTCTGTCACACCGTTTCTTAAACTGATCAAAATACTTGGTTGGACCTGGGCATTTGAATTTTTACCTTCATGACTTCTGATTTTGTATCTCATCAGTGTTTTTATTAAGAGTTATTTGGAGGTCTTGGAACTCAGAGAAGGGAAAATGAGTCTATCTCCTCTTTGTGTTTTTAATCAACTTTTGTTTTGACTACATATAACTACTGTGTAACTACATGTTACATATGTGGTAGAAAATTTTGCATGTTGAGTTATACTTCTGTTTGTTTTCTGCTATTAATTAGGGACATATTATTTAGGTTACTTTATCTTTTTTTACTATCACTTACCTAGGAGAAACTAAACATGTGCTATATTCAATTCTAGGTTCAAAATAAAAATAAGAGCCCTACATGAAACTTTGAAATCGGGGGAAATTAAGACTCTCTAAGCAATTAGTAGTGAGATAAAGCTTACAAACACTGTGATTGTCATACAAAATCTAAAATCTTTATCTTTCTTAGGTGTCTTTGGTTTTATCAAGTAGCAGCATTCCCCATTATATTCTTGCAGGCTGTGAAGAAAGCAGGAGCAAGCTTTATTTCTTTAGAAGGTTCAAGGACTGGTGCTAACTAAAGTGGACATACAGTATAATGGTGCAGGATTTTGTTTGCACTCATTGTTTTATCTTGGTTAAGTCCAGAGACACAGGCTCAGAGTGCTGGTGGTTCCAGGTTTAGTTCTGAGATGCAGAATTTTATCCAGCCTATCTATGTGGCCCTAATACCTCTTCTGATC
The DNA here is from genome assembly GCA_026413545.1 of Cichladusa arquata. Lineage (NCBI taxonomy): Eukaryota > Metazoa > Chordata > Aves > Passeriformes > Muscicapidae > Cichladusa > Cichladusa arquata. The sequence continues at coordinate 28,898,279 of JAOTQP010001652.1, read as the reverse complement.
TTATACTGTGAGCTAGGCATCTATAGCATTATATTTGCAGACACCTAAGGACACATTTACATCTTCTGAGTCAGATTAGGTCTTCCCTCTGCTAAATGCAGAATTGGAAAGGCAGGGAAATGTGCCTCTCATTGGAGTAGTTCGCAGAAAGACATATCATATCTGAGCTATGTAACTTGATTAATTTGGGATAGCATTGAAGTAATACCTTCAAGTGAAATTGAGCCCATGCCTTTGTAGGCCACTAGGTGTGGGTTTAGCAGTTCAGGTATCAGTTTGCTCAGGGATCTCTGTGTCCTTCTGTAATGCACAAGTCCTGTATCTTTACATATATCAGAAGTATCACATTACTATAGACACCAAATAGAGGATTGTGTTGCTGCCCTACAGAACTCGGTGGGAAATTATAAGACTATTGATTTATTTAGATTAATCGAAGCTAAAGCAAGGAACAATTTACCAAACTTTATTATCAATTTGGTTTCATAATTAATCAATTATTTTAATTTATAAATGTTATGTTGCTGTGGAAGATGATGGAGCAAGTAATTGAAACCCCCTCCTTATGCAGTCAGAATTAATTTGGAGCACATTTCTCACAATGTCTGGTGTTTGATGTACTTGGTGTTTTATCAAGCACTGAGTGGCACTGTTGTGATAAGGTACTTTCTTTTAGGGAAGATGAGTGCACATTAACTGACTGAACCATATTTGATTTAAAGGAAGGTTTTGTTTGTAGTTGTATTTATGTAGCATTTTCTTTGGGGAGATACATAAGGACCATTAATCACAGGCAAGCATAAAAACACTGACCAATAACACTTCAGGTAAGGCAGATTAATGAAGAATGTGTTACGTTATTTGTGGTCTAGTTTCATAACATCTGCAGATTTTTCATTTTGACTGTCAGAAATCAGATTAAAAGGAATGAAGCAATCTATTCTGATGTGCAGTTTGTCATTTTTAATCAGATTAACTTTCTCAATCTTCCAAAATTTGGAGTTGCACTGACTAAATTTCTGAGAGGCTCTGAACCGAGGTAACAGTATGGTGTTTAATGGGAAATAGATAATTGTGTGCTACATCTTTTAGAAATTTAATTTTTTCCAGAAAATGCAAATCCTTCCCTCATGTTTCAAAGACTATTAAATTCTGATGGATAAATTTAATTTTTTTGGAAAAGACATATTTAATTTGAAAATGTAGGTAAGTTTCTAAGTTTTCATTATTTATGGGGTTTCACAATGAACCATGAACAGTTTTTCTGTATATTTTGCCTTTTGCCAGTTTATAATGTTGAAAGTAAATGCTTCATTGTCTTTATGCAAATTCAAACTAAAAATTGTGGGCATAAATATTTGAGAACCTTCTCTGGTATTAATTTTCGATTTACAAGTTGGAAATAAAATGATCTATGTTTGACTTTTATGGAACAATCATAAAATTGTGCAGACAATCTTAATAAGGTTTTAACATTTATAGTAAGTATTTTGTTTCTAGATTGTGACTTGATAAAAATTTTGCCAGTTTTTCTTCTGCCTCCCTAACAAATCACCGTTTAGTTTAAACAAGGATCAAACAGTCTGGGTTTAAAGAATTGGCCTAAGAAACAGTTTCCTTGCATTTTACTCTTCTCCATGGACAGAAATTAATAGAATAATAGAATTTAAAATTCAAGGTGCATTGTTGGATCATCTGTGAAACACAAGTGTGATTACATGATGGTGTAGAGTCTCATATGGCTTGTAACTTCGTATCACAGTTGATCTGCACTTCAATTTTCTACAGAAACGGTAATTTTTCAAAATCCAAACCCCCACACCCTGAGTTGTATCTGATTCTGAGTTGTATCTCATGTGATTGAGTATTAGTCTCCCTCCCCTTGAAAGGAAAGGCCAACCAACAACCCAAAAGTTTCATGAAGGTTGTTTTTTCTTCTGATCACAGAGCTGATCTGATCCACAGATCCCATTGGAAAATTGGGAGGTGGCTAGGCCCTGCACAAGAGAATTCAGATTGGAACAGCTCTTATAGCAGGAAATCACAGACAAATAAGATTAATCATCATATGAAATCACTTCTGTATTTTCTAAAATCTACCCTCACAGACTCACAGTTTGCAGGGTTTATCAACAGTGAGTGTATTTCCCAAAGAATTCCAAAGTATATCACCAGCATAAAATGTCTATACAAAACCAAACATTGAATCTGTTATCTGTAATCAAAATGATAGGTTTACTGTAGACAAAAATTAAATAATTTCCAGGATGATAAAATGTACCTGTCTGTAGTATCATTATTTGAAGTAGCAGAATAATTCTATCCATTTTTTAAAATTATGATTCTTCTTTTTAAAAATTTGCTTTTCATTTTTAATTGGTCAATTTGAACAGATAACAGATTTTAGTTCAAAGAATGGAAGCTGAGAACACTAATTTTAAATTTAAAATGTGGTGCTATAAAGCCAGGTGCTTTGGGGACTTAAAAAAGGTTTTTTTCAACCTTAGGTGTAAAGTTTCATCCTTATTTGTACAATTGAAGATAGTGAAAGCAAGCATTTAAAACAATGAAACAATGAGAGAAACAATGATTCCCATACTGAATGTTCCTGGCCTTGAAATTTCAGTGATTTCTAGAGGTTCCAATACACACAATTGCATATTTAGTATTTCTTTTATAACTGTAATGGGTTTAGAGTTACTAATTTTTCCCAGACTACATTTTTGTCCTTTATGTACCAGCTGCAAGATCTACACAATTTCATATTTTCTTAATTCACTTTAATGTGAACTCAATAAAAAGGCTTTTAAAGGATGGGAAGTAGTTAGCAGTAATATTCAGGTAGCATAGTATGTATTTTTAATTGATAATAGCAAAAGGTGGTTTTGCAGTGATTTTTCTTATCTTTGTAAATGGTTTTCATACTCTCTAATGTACTAACAAGGTGATTATCCTTTATAATGCTTTTATATTATTATGTAGGAGATGACTTCTGGTAGCATAAAATGTTTGTGTCTTTTCTTTTCCTCTAGTGCTCCTGTTATTCCCTATTATTCTTTTAGGTATTTTGTGTTTACATGAATAGTAACTGAATTAATTCCTTTGCAGAACAACTGAAACACAAAAGCCCCTGTATCCCTTGTTTTTCAGAAGATATTCTCTGTTGATACAAATATAGTAATGGTTTTGCAATTATCATAGGAGACTGATAAAGGGTTGGAAGAGTAATTATTTTACCTAGGAATTAACTACAGTTATATTTTTTCTGTGCCTAATATAAAACTGTAAACTGTGCAATATTGCAATGAAAAGTTGGTTGTTTTGGCTCTTTCAGTTATGTGGTAGTACTTCTAGTACATGCCCCATCCAATATGAAAATTCTAAATCACTCTCAGCATCTTAAAAATTCCTCAGCTGGAATCTAAGTAGATGTCTACAACATACACAGACCTAAAACAAAAGGTGCATATATTAAAGAACATTTCTCTGGGATAAGTTCATCAGAGTGAAAAATCTAACATCTATTAATTTTGACCTATTTACAAATTATGTGTCCCCCCATTGAGAAACAGGAGTCTTTTCAGGTCAGCTACTTATATAACAGGTTGTGATAAGGTAATAGTCTTGTCAAAAGCCTGTAAGAACTTGATACAATTAGTAGGATAGTAAGAGTTTATATTAGCTATATTTGAAAGTGTCTGCATTTGGTTTATGTGGTTAGAAATTAGAGGAAAAAGACATTATCCCATTTATACTTGGGAAATTAATATTTTAGGTATATTTTATTATTTCTTAATCACCATTCCTGTACATATAAAGTAAAATCAGCTTTAAAATTCCCAGTTTCTTTATAGTGCTTCAGTCTATCTTCATTTTATATATATATAATATATATGCGAAATGTATATTCAAAGAAACTTCTGTGTAATTTCAGGGAGTTTGTCCTAAAGGTGTTAACTTTTAAAAGTGTAATAAATAATGACAAAGTAACTGGAAATCCCTGACTTTACACAGTTGCAGTACATTGCCCCACAGCAACCTAAAAATTATCTATTAAATGATTATTAGAAACAATTAATTATACCAGAGAACTCTAAGAGCTCAAATGTAATTTCATGGTTATAATTTTCTTGTCAGGTAATAAAACGGGATGAGCTTGGCAAGGAACCATCTGACTGCTCTGTGTTCGATTTGCTGAAATATGATGATTATAATGGTGACAAGCACCTAGCTCTAGAAGAATTCTATAGAGCTTTTCGTAAGTACCAAGACCAGACTGTTCCTTGAGTCTATTTTCTCCTTCTTGCTTTGTTTTTCTAAATGGTAATTTTGTGATTTTTGAAGCCTGAAACATCTGGATGCTGTATGTAAATTAGTGCAGTTTAATAGTCATGAAACAGCAGAAAGCCTTTTAGCAGAAATAAATGATAGCCAGTAGCTTCTAGATTTATGAATTATTTTGGTAATGGAGAATTCATGGATAATCTTTCTTGATGCCAATATGCATTGATAAGTTGGTGTTGTGTGCAAGTGGCAAGTAGTGTGGTCAAGACACAATCAATGGAACCGAAATACCTCCCCACACCCTTTGTTTATGAGTGCTGATAGGAGCATTTAGGACAAACCCAGCAACAAATGTGCCACTTCTGTTAGGTACCTTATGGCTCCACAGGACTTGTGGTGTAGGTTTGCAAGGTATTTGCTCTCTGGATGCCAAAGGCGTCTTAGGACAAATGTATGTAGTACAAACAAACATCTTTACCAAACCACTGGGTTAGCAGACAAAAGACAGATGTTAAGAGCTTTTATACAGTATGTTACAGGTAATATCCATATATTTTGTTATATCCAGATAAAAACTTATGATTTTTCACTCTTATCTACCTCAAATTTAAGATTCAGTCTTGAAATCTGACTTTGGTTTAAAAGTTGTTGCTCCAAACTCAGTAACATGGCACCACAGAAGATCAAGTTTGTCCTAAATTCTTTTTATGATTACGTATTATACATTGACTAGTCCATTAATGTATCTTCATTTTGAATAATTACAGGCTGTTGCTTTACATCTTCTTGTAGTTTATCTTTGGGCAGATGAGCACTCAGCCACTTTAGGTGATATCAAATGAAAAGGGGATAAAAAATGCTTAACATTTAAAACTCTAAAGTAGTGAACTGATATTAGAAAAAAAAATAGCTTCATGGAAAGCAAGAAGAATAAACATGAAATGAATAATCAAGACAGACTGCCTGAAAGTATCTTAGTTTTGACCATTGAATTAGATTTTTATTCCTCTGAGTGTCTTTCGGAAAGTGTGATTTTGTGATACAGCTTAGCCGAACAAATTACTGCTCCTAAAAATAACTTGATCCTCCTTCCTGAGGTTATCTGACTGCCTTTCTTGCAGTGTCCTAACAGTCACAGTCTCTCCTCTGAGTCACTTACTAAGTCAGCAGAAAAATATTCACCCTCCACATCCCATCCCAATCATGTTGTGTGACCTGAATTGATTAAGTGAAGAGTCAGACCATAACTCATGCAAAAGAAGTGTGAGCACAGCCAAGAAATAAGGTGGAGGAAGAAAATGGGAGATATTAGGACACTGTGATGGTGAGATAAATTAATTCATCTGCATTAGCAAAACACTAAATACCTTAATTTCTTTTTTAAAGGTTGTGATACAAGTTTGGCTTGCAAAAATATAGAGATTTATATAGCATCTATAGAAACACACTTATTAGCTATGATTATATGGCTAGATGCTGTACTTCTAGATTGTGATTAAGTGCATAGATGTAGAAATTGATATAGAAGCCTTTATCATGTACAGCAATTGAAGAAGGTTAAAGACAAGTTTAAAGCATTAGCATGATTTTTGCAAACATTGTATTAATGGAAGCACAAAATTGTTCTTCCAAATAAGACTTCGATGTGTCTCTGAGGGACTGTTTTGTATAGTTGTAAAACTCCAGACATAAGAATAGCTTTTTGTTATATATTTAACGGACTTTTGAATAATGAAAATAATTTCCATATGGTATGTTAAGCATTGCCTTAATATGAATGTTAATGCAAACACTAGATTATGTAAGATTAGCAATCATTTAGGTTTCTTTGTTGCAGTAGAGTCGTGGAGAAGACCCTATTTAAAACTATAACAGTATCTTGGAAGATGATTTCTAGAGTAAGATTCATTCTTCTGTGTAATTAACAAAACTTAGATGTATCCATTACATATTGAAAAAAAAAAAAAAAAAAAAAAAAAAAAAAAAAAAAAAACAAAAAAAAAAAAA
>JAOTQP010001652.1:28859161-28874322 GCA_026413545.1 Cichladusa arquata | reverse complement strand
CTTTTCGCAATGGTAAACTGACTGATTTGTTTCTGTACATTGTCAATGTGAAAGAAAAGAGGGTGGGAGGGTGGGGGAGGAGAAGTGTTCCGAAAGTTTTATTCAGGTTCTTCTTACTGTTTTTTCTTTTAGTTTATATTAATAAAAGTTTCCTTTATACTCTTCAATGTTTGAGAATGCTTTGCTCCACCTCCTAATCCTGTCTCACAGCATGAAATGAATAAATAATTCTAGTGGGTGCACTGGCAATTTAGCCACTGCTAAACCCACCACAGAAATAATGATTTTATAGGCCTTTTCCAATCTAAATGATTCTACTGTCTACAGCCTAAAAACATCTTTGCAATTTTCCAAATGTATTATGGATGCTGTTGGATATTAAAAAAGCCCAAACTTGCTGCTGGATATTAAAAAAGCCCAGTATTCTCCCTGACCTCCAACAAGAAAACCTGAACATTTTCTACCAAAGGAAATGAGGAAACAGGTTAACAAAATATCCCTGTGCCTGTGTTATATACAGAATTAAATTGCCAGTAGATTCTCAAGCTGTTTTTCTAAACACATCATGCTCGCAGAGTGTCAAATCTTAAGTTAGCAAATGATTTATATGGAAATGCAATTTTGTCTGTAGTAAAAAAGAGGGTGTCATACAAAGGCTATGAAGCAGATGTTTACACAGTGCAATATTGTGCCAAAAGTGGTCTAAATAAAAGATGCAAAATAGTGAAAACCTAGAGGTGAGCAAAACCACATAAGCCTTCTTTACGTAGTCATTTAGTATAAGAATTGGGAACCTGATTGCATAAGATAGTAGGGATCCGACAACTAATCTGTTTGCCACTCTGTCATGAATCAAAGTTTGGAGAAAGTGTAATTTTTTCAAAATTTGTTTTGCATTATGATTATAATTATATAGAAATGTATTTCTTAGAGGACATTTTAATAGTGCTTTTAAACTTCCTGAGTAGTCTATTTAAGAAATATTTTAAAAATTTTTTTAAGAAAAATTTTATTCTATTAAAGAAATATTTAACAAAGATTAATGTTGTGTTCTTGCTCGTGAATTGTCGACTTAGTGTCTACTTTGAGTAACAAGATATACATGTTAACTTTTCTAGGTTAGAACAAATGCACATCTACTGTAGGATCTTTGTTGTAAAAGTGCTTATGGAAGATTGCTAAACAAGCAAAAGCACATAAGTTTCTTATAAAATATTTTCTCTTCTTTAGTGATTGTTTTCTCTGAGACTGTCTCTCTTTAATAGCTCTTGATGGATGCCTCACTTATAGGTTTGTTTACTTTTTGGACCCATATGGAATTAACATCAACAATATTCTCTTTCAGAGACACAATGTAATGTGTCCTGGATTCAAGTGCTATCTTTTTTTTTTTTCATCATGCACACGTCATTTTTAGTTTATTAAGTTTTGTATCATAAGAGACCATGAACAATTGTTCCATATTTCTTTTCTCTGAAACAGTTTTGTTGTGTTTGTCCTTTTTTTCTTCAAGTTCCTTATATATCTCTGTAGTCATCTCTTTTTCATTCTGAAATTCCCCAGTCATTTAATAGTTGCTTATATGGAAAATCTCCCACATCTTTGGTCATTCTTGTTGTGTTTCTCAGTTATTTTTCAAGTTTACTCAAAGTCTTTTTTTGCAGAGGGAGGGACAGAAAGCAGTCAAGTTGTTCATGCAGCATGGATTTGTACAGTGCTATAGGACCAGTCTTTACCGAATAATTCCTTTTATTATCATATTGCCAGGAATGAGTAGGCGTTTTCATAAAACTGCAAAGTGTACTCTAGAACCTGTGCTCAATACCTGAGCAAAGCCAGCTAGTTGAGAGCCTGTCATTCTGTGAATAAGGTTTGGCATTTTTTAAATTTCCTTCCTGCAATACTTTCAATACTGAATTAAGTATATTGAATTTGGCATGCCAGTATCATAGGTAAGGTCTTTAAGCAAATCAGCTTTTATGTTTGCTACCTAAACTACCTGATAAATTGTTCTCAAGAAATTCTGACGTAGAAAAATACATCACTTTATTTTCTTTCCACTTCTCCTGGATGATGTTGAACAATGTGAGTTTCAATGGAAGTTCAGGTGCAGCTCTGCTGGTGACTTTTCTTCATAGGAGACCTGCCGAGAGATTTCAAGATCTGGTGTCTGTGAAAGGGTAGAAAATACTGTGAGTAGGACTGTATGATACAGGACTGAAGTGCTAGGAGTCACAGATTAATCTCATCTGTCTTTAGGTTGTCCTTTAACCTCTGTGCTGATTTCTTAGATGCATAGCCCATTTCCTGGTTTGACCTTGGGGAAACATACCAGATACGCAAAGCTGAGAGCATAATATCCACAGTCCTTGCTCTCAGAATTTGTCACTGAGCTCAACATGAAGTCTTGGTCCTTTGCACAGACTTCAGGTCTTAAGAGGAGTAAAACTCTCTTCATGGAATAACAAAATTTGGAAGTCTCTGTACAGTCAGGTAACAGAACCTACCTTGAGTTCTGCGTGCTTTACTTTTTCCCCTCTAAATGCAAATAGACACCTCAGCCAGGTGATGGATTTTTCAGAATGTCTTTCATACTAAAACTGTTTTCATTTATTATTGTTTCTATGTTAAAGATTTCTGTGAGGAGCTGGTCATAACTCTAGTCTCATGATTTCAGGGAACTACTGCATAACAGTTTCATGGACTCCTTTGTTTTATGCAGAAATGTAGTAGTTCTGCTATGCTTTAGGATTTCTAACCATATTCACAGTTCAGCTAATTTAATTCTGAACTACTATTTTAGAACACTGGCTTCTCATTCTCCTGACAGAACTGGATGTGGAGATGGCTTTTACAAAATTTGGTTATTTTAAAACTCAGGACAGGTCCAGAGATCTTGAATGTGTAGAAATTCTATTACCATTCTGGGAAAAAAGCCTTGAAATTTGAAAGGGAAATGAAGGTACACAATAAATAAAATTGGCAAATTATTGCATTTATAAACTGAGAGCTTCGTGCATAAAACTGTGAATTACCAGGGCTGTCAACTCTCCTCTTAAAATTCCCATTTCATTATTGATTAGTTCCAGAAATACTTCATAGGTTGAAGCATTTTAAATGTTTCATTTTAGGCAACAGCAAATGTGCAGTATTGGCGTTCATCACCTGTATTTGCAATAAACGGGAGCATTTAATTTGGATCTATACTGGTAAAATTACTTGAAAATATTGATGATTACTCCTAGCATTTAGATAAAATGGTTTTACTTGAATTAGTCATGTGCAAATACAATAAGCATACAGAAATTGATTTCTGCATAAACTCGTGGGTTTTTTTATACAAATTCAGCAACATATTCTGCAAGAAATAAGGTCAAAATCAATTATCACTCTTACTTCAGTGAATTAACACTTCAATGTTCTCTGGATAAGAAAGCTGTGTTTAACACTCAACTTCCTTTCCTGTGAAACTTCTTTTCAAGAGAAAACCATAAAACATTATGAGAGTAATGCACTAGATGTATTTTTAATTACGTGTTATTCCTAATGCACATTACACTTACGCAAATACCATTTTTCTTAAGTTATTGGTATATATATACTTTTGCAATATAAAGTAAGCATATAGCTTATAACAAGTTTGTTCTCTGCCTATATTTTTGGATAATAGTGTTAGGATCTTTTAACTTGTTCATCATTATGACTTCATTGCAAAAGGGTGGTTTAGATTTGCAGATGTTTTGAGATTAATTTTAACTATTCAATTGCTAATCTGAAAAACAGGATAAGGAAGAATTCTCTGATCACATTTGCCTTAAGGTACTTTCAGACTTCTACGATGGTGGAATTTTTGTATTTGAAGCAAATATTTTTAGCTTGCAGAGAGAGGGCATTTGTTAATATATGAGGTATTATGTCCATTGCTTCCCTATGATTTAATAGATCCCATAGAAACAAGGAACTGCAAAAATTCATTGCATTCGGGATACATATATAAGTCAAGCACTGAATATTTATGCTGCAAGTTAATTAAAAATAGCTGAGTTAGCTTTAAAAGAACTACTTTAAATAAAAAAGTTGAGTGCAACATATAGTTTGCATCATCTAATCCACAGCAATCTCCAGCAGGAAATGTGACTTCTTCTAACTAAACAAGACATTTTGTCTATCTCTATACTCCGCAGTGGACCCACTCTGAGTATTTGACTAGTAAGTTTTCCTGAGGTTGTGTGTTATTTGGTGAGACACCATTAATTTCAATTGATTTCTTTGACAGCAACTAAAAAGTAGGTAAATGATGACAGCACTGGTGGCAAGAGCTGCTGGAGAGACAAATTACACAAGGAGGCAACTTGATAAAGTGATGGATTGAGTGAAAGAAATTTGCTAAACAAAAAGATGTAGAAGAGGCTATAATTGACAACCACTCCCTCAGAGCCTGAATCTGAAAGACATGATCCTTGGTCATTTCTCTTGGCTGACACCAAATAATTGGGGAGTTCCTGGCAGAAATAGTTTATGATGCTTGTAGAAAGACAAGAGGCTGAGGCATCTTTTAGGCCTCCAGTTACTTAGATCAATTTGGAGATTCATATACTCTGGAGATTCAAATCCATGTAAGCTGGGCTTTCACTAATGCTAGATGGTGGGATTTTTAGTGATATCCTCCTTTTATTATAATTTATAATTAAAGTCTTTAAATTAAGGTATTAAAAAAAAATTGTCTCAACTTTACTTGACTTTTTGTTACTGCATTATGAAATTTCAGTTATCTTTGAATATATGCCTGGTGTTCTCATTTGGTGAAAAGAATGGAGAATGAATCAGAAGTAAAGTGCAAAAATAGCTTTTGTCTGTTAAAACTTCTGTGTTTTTTATTATTGGTGCTGAATGGTGTTTAGTGAACAAGATAGATAATTACAGTAAGAAAAAAGAGAAAACTAATGGTAAACAAATGTGTGTTTTTAAGTGGAAAAATTGACTTTACTTTTGAATCAAAGCTCCTGACTAGTGCAATGCATCAGACTAATAGTTTATTCAATTTAGATTAATTGTTTAGCTGGACACGATTGCATATTCCTCATGTTCAGGATAAAGGATGCATTTGCAGAGGTTCTGGGTAGTTTTAGATGAAACCAGAGTAAACTGAAGCTGTACTTTGAGCAAATGAAGTGGTATCCAGATAAAGAACAGTATCTTGCAGGGAAGCTAGGCCTGTTGAACGCTGGGACAGTTTAACCTTCCTTTGGCTCACTTCCTCACATCTACAACGGGATGTCACTATTACTGCTCCCTAGACTCACACTGAGACATGAAGTCATGCTGGCAGAATTTGTAAAACATGTAAGTATCCCTTCAAAGCTCTTGATGAAGACTTGAGGGATACTGTTAAGAGCTTTTCAGAAATCCATCTGGGCTTCATGGGCTGGATCACCTTTGCCTTTTGCAACTCCAACCACTAGCATTAATAATTCAGATCTTTCACAGAGTACTTCATAGCTGGGATTATTGAAGCACAGAACGTCAGAGGGGAATTCCTCCAGGCATTTGGCCAAACTCCTTTATTCACGTTCCAGTTGTGGTCTACCTGAATCTGTGTTTGCAAAACTGATTTCTAGCCAGCTGAACCCCTGTATTTTTGCATGGACTTACTCTGTCCCAAGTGCAAGGTTTTTAATTTGTCTTGGTAGAATTTCACAGTTTGTCAGCCCATTCCTTCTGTTTATAAAGTTCTCTCTGAAGGGCAATCCTGTAGAAGTCTACTTCCTGATCCTCTGAATTTGGTGACAGCTGCAGGATTTCTGAGGATCCATTTTGTCCTGTCATCCAAGTCACTAATGAAAATGTTAAACAGTATTGAAACCTCTTGTAGTAAGCTGATCTTCAGTCTGTGCAATCCTGACTCTTCGAGCCTGAAGGCAGGGTAAGATATTTGCAGTTCACTTATGCTATCCACACCTCCCTAACTGGGGTTCAACTGTGCTCTGAGTGACTGAATCAAAGCTTGGCTAGAGTAAATGATCTTCACTACTGTTATATTAACCATATTGCTCATTATTTCATAGTAGAAGCCAGTTCAGGCTTAAATTAATGGGTATAATCTGTTAAGTGTTCCCCACACAAAGCTAAATAAGTAAAGCTTTTTCACTTCTCTCAGAAGTCCTCTGATGTTAACCCCAGTTTGTCTTTACAGCCTACAAATTTGTTGATGTTGTATTTTCAAAATGGTTTTATAAAATTATAATTCATTCTTTAGCAGACTCTGTATCTGAATTTGCCATCACCACAGGGTGCATAATTTAAATTTGGATTTATTTGGAGTTTAAAAAATTACCAGATACTTTTATCATATAACACCATTCATGAATACTTATGTGTGCCATTGTTTTAATGAAAAATATTATTTTCAATATTATGGCATTCCTTTTTTGTCATTTCTCATTTCCAGTACTGGGTGAACCTTGTGCTAGTGATGTGCTAAACATTTGCAATTCATCTTATAATGAATCATAATTAGCTTTATTCCTCATTAGAATTCCTGTGAGGATTTAGAAAATGTAGTGTATAATCCTCCCTTATGTTTACTGGCATTATAAACCTTTTGTGCATTCTCCAAATTGAAATGTGTTTGTTCAAAAGTAGTCAATCATCATGGTTTATTATTTGTCTCTTAAGGTTTTAAAGACATTTTAAAGGAAAGTACTATCTGTGGTTAAGTCAATGAATATAGTTGATAATAAAATGACAGTGCGAGGTGTCTTTTAGAGTTGAATTAGTCCTGAAGGTGGGAGTGTTTGTTTCATTCTTGGCTTTTTTCAACATCACCTTTCAACTCTATTATTGTTTACCTAGAACTATATTTACTGCATGAAATCCAATTATTTCTCATTTGTGTAGAGCGTAAGGGTGAAGTTATGACAGACATTTGTGAAGGTTATGAAAAGAAAGTCTGTTGTCAGTAATTTATGCTCACTAATCAGCAGCTTTCACAACAGCTGGAGCTTTGTACGCTCCTGAAAATTAAAAGCTGTTGAAAGTATCCAAAGTAGAAACTGAATATAGTCTACTATTAAAAATTGTGTTAAATATCAAGTCTTTTGCTCATAAGTTGTTTTGCTCACCCATTCCAGATTTAGATCTATGTGAGATTAAGGATAGACAAACTGATTTGTAGTGACTGAAATTTTGTCAGAATTTTAGTTTACATTTCACTGCTGATGCAGCTTGTGGAGAATATCTGTTCTTTTGTCTGCCAGATGAGTAACAGGGGACCTACAGAAAAATATGTCTCTCCCAGAAAGATGGGGACTGAGAAAACTAATACAAATGGTGATTGATGTCCCGTGAAACTGGGGAAAAGAGGACTTAGAGACACTTTCACCTCAAGCTGAGGTGAAGTTCTTAGTAGACAACAAGCAGTTGGGTGGGAGTTGTATAATAGTTGAAACAAACTACATATTTTGGTGTAAACAGCCCAGGAAAGTGAGTAGAATCAGCTTGAGGAAACCAAAGAAACTGACGCTGACATTTCGACTGAGTGTAGTACTTGCAATCCATATTAAAAATTATCTTACAGTTTGCAGGGGGTGGAGTGTCTGTGGAAATCAAGATGATCGAAATGTAATTTTTATTATAAAAAAGTTGTTTTTGATTTCATACAAATTCTAATTCAATTTTCTAAATTTTGTATAGAACTTCCAAGGGGTTATTAATTTGGCTGGTCCTATTTAATCCTAAAAAATCCTGCCATTTATTCATATATATTTCATTATAAAGTTGTTTGTAAGTAAACTTTCTATATGTGTCAGAAGATAGACATATGCCATGTACCATATACCAGATATATACCATATTCATCCTTTACATTTATGCTTACATATTTTGGTTAAATGTGTGGATATAATAATTATTACTATTATTCTCCTCTGACAGCAGTGGCTTAACCTCTATCAATAAAAAAATTTGTATGTTTTTCAGATTTAAAACATAGTAATCAATATTATTTTCATAGATTTGAATAACTCAAGAGTTTTTAGTTTAGGAGTCATAATGGATTCATATCTGAGGTCTACATTTTTTAGTCCTTTTTTCTTACAAGAAAAAAGGGTAGTCATTTTGATAATTTGGTTTGGGATTTTTTGAGGGGGTTGGAGATTGGCTTGGTTTTCTAATTTAACATCACCTTAGTGTAAAAACATGACGAAAAAAACTTAATTTTCTTTCTTTTTTGTTGAAAAATACTCCCTCCATTGCAAATTAAGATATTCTTTATATTAAAGCAGTGGAACTGTTGAGTTCTTCTGCTAACAGTCCAGCTAATGCTAGTCTATATTCCTTTTCTTCCAGGATAGTTTACTCTTCTGACTCATTATTCTGGTGTCACCACCATAAACTGCCTCTGGCCTGGCAATTTTGTATTGATGGGTTCTAAAGCATTATAATCACTATATGCTTGCCTAGTGTCTTCTTCCTTATGCATTTGCTGTTGACCACTATCAGTTACAGGATACTTTTGTTCTGACCGTGTGGATTTTTTTATCTGATGGGTGGCTTTATTATAAAGCTGTGTTACTGCAATAATCATGGACTCTGCTTCTAGAGCTATGGACTCTGCTTGATGTTCTAAATCAGACTACATTTGGAGATCAGTCTGCGAACTTTAATCTATGTATTATGTGTCTCATAGTGTTTGGGTCCCAGCCTTGTGTGTGTATCCCGTCCCAACACATCCCCTTTCCTTTTGTCATTTGTCTTCAGTCAGTCTTCATGAAAAGCATTTTCAAGAAAAGACGGTTTTCCATATCAGAAACTTACAGTAGATGTTCAGTAGGAATTTTTATATTTTAGAAGATGTATCTTCCCACATCTAAAGACTGATGAGATGGGTCAGCACCATAAGTCCAGATTCTGAGGGATTGTCATGAAAAGAGTGATCTGGAGTAGAGGGAAGTGAGACTACGTTTGATTTTCTAAAACTTTGTGAAAACTTTATTCTAAAGTTTTAATCTACATCTGCAATATGCATTGGCATGTTCTGTGAATGACTGAAAAGATAAACTGTGAAACTGTGCAGTCTTGGATGGGGTGGTGGGAAAACTCATATTTCAGCTAAGGAAGTGTTCAGAGATGACAGGAATTGACACTGTAGACAGCTGAATGCTGTTCCAGGTCTTGTCAAAAAGCTATACTGGAAAATCTGAAAAGAGTAATCTAAGAGACAGTTTCTAGAATCTTTGTTTTATGTAGGTTTAAAAGTCATGGTGACACATGATGACTGGGTCCACAGCAGAGGACTTCTACAGGATATACATGGAGAGACATAATTGCAAATACCGTTATGTATTTTATACACCAATGGAAAAGTCTGAGTAGTTTCTAGTATCACTTTATATTGGCTAAAATTTATATTTGTGATCAGTGTATTGATCAATTTTTTTTCTTATCCTGGAACAAACTGGAAAATGAGTAGCAATAGAAGACAATCTGGTTAATATAACTGTATTTAATTGTACACGCTCCTCCTATTCTGACAGCAAGTTATACTCTGGTAGTATCTTCTAAAGAGTGTATTACTGTTTAGCTTAAGATTTAAATCTGAACAAAATGTCTGAGATAAATTGTTGAGTGAAAAGTATAGTGCTCACTGTCATGATCTCCCTGTTGTCCAGAGTAGCATACACTATTAAAATGTTACAGCTCCCAACTTGCCAAACAGGAGGAGATGTACATTTGGGAAGAGGCACATCTTTCCTAGAATTCAGGCAGGAAGTGGTAAGCATGCATACTTGCAAACTCTAATGGGTTAGCACACTAAATTGTGCTGCCAAGGTAGGCATAGCCATGAGCCCTCCTGCCTTCCCTCACCCAGTGATGAAGCCAAGTCAGTTCCAGATGTGATAAAAGCCAGCTGATCCTCACTTCAGTATCTAGAGCTTTTGCATGAATAGTATATCTCAATGTATTTAAGAAAGGACAAGAAGAATAACAGGATCAGTGGATGTAAATAGTAAGGTAGAGAAACAAAAGAGAATTAGGACTGGGGAGAAATAAAAGATGAGAATAAGAAGAGATGAGATGAAATGAGGGGGTGGGAGAGAGCAAGAAAAAAGCACAGACAATTCTAAACACATCTGAGATTCTGTGTATCTGGAAAAGCGGCTAGAAGAAAAAGCAAAGATTTATTAACAGTTTTAAAATGGAAATAAATCAGAGAAGCTGCCAAAATACTGATTTTAAATATAAAAATCACTTGTGAGGTTGTGCACATATATAAATAGGTGTGATTATTGATTTTCAGATAAACACTGAGGTCATTGGCTGTCAACCCCTTGGTTTTCTTTCTATGAGGTGTCATTTTCATATGTTCTTTCTTTTTTTTACCTGAAGAGGGATGCTTTTTGAAGCTATTATTGAAAAATAATCACTTTGTCTTTAGTATGGAACAGATGACATGAAATTATAAGTATTTTATAAGCATTTTTATGGGGAAAAGTATTATGGTTTTAAGAGTTGTATCCACCTTGATGAATTCCACTTTAGTGGGGCTACTTAGAAGCCTTGCTTAGGCTGCTCACAGCTGCAAGTACATCCCAGTTTTTGAAAACTGCAACTTGATCCAGCCTCAATGCATTTCTTCCTCACTATTCTGTGAAGTTTTTGTTGCCACTCATTACAGATTCTGGTACATCAGAGGAACATTCAGTGTTCTCTTCAGCAGAATGATCTCTTTGTAGTATGTGTTTCTGTCTACATCACTCCAAAACTGAAAAAGAAGCTACTGAATTTATAAATAACCCAAAACTCAAAAGAACAAATGCAATGGTATGAATAATTTTTTTTTTAAACAAACTAAACCACACTGATATTTAACTGAAGGAACATAAGTAAGAAATAAGGAAAACAAAGACCTTTTCTTGAACATTTTCTCCCTTACTAACTAAATATAATCATAATTTGAAGACAGTGATATCTGTGCAATCACATATATGCCCATGATGCAAGATCACTGGCACACCCAGCTTAGGTTTCATGAGGCTCATTAAAGTTTAATGAGTACATTTACAGTGACTGTAGAAAGTTGTCATATCTTTCTTTACTTTTTTCCATCTGAACAGTCACTATAGTAGTCAGCATTTCCAGAATCTACAAGAAAAATTGTTAAAATATATTTCAAAATACACATTTTTGGTGTAGATAATTTCTAGTGCACAGAAATATGTCCCAGAGGAGTTGCTGAAATGCATAGAAACTGACAGCAGGCACAGAAGTATCAAATTGAAGCTTTTCAGAAGCTTGGTGATGTGCATAAGTTGGTGTTAATGTGATGTTATCAGCAAAACTAGAGGGGTGTTTTGGAAATGGTACATTGCATTTAGCAAAAATGAACAATGCTCCTTCTGAAGAAGAAACAGTATAGGTTAGTAAGGAAATGGAAAATTTCATTCAACCTAAGTAACTTTCAAATTAAATTTCTATTAATATCTTTTTATATGCCTTTCCCTCCTCTCTTCTGCATTATTTTCCCTCTTTTGTACATCTTAAATACCTCTCTCACCACCATTGCAAAGACTCAGCACAGCCATTTTGGAAGATTTCAAGTTCTGCTTTGTGCATCTAAAAATGCTAACTTCAGAAAATTAAGCACTGAGATGCCATAAAAGAGTGCTGAGACTAAATTTAATATCCCATCCATGTTGCATTAATGCCTGATATGCTGTCTCCTGGTTTTTTTTGTTTTTGTAAACTGACACAGTCCAATTCTGCAATGGTTGTTTTTAAAGATACACTAGCATAATAAGAATTAATTCTCCATTAAAAAAAAAAATCTAAAAGTCAAGTACAGGCAGTGTTTTTTAGTGACAGTGTCAGTGTTGTGGAGAGTCATCTTATTTTCCATACTGTGAACAAAGACACGTATTCTCTGTTAAATTTACAATGGATATAAATGTAAAGTGTAAGTGTTACTAAATGAGAAAATGAGAAAATTTGTTTCAAATCCATGACTTTTTTTAAAATTCTAATATATCTCATTTGAAGTATGCATGCTAATACTGCTCTCTGATCTGCTAGGTTTTTGCTTCTGCTTTATTTTTGCACAGGTAATTTTTAGCATATGCTTTCCTCTTAAAATAATTTTTAAAAAGAAGGCATTTTTCATAGGTTTTTAAAAAGTAACTATTGATGCAAGAACAACTGTCTTTAAGAAAATGTATCAGAAAACATTGAAATGCTATAGATGCATAGTCATTATTCACGTGTCCATACAAATGATCATTGCTACGGGTGTGATATCACATATCAGGACAGGCTGATTGGAATAGGTAATTTGGCATATTTTCTTAAGCAGTAATGTATCATTTTATTTGAGAGAACTTGTCATATTTTCTGGACTGTTGTGGTTTTTGTTATTTTGGAAATATTTTTATGTACAAGTGTTTTAATGATATCATGCTAATCTTAAGTGCAGCCTTTAAAATGAGATCTTAGTCTCAAAGTGGGAATAGGTTAACCAAAAATTATTATTTCATTTACTTGGAGATTCTTTTCTAAACAGAATTTATAATTAACTTTTGCAGCAACTTTATAGGCTAAAAATATATTGTTGTCTGACTTTGAATATTGACTCTATAAAAGTTGCAAGTTTATATGTACACATAAACCTAGGATACCATTTCTGACTACTTTCAGATCAGCAATTCCAGTAACACGCATCAAATCAAATTTTAACCCGTCACAATAACTTTGAAATTTCCCTTAGGATTCACTGAATGATGCATGAAATCAGTTACAGAACATACTGAGAGGATATGTTAAGGTTGGGCAGACAATTTCAGTCCACTGAGGTGATAGCAGAGACAGGAGGGAGAGAGACTTATTATATGCCACTTCGTTTAGTGTCTCTTCAAGAGACTTAAATGCATAAAAACTCTAATTCTGTTTTCCTTCATGAAGAGAAAGAACTAGTCTGTCAATCAGGATATGCAAAGTTTGGATTGTTTTGCTTATGCCTAATAAATAGCCTGTAAGAAAGAGGCTGTTGACATTATGGAAGTAGATTGCTGATTTCCCTTGCAACAGAAGACATTGAAGCTGTACAGATCAGGAGTTGACCTGGGTTTTCCCTTAGTCTGCAAAAGTTCTCATAACAATTGAATTCAACTTCACAGGGCTCTCAAAACAACATAGTCTGTAGGGTAGACCCTTCATCTGCAGTGTGGTAAATATCCTTAACAAATGTAGTAATGATACTTTTCAAAACATGTTCAGTATTCCTGTAGTACAAATACAGGAATAGAAGGCAAGAACTAATACATACAGATTTTGTGCACATTTGTGTAAAACATAGGGTCTTGAGGAGGAGTTTGAGTCACTGGACATAGGAAGAAAAATTCATTAAATTAAAGTAAAAATTAAATTAAAAACACGTGTATAATGAACTTGGAAAATTTGTTTTGGCTTAATCAGCTTGTGAATTTGAAATTAACAAAAAGTCATAATTGCTGATTTTAATAATGATTGCCATTATTAATATTTTTTTAAAAAGTTAAAATGTGTAATGTGTGAGCAAAGACATTCAGAAGAAATCCTATTAAAATCAATTAGAAATTATTAAAATCAGAGGGGCAAAATTATTTTCAAGAAGTAACACACTGATTATTAATTCAACTGCATTGCAGTTGATTTACTTGTTTCATTAAAAATGTTAAAATACTTTAAATTATGTTCACTTAATTTACTAAATGAGCTAACAGTTAAAGAAGCATTCTTTCTGTAGAGAAAACTTAGAAATCCCATTTCCTGGGTGATTTCCATGTAAAATTAAGAAATATGCTTTAACACTATGAAAATAACTGTTATGGTCCTAGGTCCAGCCAGTCCAGTTCTTTCTTTCAACCATGAACTTGAGTTGATGTTTACAGAAGTGTAATAATATCGTTATAATTTGTCCCAAGTGTTTGTGTGATCTGCATGTGTAAGATTCTGGAATCTATAATAAGCTTTGGAAAATATTTTTTTTCAGATGTATCACCTGTCCTTCAATTTGAACCTAGTTTCTCACTTATTTTGATGACTTTTCAGTGTTTAAAGAAACAATAAGCCATCATGTTGTCATGGAAATGATTTTCCAGCATTTTCATGACCATCCATGATTTCTGTCAAAGCTCTTTGCATCCTTGGTATTTTTAAACTAAAAACTCAAGGCTTTTTGATTTTTTAAAATAGATATTTAAGCTGTTCCGTGCCTTGATCACTCTTGTCTTTCCTCTGAGCTTTTTACCTACCTTGCAGAGGATATAGAGCCACATATGGTATTCATGTCTACAAATCATGGAGCAAAATTCTTTGGGGTTTTGTTTGCTTTTAGTTGCTATACAGAGAATTCCTAATAATTGATTTGAATTTTTCTCTGCTGGAAGGGACAGAGTTGATAATACTGCTTGTCTTCATTTCACTGTTTCTCTCTTGAAAAATTAACTTGCAGCCCATTACTCAAAAAGTCCTTCAGCTACTTCTTACAGTTACAGTTTACAGTCATTCTTCTTCTTTAAAGAACCATTAAATAACATAGAGTTTGCTTCAATGGTAAGCACTTTGTAAGTACACGTATCTATAAGCTTCTCTTAAATATAATAATCTATAATTTATTTAGCAATTCAATTTATTTCAAGCTATTCTTAGGAATTTTATTTAAAGATATTTTTAACTTTATTTAAGTTTTATTTAAAGATATTTTGGCTAGCTTCTCTAGTCTTTTTTAGTCCTAGAAGATCAAAGATGAAAGCTGTTTCGGTCATAAGAGAATTTGATGCTAAATTCACTGAAGCAAGAGGTCATCTGATATATTCTACTTTATCCTTTGTGCTTTTAAAGCAGGAAGTGCTCAATGTTTCTAGATATTTGAATAGAATATACTGTATTCTTGTGAGAGGATACAGAAACCTTGGGCTTCACATTTGTCTTTAAGAGAAGCTTTTAGTTCTCCCATAAAATAAATGTTTTCTAGGATGGCATATCAATCCCTATTGATTTCATTGACTAGTACTATAAATAAGTGCAAAAATGATTGTGTTTTCTTTCATGTTTTCTGATAATTTTTTCATGGAATTGGTTTCTACAGGACTTCCTAAAAACAGGTGCTATTACAATATTATATTTTCAAC
>JAOTQP010001652.1:28843167-28859061 GCA_026413545.1 Cichladusa arquata | reverse complement strand
CGAGCTCGGGGAGCACGCGGTAATGGCGGCTGTGTCCCAGATGGGAAGGGATGGAAAAGAGAGGCCTTGCTTCACCAGCCCTGGGCAGTGTCGGTCCCGGTGCTTCAGCAGGACTCTCGGGAACAGCAAGCTGAAATGACAGGATGTCCCTGCAGGGCAGGGGTGTGGGGTCCAGCAGCAGAAGAAGAGGCAGCTCCTGGCTGGGTTATGGCTGTGGGAGCAGCGATTGTTCTCATCTGAAGCCGAGAGAGCGAGCCAGAGCAACTGCCCCCACTCTCCTTTAACCTGCTTTTAATCTCGCAGTGTCTCTGTTCCTCCGAGAGAAACTCCCAAAAACCAGAAGAGTTCTCCCTCCCCTGTCTCAAGTGCCCAGCCCTCAGTGCTTCTTAGCAACTTAATGGGAAAAATTCCACAGGCAACGAGGAAGAGAAAACCCAACCGCCAACAAAAGAGCAGTACATTTTCTGAAAATGACAAGGCAAACACCGACCTGGGAAGAGAGATAGTTTTAGTAAAATGGATCAAAGATCAGCATAACTGGAAGCCAACACATGTATAGGAAACCAGTCAGACTAAGCAGTAATGACAATGTGATTTTGTAAATGATAGAAAGTTCTCATGCTTAGACATTAAGGTTTTGCATTATCCAGTTTTCAATATGAATTAAGCTATTTGTTTTGAGGAGGGACAAACTCAGAACAATATAATGTCCTAGTGTTTTGTCAAATGGAAAAATGCAACAAGAAGGAAAGGAATCCAGGTGTAAACTGAAATTGAATGTTCAATTTATATATATATATATTTAAAATATTCTACTCCTCTACTGAAAGTGTACAAGAAATATGTCTAAATCTGTCAGCTGTGGAGTGGCTAAAAATGAGTCTTGATAATGATTAATGTCTTGTATATTCTAAGACATTTTAAAAAATATTTTAAAATACTGTTTGACTTTCAAAGCATGATAATAGAAATTTATATTTGAATAGTATATTTAAAAATGTTCTCTGAAGTGTGTGTTAATAGCATTACAGATAATATCCAGTTGATAATTTTAAAAGACCTTAGTACTCCTCAACTCTTCTTACGGTACTTATGACTACTATTTGTAGAAATACTGCATCTTGCTGCTAATCCTTTCTTACTAAAACTGATGGGTGGCAGGGATAATTAGCATCCATCTGAGGGAAATTATGAAAAATTATATGCCTCTGCAAATTTTACTTAAATTGTAATATAACTGTGCTGTGACTCACTACAGAACTGATATCACAGGGCTTTTTGCTATTTCAGTACACATATAGAAAGGCTTTTTTTTCCTCGCTGTTATCCTGCATCTTAAATTTAATATTATATGCGTTTCCACTTTCGTCATGTTTTTATGTAACCTACTATTCATTAGAGATAATAATTCCCATTAATAATTCTACTGTGATGGTTTGTCCATATGCAAAGTTTAACAGTAACTTTTCAAAATAGTGTAGTTCAGCTTTTTTTTTTTTCTTTTGGTAAAAGCTCATAATATCTTTCTTTAGGCCGCCATCATGGAGAATATGTAATATTTCCATTTTGGGGTTTTTGAAGTTATGCGTATGTTACCTTTTTCTCAAAACTTCTTATTTGTTTATCTTGTTAAAATTAATTTGCGTATTAAAACAGACCCTTTTTGTGGCAGTAGGCATTTTCTTCTACACAATCTTTGCCCTTCACCCACCAAGAAAAAAAACAACCCAAAAGACTGTAATAGAGAATGCCAATAAAAGCTAACATTCTCTAAAGAACATGTTAACTTCCATTCTGTAGAGTTCTGATCAGAAACTAATGACAGAAAGGTTTCCAGATTGTCCAAAACACTAAGCACCTTTCCTAGAAAGGGCTCCAGACATCTGACCTTTTCTTTTTCTTCTAGCTTCTCATTCTGTGTTCCGTCTTTTATTATTCTTAAGAAAAGTCTCAGGAGAACCTCATGAATTATTCCTTTTGGCATTGTTTTCCCCCATGGGATAGTATGGACCTGCATACAAGCTTCTCTTTATGCATTGTTGAATTGTTCTCAATACAGTACAGTTATGACTTTTATACAATAGTTAGAAATTTTATGCCCTGTCTGAGAAAAATGTGTGTGTGTATGTGTGTGTGGGTGTGTGCATGTGTGTTTGTACTTCTGACAGAGTCCCAGGTGAACCATAAATGTCAGGGAAATATTCTTCAATCTTTTCCCCAAATTGCGTAAAACAACACTTAAAAGTAACTTCTTTTTTTTTTTTATTTTTTTTTTTTTTTTTTTAAAGTTAGGATATAAACTAGAGGACTTAAATTTAAAGAAAGCAAAAATTAATAGTCAGAATAGTTTCCTGGTTCTTGCTGCACATGTTAAATTTTTACAGTAGCCAGAAGGAGCATGTCTAGGACCCAGACAGTACTTTACCACCGCACATCATTTTTTAGGAGTGGAGGAAGGGGTCCCTTCCACATGGAGTAGCATGGCAAAGGGAGCAGTCAGATATTTTGGGGGGTTTGTATGGGAGCAGGTGAGCTGAGCAACCATATATGAATTGTTCACTTCTTTTCTTCCTGTAAAATCTGTCATTATTATTGTTGCTGTTACTGTTTGTTGTCTTATATCATTGCTATTCCCAGTAGATTGTTCTTACCTCAACCCATGGCCTTTCTCTCTTGTTCCTCCAATTCTGTTCTCTGGCCTGCTGCACGAGGCGGGGGGCATGGTCGAACTCCACATGGTTAGCAAGTTCCAGTAGGAACATTACATTAGGGTAAACCATTCCTAAACCTTGAACCTTAAGAAAAAGATTTTTAAAGTTCATGTACATTTCTTTATTCTCAAATGTCCTAAAAGAGGGAATGCCTGCTTGCAGTCAATGCACTGACTTTCAGATTTGCTGCAGCAAGCGCTGCATGCTCTTGTTTTATTCCTGAGGAGGTTTTCCTCCTCCCTGAAATGTTGCCATGGGCCATTTATTGCTTGTATGAGGGAAAGTGTAGTGGTCCTATGACATGACGGAGCCCCAGAAGCTACTTCCCTCCAGAGGTTATACTCCTAACCTCATCCTTTTTGGAAGACAGTAACTCATAGTCCAACAATGATCAAATACAGTGCCATAGGCAAAAAGCTGTCAGTCTTGTTCAATACAAAATCTGGATCCTGATCAGTTTATTTTGAGCTTTAATTAGTAAATTGCAGTGCAGCAATTTCAGTTTGTGATCTTCTATGTGGTATTTTGTGTGTTACAACCACGATATATATTAGGTTGTATATGTATAACTTCATTGTATATGAGGTTCACTTTAAGCCTAGTTGCAGGTTTTCCTTATACAGTTGCAGGTTTTCCTTATACATTATGCTTATGAAATCTCTTAAACCTGTTACATCTCTCTCAGATATTTTCTACTGACTTTTCTGATGAGGTGGTTGGATTTGACTAACAATGACTCATCAAAGTCAGCATTTTTCTATTTTTATCTATATTGAATTGCCTGTTATCTGTTACACAGTTTTTCTTTTAAGTGGGATGCATTATTACCTTTTCTTTTGTATTTCATGAGTTGAATACCAGTTTTGTTTTGTTCTTTCCCACTCCACTTATTATGATGCAGTTGTTGAGAAATGCCTTTGCCTGAATTAAGGTACAAATGAGACCATATGCCAAAATCAGTAGTATGGATTTATTTAACAGTAAATGTGAGCTACAGAGATAGAAAGAAATAGGAAAGAGCAGGGGAGACTGAAGGAGAGAGATCGAGAAGGAAATAATCACCACACTGTGGATCCAGAGGCATCCCATTGGTTCTTCTTCATCCTGGTCTTCTCAGTGGTGGGGGGCTCGCAGAATCATTATGGAAGTGCCACTTTTATACGATCCAATTTGTGGGTATCCATGGGTGGTCACTGATGTTTCCATGACTTAGGGTGGAATGTGTATAAGCAGCTGTTTCCCTTCCCACTGTGTGCCATAGCAGGAATTTTTGTCTGGATGCATTAACCAGGATGTTAACCAAACTTTAGCTCCTCTAGGCCTGGAATAATCACCTTCCTGTAGCAAATTCCTGTGTTCTGTGCTTATTGCAAGTTCACACTTGTGGCAGGTCACTTCTGTTGCCTTGACAATGTTTGAGGCAGTTGTGGTCTTTAAGTCTCTTGCATCTCCCTGTGGCTCAAACCGTGTCTTCCTGGGACCTTTTTTCATTTCACATGTTGTCCGTGGGGGCGATGTCTGTAGAAAAGTCAGAGGAGAAAAGACAGAAACAGCTGGAAAATGACAAAAGCAATTATAAAGTGTACAATAGCTATCCCAACCATTACAGGTGTAACTGCAGTTGCAATCATCAACACAATTTTCATTGTAGCCATTCCAACCCCCCCTCACAAAGCACAAGGATTAGAATATGGACATCAGCCAGGGAGCTAGCCTTGGGTTTGGAGTGATTGGAAAAGCTCTGATATTTGGTTGGTGATTTCTTTCATTTTGGCTTGGCTTCAATTGATGATGCTGCATTGTGAATGGTAATACAACACTCAGTTTCAGTAAGATTTAACATTCCGCATATCCCTTGTTCCTTTCATAATAACATATCTAATGCCAACTGATTTTGTAAAGCCATTTTTGACAACTTGGTCTTGCAGGGTCAGCTCTAGGAATGGATACTTGGCTCAAGTACTTGAGGGTGTATACGTGCCATGTAATATTTTCCAAGGCCCATTGGTATTGTGAGATAACTATAGAAGGTGTGAAAATATTCTGAATCCCAAAACTATCTTTTTCCCCACTGAATAATAATCATATCTATTACTGATCAATTCCCATCTTTTTTTCCAGAGAATTTATTTTCCTTTATGTCTTTCCCAATAAAGAACAATGAAAGATGGATTTGGACAAATGGATAGGAGTACTATCCTGTACCTTAGACCAGCGTGCTCAGTTAGGACCATCCCAAAGCTAATCCAGGTGGTGCACGATAGCTGCACATCCAGGTGTCTGTCAAGTACATTTGGGGCTTGAATTTAGGAGTAACTCCTTTTTTTTCAGGCACCAGAACTTTTATCATACCTCTTTTTTTCACTCTTGCCCATTTTCCCTGTATTTTAAAATTAGTGGAAAGCTGTTTTATATTTTGTGTTACAAGATGACTTCTAAAACTTTTTAAGCATCTTTTCTTTACTCCCATAATATTTTCCTTAAGCTTTTCTTTCAGCTCAGATTCACTGTTTTCTCTGTTCTTTCCTGTATATCTATATAAAGATGCAGGTTATGTCTGCATTCAGTATTGCAGTTACTAACAAATTCACTTTGTGCTATTAATTTCTGATTAGTTCATCAAAAAATTGCAGTTTGATTTTTATGTACGGTTATAGACTTACTCATTTCACTTCTTCTGTATACATCTATCACCTGGGTGAAAAACAGCATCATTTCTGAAAAATTTTATTACTAGTTACATATTTATTTCTCCAACTTTCCCAGGTCATTTTGCAGTAGTTTTGCTATCCTAGTAGACTTAATGCTTTTCACAGCTTTCAAAAGAATTATATGAAAGGGTTTTGTAGTTCACAAAAAGAATACTGAGCTTTTCAGGTTATTATTTTAGAAAAGAAGTCTTGAAAGAGCAACCCAGACAACACTACAGCTAGCAGGAAAGGTCACTCCTTCTTAAGAGCATGAGAAAGATGCTTTGTTAATGATGTGGCCTCCTGTGGCTCACAGTCCTGACTTTCCAATCATTGCTACAGTACATTAAATAGGAGGGCCATATCACCAGCAATAAAAACGCTTTGATATCCAGCAGTCGGTTTCATTGAACAGAGAGGCACAATTGCTTAAATGCAAAAAATAAAAAGAGAAACCCTCTCTGGCCCACTATCACAAGCAGCCCAAGAAATAAAATTAGGATAGGTAGGACGTAATTACCTATTGGGAACTTGGCTCAACTGGCATTTTTATATTTTCAAGAGATAATATAATTTAAAAAAAATATACTGCAGAAGTGTACAAAGGTATTTACTTAGTACTGAGTCAGGAAGAAAATTGCTACCCACCTGAAAAATAATTGGTACCACTACTTGCAAAAGTGAACATGAAGCAAATTGTTTATCTAGACCAAGTCTGATCAGTTTGTGAACTCTGGATAACAGCAGAAGAGGATATATCTGCCATGATTTTCAAATGATGATATTTAAGATTTCTCTGAATCAAACTGCTAAGTGATCTATCTAGTCATATACCTGACACTATGTATCCATTCATATCTAAATTTAATTAGATCTACTTAAGCTCAGACTGATTTCTCTTTCACCTGTTAATTTTATCACCTTCATGTGTATTCTTCCTTCCTTTCTTTTTCATTTTCTGTTTGGGTGTATGTGAGAGATCCTTGGGAGGGTTCGGTACCACTTGCAGAGGAACTTCTTCGGCGAGGAAAATACGCTAACAATCAATATGATTGATAAAGCATAATCCAACTTTATTGAGAGCATCAGTTACATTTATAGCCTGAAATAGCATAATTCAGCAGTTTTAATACAATCTTATTGGTTTTTGCCATATACGCCTCTCATATAATTGGTTCTTGCAAGTGTGAGACAACCACTCCTTCTAAAATCCTAGCCAAAATGTATACGTGCTAATTAGCAGCTAGTCTTGGCCACTACTTCCCTTTTTTCCTATCCTGTTGCTATATAATACCTCTTTCGAGGTTATGCTTCGCTTGCTACGTGCCCCCTAGCAGGTCATAAAGCCTTGATTGAACAATAGTCATATGTACTGTCTATCAGCTAAGTCTTTGCTTCTGCAAATCATGCTGACTATGTGGCCTTGCAAAACTCTCTACTTAGCAAAACTATCTGCTTAGCAGCAGCTGCTCTCCTGCAACAAGGCCTCAGCCGAGCTATATCCAGAGCTATGTCCATTGCTTTCTAACCATTCCTCAACAATTCCCCGGTTTTTATTTTGTGCAAGAAAAGCACGATTCATGACAGATTCTGCTATGTGTGTCCTGCTCCTTTGCAGACATTGAAGAATGCGAGGAACAAACATAAGCACAATCACAAGTGCAATTGCAATTATAATAATTTGTTGAAGCAAAGATGTCAGCCATGGCCCCAAATGTAATGATTTTAGCCAATCAGTTAAACCTAATCCAGTGTTTTCTTGCAATTGAGTAGTAAGTTGTTTCAAGTCACTTATTTGTTTGTAAATGGACACAGAATGATCAGAAAGATTCATACAACACATTCCCTCAAAGTCTTCACATCCATGGCCCTGTGCTAAAAGCAAAAAATCTATGGCTGCTCGATTTTGCAAAGTAGCATGGCGAACAGAATCAACATCAGTTAAAAGCTGTGACAAAGCTATAGAAGTTGCATTAGTCTGTTTTGCTAGCCAACATCCAAGTTTATCAAGTTGAGACAAAGCTCCTGCACTAGCAACACCTGGAGTAACAAGAGATGCTGCCACAATTTGTGCAGTTGACCAAAACTTAACATTATCCTGACAGTCAGATTTAAAAGCATGAGCCATTCTTTTAGTTCGAAGAATGTCTTTGATGTACCTGTAAAATCATTGATACATTGGGTGTAAGCAAGGTAAGTCTTCCCAGTGTACATGGCCCTCCCCTTAACCTAGATGGCATACCTGGCCAAGCTCTGTCCCCACAAATCAAAAATACACCTGGGGGCAAAGCAATAGGAGTGTTTGTAGATACTGAGACAGTAGCAGAAGTATAGTTACACCATAATGAAGCATTTCGATACACCAGAAGAGCTGCATTTACCAAAGCTGTGTAATTACGCCCTGGTTGATGTAAGGACTTACTAGAGTAATTGAAAATCACACATGCATCAGCTCGAACTGACCCAAGCAATTCCAATTATTGGGGTTCTAAAGATGCATGTCCCAAGTATGGAACCCATAGATCCCAAGAACTGACATTGTTCTGTGGATCTGTAATGTTACAAACTGGAATTGCATTAGGACATGGCCAAAAATCAAGTGGAATGCCAACTAAACATGTAGAAAAGGGATTACCCGGTGATGATAAAGACAAACATATAGCATCTTGCCCAGTTTTGTTTGCCAGGGTAACCCACACATTAGTTTTAGGTTGTGTTGGTATCCATGCCTTGATTGGGAGGAGGCATATGGAAATCACCAATATGCCTAGATTGAGGCTGAACACGCCCACTAATGACATCATTCCATTGGTGGTCTGGTATACAACACTGTCGTGAAATATGAAGACCTTGAGAACAGGTATATCTTAATACCTCTGTGGCAAAAAACCACTTTATCCTTTCAATAGCAAATAAAAGATGCCAATGTACTAGCAATCAATACCTGTTCTCTCGGTTTTCAACTGATCTCTCTCATTGCTTTCTAACCATTCCTCAACAGGTATATACAAGAGCCTTTGTATCCATGGCAGAGTGTTTTCATTGATATGTGCAAAAGGAGAGAGAAAGGGTTTCCTAATTTAGTATGATTTAGGATAGATCTATCAATTATTCTACTTTCATGTTATGCCTGGCTTAAAACTACAACCAGAAGTAGGGAAGTTGAAACAGTGCTTCTAAATAATGTCTAATTTGGTTTGGTATAAAAAATTTTCCTTTAGTAAGGAAAATTCAGGTGAGTTTACAGAGGATCACCGAATCTGCACTCTTTATTGTACTTTTATGGGTAAAGTGAGATAGAAGTAACTGGATTTTTTGGCAGTTACTCAAAAGTATGTGTTAAATATGTTTTGGTTTTGCTGATGAACATTTTTCTTCTAGAACTTTCAAAGGGAAATATAGTAATGTTTTCAAATGATAAGCATTTGCATATAGATACTTAACTGAAGTTCTGAAGAGGAAAAATAATTTCTTTTACATAGAAAATAAATTTCAGAGTACCTTAAAATAAAATAATCTCATCACTCTCATCTGAAGTATGCTGTCTTGTCTGGTTTAAAAGCAGATTTGTGTGTCCATTTTTTAAAGCATTTTATTTCAAATAGTTCTGTAACTTAAGTGGGAGGACGCTATGCCTGCCTTTATGGCATTTGTGCTCCTTCTAGGCAAAAGTCTGTCTCTGCAGACCTGTTTGCGTTAATGAGAAATAAAATGGAATTCCCATATTCTGGCACAGTACAATATCAATGACTTTTGTCTACAAGATGCTTAAAAGTTTGTGCAGCAGTTTGGCAAGTGCTATGAATTTTATGAAGTTCCTACTATTGTTACCTATAGTTAATGAAAGATGATAGAAATCCTGGTTTGCCTTCACGTTTTTAACATGATATACACTAGTTTTAACATCAGACAGGAAATTCATTCATGAAAGCTTTGAAGTTTAACCTGTGATTATTGAACAATTAACATGTCAAAAGAAACACAGGGAAGAAAAAGCTGCCTTTTCTCCCACCCCTCTGTATTAATAGAGATCTTATTTCTGACATGGATTATATGATTAGTTGGCAACAGCTAATGATAGAGTTATAATTGGAGCAAAATATAATTGAAACCAAGGGTTAGCTAGAGAAAAAAAAAAAACCTTTGTACATTTCAGTCTTCCAAAGTAAGACTGTATTGTATATAAGAAAAATATCATATTATGGTATTTCACTAGTGCAGTTTTATATGGTGACAGTAGCATAGAATCTTTCTAATGAATAGTGCTGTCTCATTGTTTAAAATAAAAGCAAAGAACAAGGGTGAAATAAGAAAATATAGTGTATATAGCTTCATATTTTGTAAAGGATTTGTATATCTAAAAAATTTGGAGCCCATTACAGAAAACAGTATTAGAAAAGCAAAAATTAATTACAGGAGACAAATAATGTTGTACTAAGAAGTAAAATTGTTTCGGTACATCTTGCAGAATCTTGAAATGTGTTAACAAAGAGTTAGCTATTTTTGCAGCAGAAGAAAACTGCTTATTGAGATTGGCAGAGCAGTAGTAAAATTGATGTAATGGCTGTTTCACAGAGGAGGGAACCTGTTAATTTACAGAGAGCACAGGAATGTGGTCGTGACTCAGTGTGATAATCTCGTTTGCATATAAATTTTTATATAAGCATTTCATTTAACTGGAGTTTGTGGTCTTATTTTTAAACTGTGAAATTGAAAGTACTTGTGTTCAATTTTTTTTAGAACTATTGTAATGCATGGGAAACACATGTACCTCAATTCAGTACTTTGCTTTTAAATAACACACAGTTTACCTGCAAGTAACAGGACTTAGTAAACTTTTTATGTATAACAAATATGAGCATTTAATAATAGCAAAGTATCTAAATTTATTTAGGCAAGCAAGATTTAATTAATAGCATCCAGAAAATATTTATTATGACTATTCACAATCCCTTTTGAAATGGGGAATTTCCAACTTCATTTTATGACTTGAGCACAGGCTTGATGTAACAGATATGAAGACAGAAAGAAGAAACAGAAATATCTTATTGATAATAATGTATAGAAAGTAATGAAATTTTCCTAATCCAGCATTATGCTATTGCCTTCGTGTATGAACAACCATCAAAATATGTGATATCTGTAGATTTATCATCTTGACTTCATTTCAGTAAAAGAATGGAAGTCATACTTGGTACAGCTCTGGAAAATATATTTGTCAGTGCCACTATATATGCTGAAAAAATTTATTACTTTTTGAACACTGTAATTTTTCTTGTTTTATACTAGGATTTTCTTCCAATGGGTTACAGTTAACCTGACCAGAAACCAGAACCAGACGGTACAAAGATGATACTAAATAGTACCACAATTCATTTCTCTAGAGACGGAAAATAAAACAAACAACAAACCTAAATCCAAAGCAAAACCCAAGTAACTTTTCCTGCACAAATGGTTTCTGTGTTTACAGTAGAAGATTGCCACCAATGACCTTGAAGTGGCTTTTCTTTCATTGATGTCAAGGAATCAATCTTGCCAGTAAAGATTTCTTGTGATAAAGAATTAAACTGATGGACATGGATTGTTGTATAAGTGGTTTGAGCAAAGGCATTGTGTGTGTGATGCTTAGATAACCAAGATTACTATTAAATGTAAATTGTATCAGCTTTCAATATTTTATTAGTGTAAATTCAGCATCTATTTGTAGTTCTCAGTGCATAGTTCAAGTGACTGGAGTTTGCTGTTCATTTAAAAAGCTCGAAGAAGAATATTTCAGAATTATTGAGTGTATCAATCTTGGCTAAACCCTGAAGTGAAGCTGTTGTGCTGGCATTCAAACTGCCAATATTTTGATTTTATATGAAAAGAGAAAAAGATAGGCAAGGAATGGATGTCATTCACTTTGTTGTATGTAATCAGATGTATAGTTGAAAAAAAATGTTTCATATAGGACTTACATCCAAAATCGTTCTAAGCATGTATGTGCCCATTTCTTATATGACATATTTGATGACAAAATGACTTAAATGGGTTTGTATTAATAATCCAAGTAATGTGTGACTGGCCCTGTTTTCTTTCTACTGTTGTCTTTAAATCACACATTCATACTGCATTTAAAATGAGAGATCAACTCGAGAAAAAATAAGTGACTTATAATATGCTTTTTTTTCCCCTTGTATGCTAAGAACAGGCCAAAGTGAATCAGTCTGATTTTTAAATAATTTTAAGGTACTAGGTTTATTTTTTAATTTTATGCCTCCACTTCTCCTGATCTATCCTCTTCAGCTGCTACATAGAAGGGGATTCCCAACCAATCTCTATATTTTTTGGTTTAGGTAGTTTTTTTCTGCAAGAGATTTGGAAGTTGTTTGAAAATATATTTTGTTGTCTGTTTAATCACATGTACATAAAGGAGTTTGTGACAACCCAAAATTTATCCCACAGGACTTTTGTAGATTGCATAAACCTTGAAGACATTCTACCTGCTTGTCTGTCTCACTCCTGGATAATTCATAAATACATAGATGGACTAGATAATAATTGGATGAAAATTTGAGTAATACAAATTTTTTGTGTGTGTGAATTCTCTTGAGTTTGTAAAGAAACATCTGGAGAAATTTGGAATTTTTTTTCTACGGAATAAAATGAGTTCTTTTATTTTGAGTGCACTTCAAGAACCAAAGATATGAATTATTTTAAATATAAGAAAAGGGGTTTAGACTCATGCAACTAAAACTGAAATCCAGTATTTTACGCAGTAGGAAAATCAAAAACTCCAATAAACTTTATAAATTTATAACTAAATAGTTTGTAATATAAATTTTGAAAACAGAATAAATCCTAGCACAGTGTAATTATATAGTATGATATTTTTAGAATCAGAAAAAATTACGGAATATTCAGTGATTTATTTACACTCTTTCTACAAATAAAATGTCTTTAAAGAAGGACAGCAGAAATGGGGATGCACTTGCTGAAAACTCTAAACTCTAAACTGGGTCACCTTAGAGGTAAATTACATCAGTACTGCTGCTCCTCTGGGCCCTCCTAACACTTAGATACACTTTGGAATATGATCCAAGTAAACTGCATAGTGCAAAGCTAGTTTCTCTTTGCATAACTAGCTTGGAGTATAATAAATACATCTACAATTAAAGCTGATTTTAAAAAAAAAAACAAAACAGTTTGAGGGAACAAGAATAAACTGTGGTAATTGGGTAATTATTATAAATTCATCTCCTTGGTTATGAGTTTAACTTGAAAAATATACGAGAAATTGATGTCAAATAGATTAATCTGATTATATCTGATTATATTACAATTTGTTTTGTTAGAAAGGACTAAAAGTTAAATGGCATATTAGTCATTCAGAAGATCTCTATGTAATATGAAGCAATAAAAAAGACAGCTGTATCAGAGCATGCTGAATTTTCCATTTAAAATATACTGCATCTACTCAGTTGGAGATTTTGAATGTCTAAATAAATTAGCAGTCCTTATTGCCGATTCATCACAAGACAGCATAAAATTACAGAGTTTTTGGGGAAGTAAAAGGTTAGTGATGTTTTATGGCTAGCCTCAAGAGCTCTAGTATTTTGGCAAAGATCTCACTTATGTCTAGTGTCTGCCATAAACAAGAAAAAAAATCAAAATTATCTTTACACATCTACCTATCAAATGAAGTAATTATTCTCACTGCTGATCTAGCACTGAGGTGTTTTATTTCACTTTACTGTGTCACCCCTCTTCAGGTTCTTGGGAGGTTTGAACATTACTGGATTTCAAAATGGCAAAACCAATTTTTAATCAAAAGACATTTTTTGAAAAGCACAAAGTAGTTCCATGTTTTCTGTAAAATAATGGGTATTACCATTTATTAGCTGTTACTATTTCCTCATGAAGTGAAATTGCAGTCCTTACTGTATCCCAGAGAACAAAGGCAAAACCATACATATCTAATTAATTATTTAAACAGGTACAGTCTTGTTATATTCATTTATAGTCAGAGAAATAATCTTTTTCTCAGATTTGCTGAATGCAGCCAAATCCTGCTCAATTCAACTACCAGCCTGGGCTCATGCATTACAAAGTCTTATTTCAGGAAGCGAGAATAGAGGTTGACCTCTGCCTTGACCATTTGTAATACAGGCTTAGGAAGGTATGCATGAAGACTTTCTCAGCATTGGAGATCTAGTTAGATGTTCTGAATTGCTCACCAAATGACCACCGCTTTACCCAGTCATCAGCAGAGTAAGGCTAGTAAAGCTGTTTGTGGTAATGAGATACAACCTTTGTAAAATTCAGTCATTATTTGCTTTTCTCTCTCTGCTCTCCCCAGTGTCAAGAAAAGAGGAACTAGTGAAATGCTTCGAATGTCTAATTGTAACTAGGAAGTTTGTTTTCATGGTCTAGCAGAGCTAGACAGTGGGTGGTAGCTAAAACAGTGAGTAGTGACAGATCCACTGAACGATCCCATAAAAGGATTTTGCTACCCTGAGCTTTCTCAAATGACTGTAAAAGAAGCTTAGGAAGATTAATTTCCTTTGACTAAAACGAGCCTGCATTAATAGTCACGAATTTGTGTCTGGTGTTATATTCTTGAGAACAGAGTTTCTCTTAAGATTTTGTCACTTTCTACTGCATATACTGTACTAGTTCTTATGTGTACTTTCCTTCTTTAAGCTTTGGCATGATTTGCAATTTTCTGTCAGACTTCAACCAGTGGATTTACACTAGATTCATGATTTGTTGTTATTGCAGCTGTAAAATTTGGGACTAAGAGAAGGTATGCAAAATTTGTGCTTATGAAATGTTGATTTTGTTTTTCCTCTTAATCTAGAAGGAAAACTTTAAAAAGTCTTAGATTTCTGCCAAATAAAATTTTTTTCAGATTTATTTGTGGAATATAATTTTTTTGACAGTCAGTACCAAAGTGCAGAGTTGCATTGCTTTGCCAGTGTGAATAGGGAAAATAGGAGTTGTAACATTGACATTAGCACAAAAAGCTTGAGCTGAGTTTATCTAGCAAATGAGCCATACATAATTATTTTTCAAATGTTTTCAGTTAACCCTTATCTACCTAGTAGGTTATCTCCTAGGTTATCTAGCATGTTAGTTAGCCCTTATCTAACCTAGTAGGTTATCTACTCTCTGTGTCCTTGTAATAAAGAAAGCTAGAGATACTGAAAAATTTGTAAAATATGAGCAAGAACATGGCATTAGTATTACTGGTACTTCCATGAGTTGACTGAAATAAAATGCAGAAATCTTGAACTAATATACAAGAAATAAAGGGGAATATGTATACTGGTTGTGTTTTACAAGAAAATGACTGTTGTTTTGAAAAGATCTCTTTTGTTGCAATTATTGATACAGCCTTCCTCTATGTCCTGGTTTAGAGCAAAGTTAGGGAGGAAACCTCCAAAGGGGTCGCTCTAGAAAGCAGATTCAAGTGGCCCCTCCCTGAACTAGTTTGGGAAAAGATTTCCTTGGAGAAAAGTGGAAGAAAACTGTTCATTCAGCAAGCAAAGCACTCACAAACACAAAAAAAAAAAAAAAAAAAAGATAAAAAATAAAACATCTCACTGTTCTGAAGAGAGCAAATTCAGAAAGTCCTTGTCGTGGGGTGTAGCTTGGGTCGCTCAGTCTCTTATCAGTCCCTCCTTTGCCACATCCCAGCCCCAGTGGGCCACAGGTGTGAGCTCCCAGTGTTCTGGGTTTTCAGTCCAGAGCAGGTTTAAACAGTTCCAAGAAAAAGAAAACCCACAGTCTGAGGAGCTTCTCTGCCTCAGCTAGCCAAAAACTAATAAAAAGCTAAGGAGGGCTCTCTCCCACTGCCTGTCTGTGCTGCAGAAAATACAGTCCGGGAGAAGGAGTGCTGAAGCTCTCAGTGTTTTGAAAGCAACCGTCTCAGACATTTCACCACTTCTCCTTCTTCCTCCCTTCACTCTCAGATCCAGTTTTAAAGGTGCAAAACTTATTTCTGGGCTAAACAGACGAATGGGGGTACAATTCAGCATCATAAAGTCACCCCAGGACACCCTAGCAAACCGAGACAAAATTTTAATTCTTAGCTTCAGATTTTCTACGTGGTTGGCTCATCGACAGATGATGTGAGGCTTTTTGCCTTTCCTCATTAAAAAAATCAATATTTTTCTTTAAAAAGAAGGGAAATGCCCCCATTCAGAGTGTCTTCCCTTTATAATTGAACTATTTTAACTCTGTTAACCATCAGTAAAAAGGAGTGCAAACAATATAATTTTTTTTCCTTTTTTGTGGAATTGGTAAAGACTGCAAATAGAAATAAACGTAATATGAAAAGCTATGAATTCATAAAGTTGGTGTTCACTAATTTCATTTATTAAAGATATTGAAGACATATTTTTTTTTTCTGTTTGAGGATAATGTAAGTAAAAATTCACATCTTCAGTTCACATAGCCTATGTACTTTTCTTCCTTTTTTTTTTTTTTTTTTTTTTTTTTTGGGTATTTTT
>JAOTQP010001652.1:28826805-28843067 GCA_026413545.1 Cichladusa arquata | reverse complement strand
TTTTTATTTTTTTACTTTTTTTTTTTTTTTTTTTTTTTTTTGGCTATTTATGCAAAGCCAAAAAACCCAAAAAGTTATTTAGGCAAACAATATAAAAAAAATGCTGGGAAAAAACCAACCAAAGTACGTCAAACAAACCAAAGCCACTCCTAACTTCTATGATGATGAACAAATTCAAGCAATCTGTTTCATTATATGTTCTCCCAGGGGAGAAAGCTAGGAACAGTCTTCCTAGAGTTGTTAATGAAGAAGTGCTGGAAAATGGTCATAAATTCTCCTATATGCAAAGCGATAGCATATGAAAGCAGGTTATAAACCCAAGGAAATAATTCAAAACTGAATTATTCAAAACAAAAAACCACCTTTAGTTTCCATTTTATAAGCATTAAGAGAGCACAGCAAAGGATCACTATCAAATTAAAGTATTTTTTCCATATTATTATGCTCATTATTCATAACATATATCATGATTTGTAAAATGTCAAGTTCTTCAGGAGAACAGAATTGCAGTGGAATCATTGTTAAGATAATTGTTAAAATCTATCTTTTAATATATGACAAAAGTAGAGTTTCTTCATGTAATTTTATAAGTACCTTGCCACTTCTATTTGACCAGCTGGGAAATAAAAGTTGAGCTTGAAGCAGGTTTTTTTTTTACTGTAATTAAATATATTTTCCAAAATGTAAAAAAGCCACTTTTTGGTGTATTTTGCTGTTGATGTTTGAAGGCTCTGTTTCAAAGATGTTTGTGCATCAGTATAGATACAGGGGTTTTTTTAATTACTTACCTTGTGAGTTAGTCAATAAAAGACTAAATACTTGTCAACATGCAGTTTCAAGCAGCTCTGTTTGTACTTCACCATCCCTTTTCAAATGCTGCTTACAACATTAAGTTCAATTTGTATTGAGTAGTTTGCTTTAATTAACAGAACAAACATTGAATTCAGTATAACAATAAGCTAGGGACATTTATTCTGTAGTTATAAAACAGTCCAAAGCAAACAACCAGTCAAAATTTACCACTACCAACAAAACATGCCATCTATAAAATTCAAAGTTTGAGTGTCACCATGTGTGAATTCTGTTGAAATACTAATGTAAAATAACCACAGGAGTGTTTCTTCCATGGTTTCTGTGAAAAAAAAAAGGAGAAACCATAGCACAGGCACCCATTTACTTAGAAAATAGCTATGGTACTAAAGATACCATATGCCACAATGAATCAGTTAAATAGCTGAAACAGGTAAGTATGCTTCAAAGCAGTGCCTAATAATTTAGGATAAAGAATGTTAAAGTAAAGTAGTCTCCAGACTGCATTGTAGCAGCTGAATTTTTACACCCTCCATCCTATGCCCTCTTTTGTTCACAAATACCTTTAGCAGAGATTAGGCAAAAAATTCTAGATGGCAATAACAATATTCATTTTCCAGATAAAATGTAAGTACCTGTAGTGTGGATTTTTTGAACACCTGTTCTTTCATCTTCCACTAATAATGCTGTTGAGGAGGAACGCTTTGAAAACATGTGTTCAGCTAGTAAGGGGAAAACGTAAATTGATTTTCTGCTTCATACATTTTAGAAAGAGATAAAGATCAAAACGTCCAATAAGGAAGTTTTTTGAAGTTAGTCGGGTGGGTTATTCTGAAGGGAAATCCAGTGGTATTGATTTGTATCATCAAAGTTGCAAACAAAGTCTTAAAGAGGGTCCCTTTTTTGATCTTTGCAGTGGTAACATATAATGGTATATTGAAGATTTGGTAGAAATATTTTCTGTGTAACCTAAGTGCTAATGGAGTAACCTGTAGTTATCCTGAGAAAACCAAGTTATTGATAGTATTACTATGTAGGATGATTTTTAGGTGAGTTGTTTTCCTTCTCCCAAAGAAAAACTAGCAGAATCATTGGAAGCACGGAGTTGTGCAATGTGAAATTTAGTGGCCCACACATCTTTGGATGAAGAGATACAGTGAGACATATGATTTTTGAATAATATTTTGAGTGTATTTAAAGAAAGAAACTTAGAGAAATTAAAAGGAATTTCATAGCAATTTCAATTTTCATGTTTAAATTTCAGTCTACAAAAAGACTCAAAATGTTATAGTGAAAGTTATTGTGAAAGAAATATGTGCATAAAAGCATTGAGATCAAGTAAGTTGAAAATAATGATGGACTAAAAGCCTCCTTTGCCTTGATCTTGATCACAAGCACTCGCTTTCAGGAATCCCAGGTCTCTGAAATCAGTTTACTGCACTAGTACTTCTGTAATGTATCACTCAATCTAATGAGAATTAGAAGAAAAACGAGGATTTTTTTTTCATGTCTGCTCATTACAAAGGATGGCAACACTTCCACGGGATGTAATTTAATGTTAATTTTTGCATAGATATCATTTTTCTCTCTAGTCAGATGCAATCCTCAACAGCTTTTCTTCTGCAAATAACTGTCATAGCTAAATAAACATATTGCTTCTGCTGAGTTTAACTAGTTGTTAAAATAAAAGTATTTTCTTTTACAGTCACAGTATACATAGCAAGATTAAACAACTCCACCATCCACAAGTATAATATTTGAATTTCAGATTACTGTCAGATATTCTGGTTAAATATTTGTGATGTGTGATATCTGATATTTGCATCACAGCTTTGTTGCTGAGATGGTGAGCATAATTACTGTAGAGATGTGGGCTTAATTATGATAACCTTGTTTTTAATCTTTCCTGGTAGGATTTTGGAGATGATGGATCCTTGTACATCACTAAGGTTACCACAACTCATATAGGAAATTACACCTGCTATGCTGATGGGTATGATAAGGTCTATCAAACTCATATTCTCCAAGTAACTGGTAAGGAAAAATATTCTGATTATCAAGTCATAAGAAAATTGAATTTTGTTAAGCAGATCTGTTTTTTCTGTTCTACATTTTTTCATATTTTATTACATCTTAATAGAAAAAGGTATATTTTTTTTTCACTGCTCTCCTTCAAATAACCATAAAAGTAATGAAACACAATAATTTTAATTTATTTCTTACATAGAAAAATAACTATTAAAATGTGTAAATATAGGTGCTTTTCACCTGTGATGTTGTGCATGACAGTAAGTGGTTTATATATACATATACACATAGATAAAGTAGGTTTTAGTGTTAATTTAGCAACTTGAAAAGTAAGCTTGGAAAAATAAATGTGTAAGTTTCTTGTGTTAAGAATGTTTTGTTGAATAAAAGATTACTATAATGCATTTCCCTGGAGATTTTGTAAGTGATGTAGGCTTCTAAATTCACATTTATGATATTGAAATGTAACTATGATTTTAGTAGATTAATTTGAGGCACCTGGATTCAAAAACTTGATCTTTACATTTTCCTAAATCTGTTCAAGTTCCAGATAATACTTCATTGAATTCTGTACCTGGACAAAACAACTGATTTGTTATTGATGCCCTGAAGATAGGCCTTTACTTTCTCTAGAACTGGTGTACCCTGTCCTTTTTCTTATAGACAATTTATTTCCTAAATTATTTTAATGAGTTCTTTTCCACTGATGAAGGGTCTTCTTTATTATCATTGAGGTTTAGTGTGGTTTTTTTCTTAGAGTGCTTTTATGTTATTTCAATTCATATTTATCTTTGACTCAAGACTCCCTTTCTGCTATAAACTACCAGTGTTTGTCATTTCATGTTGTTGTTTAATCCTGTCCAGAATCATGTTTGACCTCAATCTTTTCTAAATCTACTTTGTATTAACAGGCTCTGTTTGTCTCCTGATGTGTACTCTAGCCCTAGTTTCCTGCCCACTGCTGTTACCATCTTTCTTTGTTTTGTTAGCTATTAAAAAGTTGCATAAACCCTTATAGGCTGACTTTTTTTAACATCTCATCCAAGAATGCTGAAATATTTTCTTTTGTTGTTATCTTTCACGTATATACATGTGAATTACAGTTTCCAACATTATTTTGACTTTTAATGTGATTTGTTCTTCTTTTACTAGCCTTTTCCCCCTTTTCTGTTGTTAATATCTTCACATTTTAAATTACTTTGACACTTAGTGCTTGTTTGCAGTTTTGTAAACATTTTGTCTCAGTCGTCATGTTTCTCCCAGAAACTGGCTTGTAATATTCCTTTATTCATATATTTCAACTTTTTTTCCCCAATTTCTTCCCCTCCTTAACCACAACACATTGTACGTAGAGTGTTGTCCCTGAGCTAATGGAGACATGGCATCAACATCTTTTCCTCCAATTTTTTATTCTGGGATTATTTTCTGTCATTTAAAATGCCAGGAAGCAATTACTGGCTAAACTAGTGAGAAGACTGAAGTGCAGTTTATTAATATTTTAATTCCTGCAGACATAGCAGAGTTACTGGCAAGCTGAACACTTTAGTTGGTTCTTGACCAACATTCTCCTCTGTTTTATGGGGTTTAGTTTGCCCTAAATTATTAACAAAATTATATTCTTATCAACACATTCCTTACCCATCCCAATGTGTAAATAATCCCCCAGAGATGCATAGCAAGAGTTAAAATACTAGAATTCTTCATGTTTGGCTCAGTTCAGCACATAATGAGGCAAAACTCCACTGAAGTTGAAGAAGGTTTTCTTGCAAGACTAGAAAATCAAGAAATATAATTTGAGAGAGGTGAAGGAGAACAAGTGTAGGTTTTTCTGATGATAAAGTGTATGTCAGGAAATTAGTTTTTCAGCTGGAAACCACTGTAAACCTCAGATAGCTGCTATTCTAAAAGCTGGCACTGGAATGGTACCTTCCTAAATGATTTTGGATGTTGATGTTTTAGGGAGCAAGAAACAGGAAAAGGAGCAATAGGATTGTTTGCTGTGCATGGTGTGGATAAATGAAGTTAAATCCACTGAGATTAAAGGTCAAATGAACAGCTCTTCCACAGTTTAGATCTGTACTTCTAAGGAATAATCTTCTTAAGCACAGGCATGATGGTCAGTACTTGTAGCTGTGATAATGACTAATTATTATAATGATACTTGTATTAACTGGAGAGTCAGTTAAAAAGTTAATGGGATAATGAGACTACATTGATCACAAAGATTTAATGTGAAGGTTCAATGAAAACAATGTAATTAGATTTTAACTTCTTTCTTGCTTTCCATTTA
Organism: Cichladusa arquata; assembly: GCA_026413545.1. Classification (NCBI taxonomy): domain Eukaryota; kingdom Metazoa; phylum Chordata; class Aves; order Passeriformes; family Muscicapidae; genus Cichladusa; species Cichladusa arquata. The sequence continues at coordinate 28,837,939 of JAOTQP010001652.1, read as the reverse complement.
TGTACAGCTATGTATTTTTAGAAGAAAAAATCATATATTTTAGGCTACTATGCAATTATTATATATATAAATCTGATTTATTTTTAAGATTAAAATCGAAGATTATTTTTAGTTTTGAATTATCTGGCATAGTAGTAAAGAATAATGAGCTTCCTTTGGAGTCTTAAATATACATTAATGAGCACTGTAAAAGACTTGTTTTATAGTACAAAAATCAGTCTACTCTTACACAAATAATATGTAAGGTAAATAATGTAAGCAACCCTATAAGTTGATGTTTTAAACTTTTTCAGATAAACTACACAAAAAAAAACCAAACGAAAAGGTTGTGATCAGGTAGAAATAATTCTTTTATGACATAGTCTTAATTATTAATATTTACATAATACTTAAAACTTTCAATATATACCATTTCAAGATTATATCTTAGGCTATATGACTAAATGAATTTCAGTCTGTCTGTTTGATCTTTAGTTTTCTTCTGATATATCAGTGACACTTGAATAAGATCAGCAGTTTTGATACCTTAAGGTAAAGAAAGGAGAACCCAGTCACTTAGCCAGATGTAAATTGGGAATGTATAGTGTCTGAAGAATTGTTTGCCAGCTTTTTTTTTCCAAAGTATCTAAGCTTAAACAAGAGTTATTATATATGTCAATAGAAGAATCTAGTTCACTATAGGTATCACCTGTTTCTTTTTTAAACAAAAGCATTTCCCCTGGATTCAAGATAGCTTGAATAGACTATTTCCCCCTTCTCTCCCCCCTGAGACCCAACAGAAATAATACTCAAGAGGTTTTATAGCAAATATTAGAGCTATTGAATAGTTACAAATCCACCATATTTGGAACCAACAATCTCACATTGCTTTTTGAATTGAAAGATAAGGAATGTAGAATTCACTCAATTATGTTATATATGCATAACTCTGCTAAATACAAACATGCAGTGTCTCCCCTCCCTTTTTAACCGATGTCATGGTCTCTCCCCTGTAAAGTAAACTTCTTTAAGTTAAGATGTTAGAACATATTTCTTTGAAAGCTGGTGTGAACAGTGTGAACACACATTAACTATGTACTTAAATTTTCATTTCTGGTGATTTTTTTTTTTTTTGGACAGTTGCACCAAAAAAACTGAAACAACCTAGTGCAAATGGACACCAATGACTTTACATTGAACTCATCACATCAAATTAGCTTTTTAGACTGAGCCCACAACTGCATTTATATTTCAGCTGTCTGCAGGATGCCTCAGTGGCACAGTTTTCTTAATGAAATATTACAAATAGGCTTCAGGGTAATATGAAATTAAAATTATAATGCAAAACAAGGGTTGAAAAACATTTCTAGTTGTAAAGATAACCTCTTAGACACAGAGTTGCTGAGGAAAGAGGAAAATGGCAGCAAGGGAAGATCCAGCAAGAAATGAACCCTACTGTCATGCAAGAACCTTTGTTCCTTGGAAAACAATGCTAAAGAGAACAGGATCTACTATAGAAATAAGGAGTAGTAAAAGAAAACTCAGACATACTTTCACTTGAGCAGGTCCTCTCCTCTCTTTCACATCTCCTAACACCTTAAAGTACTTAATTTAGCAACAATAACATTTTGTCATGGAGGGTGAGATTTTATTTGTTAGTTTAGGAAGAATTTGGTTTCAGTTATTATATTTTCTAAATTTTTTAAACAATAATATTGCATCAGAAATATTGTGTGCCTTTTGCCCAAATAAAACAAATACATTCCTCTTTCTCTTCAATGAAAATTCTTTGAAATTGGACTGTTAAAAAAAATTCTCTTCACATGTGCTCAGTAGAAGTCTGTCAAGGTGAGGTAGTTAAATACCCATAAGGTTTTGTATGTAATGAGAGTATTTCACTGACACAAAAAGAGACAAGAAATATCCTGGCATATGTAGTCAGAATAGCCTTGAATAGCCTTGCTATTGGTCCTAAATGTTGTTTCTGTAGCTCAGATGCTTTAGAGTGTTCAGTGATGGCAGTCCTGTCTCTAAGGAAGTGAAGGTCCTTGCTTTTCCAGAGACAAGGTGGAAGAATAAGCCATTTGGCTTTGCTGCAGTGGGAAATCTACAACATGAAGTCACCTACATGAAGGACCTGTCTCAAGAAACACTGAACAGGCAGGCATGAAAATTGGACTTTAGGAAGTGAGGCAGAGAGAGACTTGGAGCTGAGGTGCCAAAAAATGTTCAGACCACTGAACGTGAAGCCAAGCAGGGCCCAGTCTGAAGAACACAGTAGGGAAGGCAAGGTCTCAGTATGGAGCAGACAGATGCTATGGAAAAGGAGATAGAAGAGGGAAGAAATGGAGAGGAAATAAGAGTGGGAATGTAAGGCTTGAGATGAAAAATAAAGATCCACTTCCGTGAAAGCAAAGCCCTTTCCATAAAATCAATAGAAACCTTAAATCTCTGATTTGTATGTGCTTTTTCTCTCAGCGGGTAGTCTAAGAAACTAAAAGCCATATCATCTAATTTTTACCTTTTCCCATATTATTATATTACATTTTTGCAATTTGCATATTGGGGTTATGTGGAAAAGACTGTCCTCTCTAACTGAGTTTAAAATATCCCTGGAACATACCGATTTTTTCATCTTATCTGAGATAAAGTAGATTTGTGTATTTCTTGCAATGTCGAAATGTAAGGCATTTCTATGATCTAATGGGACAGCATGCTGAGACATCTCTTGTAAATAGTTGAACAGGATTTGAAAATATTTAATCTCATGCCAAAATATATGCAGTTAATTTTTGATCTTCTTTCACTATCAACTGATACTTCATCCTCTACCCAGCTGTGTTTTGTGACACTACTTAAGTATTCTACATTTTTAGAGCTGCATTAAACAAAACTTTGGCAAATAGGAAATACACTTCTTTAATCTTATTACAGTTTATCATTTTTATTGTTAGAAACAACCTCAAGCAAGTTGTCTCTATAAAAAATTAAAGATAAGTTAAATAGTTATAAATCTAAAAAATCTGCATAGAAGGATTTTAAAATCTTGCTTAACTATTGATTACTAATAGGAATATGTCCACTGGGATGTCATATGTCCTCTCTCCGACACTACTGGTATATGTAGAAGATTTTTAATTGGCAAGCATGTACTGCAGCAAGTTTTCAAACCTTGGAAAATTGATACCAACAGTTCTTATATCTTGCTAATAAAGAAACTCATAAGACTAGTCTTATACATAGGATCACAGAATCTGCTGAGTTGCAGGGGGCCCATCAGGATCATCGAGTCCAGCTGTGGGCCCTACACAGGACAGCCCAAGAGTCACACCATGTGCCTGAGAGCATTGTCCAAACACTTAATGAACTCTGCCAGGCTGGTGCTGTGACCCCTTCCCTGGGAGCCTGTTCCAGTGCCCAGCCACCCTCTGGGAGAAGAACTTTTTCCTAATATCCAGCTTAAACCTTCCCTGATGCAGTTATGTGCCACTTGCTCAGGTCCTGTCACTGGTCACCACAAAGAGGTCAGTGCCTCTCCCTTCCCTTCACCAGGAAGCTGCAGACTGCCATGAGGTCTCCCCTCAGGCTCCTCCAGGCTGAGCAGGCCAAGTGCCCTCAGCCACTCCTCACGCAGCTTCATCTCAAAACTCTTCACGATCCTGGTGGCCCTGCTTTGGACATTCCTCAACAGCTCAATGTCGTTTGTATTTTGTGGCGCCCAAAACTTCACACAGGACTCGAGGTGAGGCCACCCTCAGAGCAGGACAATCCCCTCCCTTGCCCGGCTGTGATGCTGTGCCTGATGCCCCCCAGGACAGGGTTGATCCCCCTGACTGCCAGGGCACTGCTGGCTCATGGTCAACTTGCCATGGACCAGGACCCCCAAGTCCCTTTCTACAGCACTGCCCGCCAGCACCTCATTACCCATTTTGTACACCCTGTACACAGGGTTGCCCTGTCCCAGGTGCAGAATCTGGCATTTTCACTTGTTAAACTTCATACAGTTGGTGATTGCCCATCTCTCTAATTTGTTGAGGTATCTCTGCAGGACCTCTCTCTCCTTGAAGGAGTCAACAGCTTCTTCCAGTTTGATGTTGTCAGAAAAGTTACTTAGTGTTCCTTCAAATCCTGTGTCCACGTCTTTAATGAAAATGTTGAAGAGAACTGGGCTGAGGATTGAGCCCCGCAGTGGAATCCCACTACTGACTGGATCCCAGCCGGATGTTACCCATTCACTGTACCTCTTTGTTCCTGACCCATGAGCTGGTTGTTCACCCATCACGTAACATGGTTATCTAGCTGTGTGGAGGTTTTGTCCAGAAGGATACACGTGTTATTGTGTGGAGCAGTGAAAGGACACACAGTAACATGGTCCCTCTTGCATGCAGCAAGAAAGAGCACTTTATTACAAAGCAGGCTTACATTTATAGAAAGGATCGGAGGCAAGGAGGAGAACAGCAGCTCATTGGTCAAGAGAAAACAACACCCCTTGTCACGGCTCTCACACATCCAGCAGGTGTTTATCTTTTGTTATAATTTCTTGACCTTGTAAAAGCCTGAGAAAGGCAAGGCCTCAAGGCTACTTTTTCCCTGCTTCCCAGAAGTATACAACGACATGTCCCCCTTTCCAAAAAATACTTCAAAAAAAACAGAAAAAAATATGTATCGGTGCTTCCCAGCAGGGCCCTTTGCTAGGGAGGACAAACACATGCAGGAGACATGAGGATACTAGCCTGGGAAGGTTCCAAATTTATTTGCCTTGTGAAGGCCTGAGAAAGGCAAGGCCTCAAGGCTACTTTTTCACTGGTTCCCAGTGGTATACAACGACATACATATCTTGTTCAACATCTTAATTAATGGTCTGAATAATGGGAGAGAGTTCTACTTTGAGCAGTTTTGTAGATGGCACCAAACTGGGAGGAGTGGCTGATAGACTATGGGATCATGCTGCTATTTGTAGGGAGTTTGACAGAATGAAGAAATGAACCAGCAAGAATTTAGGAAGTTAAACAAGAAGTGCAGGAGTCCTGTGCCCAGGGAGCAACAGCCCTGGTGCACCAGTATATCCTGAAGACCATCTAGTAGAAAGTATTTTGGCAGGAAAGGACTTCAGAGGGAAATCAAGTTAAACATAAGCTAGTGATGTGTCTGTATGATAAAGAAGGAAAGTGGTATCATGTGTACAGAAGGTCCTGTCTGAACAGGTAAAAAGAAGTATAAACCTGAACGGGTTTTATGCAGGTAGAATGGGTTATTGATAGGTGCTTTGGAAAGGAGGAAAAGGTGAAGATGAAATGTTAAGCTTTGTGAAACAGGACAGTTACAATCTCTGTACAACCTATCATGACTTGCTAATTGTACATTAGTCATATTTTATAAAGAAATCTAAGGAATAAATAAAAATCTTGTTACTCAACCACAAACTATTGAACTAGAGTTGAAGCTTTTTTCTTTGATGTCACAGGCAGTGAAAAAAGGTTTTTCTCATAGAATATTTCTTCTGCTTCATAAATTTTCTGAGACAGAATTCTGCATTGAATGTCACTGAATATCTGATGAATACCACATCTGTGTATTGTTATATGTAGCTGCAGGGGTCTTCCTAATTGCTTATAGTTATTTTTCTTAAAATGAAGATAATATTCTCCACTAAATTATAATTGTTTTTTGTATTCAGTTCCACCAGTTATCCGAGTCTATCCAGAGAGCCAGGCGAGGGAGCCAGGTGTGACAGCAAGCCTTCGGTGCCATGCTGAAGGTATTCCCAACCCACAACTTGGTTGGCTGAAGAATGGAATTGATATCACTCCAAAGTTGTCCAAACAGCTAACTCTTCAAGGTAAAGAGATATATTTATTGTTTTCTACAGATTGCTAATGTTTTATCCATGCATCATTTCCATACTAACTGACCTTCTTCCATAGTTTTAACAAAGGCTCGAAGTCTAAGCTAAAACATTTCAAAAGATGTGATGTCTTCCAGTTACTCCCCAGGACACATATCTTTCTGCTTTCTCTTTATTAGAATAATGACTGTCCTTACTGGCAGGATTACCAGTAAATTCCTATATGCTCTTCTCTGTTTGAAAATGTGCACTATCTGAGAGGAGCAGGCAGTCCAAGACCTGATCCCAATCAGAACTGATAAGAATCTTAATGAGATTTAGGGACCTGATAGTAGAAAGGATTGAAGGAGAAATAACTGAAATGGATGTGCTTCTTTCTGAAGGGTATCAGCATTCCTGTGTGGGAGTGCAAAGACATTGCATACACACACACAAGCCCTAACTCCCACGCCCCAGAAAACCCCAAACCCCCTCAAACCCCAAAAACATGCAAAAAAACCCCAAACGAAAAAAAAACCCAGCCGAAGCTAAAGGAAAGTCTTACCTTTAGCACCAGTTAATTTCTGTGAATCTTCAGGGCTCAGCAAAATCAGCTTTAAATCCAGCTTTAAATCCAGCTTTAAATCTTCATGCTTCTTCAGTCTTTCTGGTAATTTTTGATCAGCCATAGGAAAAAAAAAACTCCTCCTACTAGTGTTCTCTTCAAAACTCTCACTCATCAACAAAACCAGCATGTGTGGATAGGATAGGACAGCACTTAGCCTGCTCTGTAAGAAGCAGTGGGACAGACATGGCAAATTCATCTCTGAAGTGTTGCTTTCTGCACAGATGTCATAGTCCCCTGTTCTTTCATGTACAACTCTCCCGGGTATTTGTGAACTCTTGTCTTGCAGAAACACTTTCCACTATGAGTAGAAAGTGAAGAACTTCTCTTCCATAGCAACATTCTCTTAATTTCTCCTCTAGGGATAAATTGAATTAAATACCTTTCATTCAATTTTCTAGCATAGAATTATTCAACATACAATTTTGAAAATCTCATTACATTTTCCCAGAGATTTTTCTGAGTTAAACTATCTGTGCACTTTCTTCAAGCTGGAAGGGTGCTACACCATAAGACAATGCCCCTTTTAGTCCATGCTTTAGAATACCTACAAAAATGGTTTTTGTATAGTTCCTACAGCTGAACAAGTATGTTATACTTAAAATTCAATGAATCGTTGTTCGCACCATTATTCACATCACATTATTTAAAAGACATTTACTCATGAAACCTGGAGTGTTTGTTGACATTCCCTACACAGTGTGACGTACAATTCCTGAGGTTTCCATAAGCTTCTACATTGATGTAGGTGAAAAATTTCAGTGCACCTGTTTTCAATGTTATTACACTGCAGTCACGTGAAACCAAAACTAGCTAGGTGCCTGTGGTTGGGAGCAATAAATAACTTTGTAAAATTTTTATTTACGTTGAAAGTTTGGCCTGTTACGTTCCATGGGATGTTTTGTGTAAAGGAAATGGTGGTGTCAAGTGACCAAATGCAACATAATAAAAACCTAATATTTACCTGGTTTGAAAAAAAATCATAATAATTTAAATATATATAAAACCTCAGATTGATATTTGGCTCTGATGTGCAAAATCAACTGAGGCATTCTGGATATCTGTGAGACGAAGTAGTGCATGTAATTCACTAGCCAATTGAATACCTTTGGACTAATTTGGAATGCCTCCAAGTTATGAACTCAGGAATGAAAATGGTTTAATTAGTGTAAGCAGAGAAACCCTTTTGAATTTATAATCTGAAAGCACTAGCATGTCTGCATGTTGATTTTTTCCTCTGCTTTCAGCAAATGGTAGTGAGGTTCACATTAGCAATGTGCGCTATGAAGATACTGGAGCATACACTTGCATTGCAAAGAATGAAGCAGGGGTGGATGAAGATATTTCTTCTCTCTTTGTGGAAGATTCTGCTCGGAAGACTCGTAAGTATTTAGTCGGTATTAAAACTATGAAATGTTAAACAAATCAAAATTATTTTGTGTAGATAGCTGATTTAGCAAAATAAGGTTCAATTAATGGTGTCCAAGAGTCACTGAAGGCGGAGTGTGCATTCTGCAGTATATTTAGAAGTTCAGTCTGTGAACCAACATATTTTTACATTGCTGCTAAATTTTTGATAGTTGATAGATATGTTGCATACAAAGGGAATGTGAAGGGAAAAAGGAGCTGGAGATCTATATATGGCAACTATTAGTGTGTTTTCCACTGGTTGATGGGGGTGTAGGAGGAAGACTTTTCTTCCTGACTGTTCTTGAGGTATACCAAGAGTCAAAATTGGTCCTCATGGTGTGACAGTAATCATATGACTTGATCTCATCTGCTGAAGTGCTTGGAAGCTCCAGATCAGTTCCAGCCTGCCCATGCTGCCTTGTGCCTGGAATGCTGAGGAGCAATGAGCACATTCACTTCTATGTTGGAAGCTGAATGTGCCAAATCAATATCCCTACTAACAAATGTCATTCTTTATCCTCTGTTAAATGATGGTGGGATTTATAAACCCTGTTTTCCTATTATTTGTCCGACTTGGTATTTTTTTTCACTTACCTCATTTTGCTTAGAAAAATCCATTCCTGAGTTTATACTTTTATACTTTTTATACTTCACCCATTTTTTACTTGGTTTGATTGTTTGGTTATGTCTGTTTGTTTTTTCTTTTGAATCTCTTACTTCAATGAATACTACATATTTATTAGAAATACATCCAGTAAAATGATAGTTATCTTATTAGTGAATCTGATTACATTAACTTAAGGCATTCCTGCTTTTTTAAAAGCTTATTGAGCAGTGCCATGTACTCGACAGGATGCCAGAGGCAGAATTCGTAGCACTGCAAGTCTGCCTGACACTTCCAAGCCACAGGACATTGAGTTCAGCTACATATAGGTTTACTGTGCTTTAAATGTTTCAGAGGAAATCTTTGATGCAGGAAAATTTTATAATCTAAATGTTGATATCTTCACTTAGCTGCTTTAAGTAAGACTAATTATAATTGTAGATTTTCAAAAGCCTTAACGTGGGGTGTTTTAAGTATCATGGAAATTACTGCTCAGACATTCCTGGGAAGACACCTGAGGATAAATAAGTTGTTTGATCATGCACAGTTTCTGTTAATCTGGTAATGTGAAATAGCTTCCATTTCCCTATTGGATTGTGTGAAAAATATTGTGAATGTTGCCAAATTTCAAGACCCTGACAAACTCTAGTTTGTATGTTTGGTTAAAACTTGTTTGGCCTTAACAACAAAATATTTGTAGCCAGCCATCCAGTTTGCAAATGTTTTAGTTAAGTAATTTTGTCTTCTGAAGATCTGCTGTGAATATGTATGTGTATCCACACCAATGCAGAACACTATTTTTGGGACTTATATCATAATGTAATAATTTTACATCTGCTACCTTAGCAGGATTTGTAAACAGGATGTGCCATATAGTAAACACAGCTTTAATATCTACTAGCAGTAAGTTGTTAGAATGACCATTGGTGTCACGAAAGATGTAAATGAAGGATGACAGAATATAAATCAAATTATTTCAAAGACAGTTCATCCAAATAATATAGTCATCATCTTTCCTATAAAAGTAATTTACTCCGTAAGCTCTGTGTTGCATGTTGAAGAGAAACCTTTTACCATTATGTAAATGGTAAAATTTCCTTGTAAATGGTAAAAGTTCCTTGGTGTTTGAACATGGTTTTCCAAGAATTCATCCATGTGTAAATACTCATAAAAGCCAAAGATGCATAATTATAACATTCAAATATAGGTGTAGCAGATATTTACATTTTAAACTCCAATTTGCTCAGAATCTCATTTTGGTACATACAAGACCAAGGTACATACTCATTAAAAAAAAGCCCTGACTCTCAATATCATTGACACAACTACATGAACAAATTACCTGAATAAGTGCACATTTTTATAGATGAAGTTTAAAAAGCTGCTGCTGTTTTTAAAAAAAGTCCTTTGCAGGAAGGATTAGAGAAGATTTCCAGCGACAGGATTTGCAGCTAGCATTAGAAGTGGAAGGGCCTCATTATTAACTCTTCTCTGCCTTTTTTTTTTTTTTTTTTTTACATTTCCCCCAAAACTCTTATTCATACACTAAATTAGGGATTATTAGGAAATAAAATTACATTAGTAAAACCACTTGAATAGGATTGTGGGCTTTTTTTAACCCCACGCACATATATTAAGCACAATGCTACAGCTACTTTTATTTCAAGTCTGTTGATTAAGTCACAAGTTACATTCTAAAGATAGTATCTGGTGAATGTAAATGTGATTTTATATGATGTGATATAAACTATTTCTGTCATTGATGACATTTTTATAAATTATTTTGCTTATATCCTTCTTTAAGAGAAAAAAGCAGACATGCTTTTTAATTTTTTTTTGGTTTCTTATTAGAAGTCTTCCTTTTAGAAATCATAGGATACTGTTTTGAAGAAAATAAGATCAAATTCTCACTAGCTTGTCAGTTAGTCTGGGCTTTTCTCCTTTGTGATGTCACATAAGATAAAAATGAAAGCAAAATAAAAGCATTTCTGAACACTGAGTTGATTTTCTATTGAGAGTCTAGTGAGAACTTTACAGTTGCATTCTAAAATGTGAAGTACAATTGCACTGCCTTGAGCATGACACTAATTTCAAAAGCCACATAAGAAATGCAGAACATTATTCCATTACCAGTACATGTATTTTATTTCCTAGAAAGTTTGATAGTCAAAGTAAATGTTCACTTTTGTACTTATCTGATCTGTTGTTTGTGTGCATGGGAAAACTTTAGGGATTTAATGTTACTTTGCACAAAAAAGCAAAATTTAAAATTATTTTTCTGTTGAATCTCGCTTTCAATACATCCCTGATTTATGGAAAGCTCAGTTCAGTGCTTTGAGAAAAAAAAATAATATCTGTTGTTGTAACCCAATACCAGAGGTATAAGGAATGCTTTAACCCTTCCCTCATGTCACTGTCCTATTGGCAGAAAGCCAAACTCCCCTCCCTAACCCTTTCCTAGATAAGACTGTTATCTGAATTCCTCCGCTTCTTTTGCCCTGGGACCATCATGAAATAAACTACGAACATTGAGAAAGGCAAAGAGCCTCTTTTGAACCTGTGTTTATCCATACTGTGCCTAGCTCCTTCTTAGAGATAGCTAGGAAGGAGCTACGACTTTTCAGCAATCTGTGGCAGAAAGGGGCACAGGGCTAATTGATTTCTCTGTAAATTGGTAATTTAAACAGCTCCT
>JAOTQP010001652.1:28808990-28826795 GCA_026413545.1 Cichladusa arquata | reverse complement strand
ATAAAGACATTATTTAAATCAAATATACAAACCTAAACAATCACAGTCCACAGTCACTCAGTACTGGTTTCTGGTTTCTGTATGTTCTTCGAAACAGCTCCTAAGAGAAAATACTGCATTTCCTGTTACCTTGGACTAAATACAAATCAGTGTCATTATGGCTAAGTAGATTGTTAAATAATAAGAACTAAAAGTGCTATCAGACTTTTATATTTTCATAATTCATAGGATTGTTACAGATAAGTGTAGTACATGTGTCTGTATTATAAAGATAAAAGAAATGAAGGCAAATCTATACTGAATTGTGGAAAATGTGATGCTAGTAAGAAAAAATAAAGTTATGCAATGTGAAGTATGAATTCAAGGTGCTAGGGACTTGTTTATTTTAAAGTTTCCAGTTTCAGAAATTTGAAGTCCAGTTACCAAGAAAAGTCAATATACTTTGATGATAATGGTTCATCATCAGGATGGTAATCTAGATGGAAGTGAATGGAAAATACTCTGAAAATTCTTTGTCATCCAGATCTGTTCAGTAAATGCCAGCACTGAACAGGGAAGCATTGTTCTGTGCCCACAATTGACGAGATGGGGTCTCCATGGTTTGCGTACATGGACCCGATTTATTGATTCTACAAATCAGTTTTATATCCTTTTCCAGCTATAGCTAAAAATAGCAACATTCACACAATTGGTGTTTCTAAGTAACATTACCTAATCAGAGCTCTGCACAGAGCTTTTACACACACCTGCACAGGCACAGCCACGTACGATTTGCATGATTTATTTTGAACAAAACACTCCAAGCACACCTTTTGCTTCCTCATTCAGGGCTCTGCCTTGCCTTGCCTTGCAAAGGCTGGCAGCCCACTAGACTTAGCACATCCATTTCAGTCATGAGTTGAGCAGTGCTCTGAGTTCTGCTCTCCAGCTGCATTCTCACAGTTCTATCTCACATGTGTCAAATTTTGAATTGTGGATAATAGTCTTAAGGATAGTTTAACCTCCTCTTAGCACATCAGCCTTTTCAACATCCACTAAAAATAAGACATTGGAAAACATGCTTGCATTTTAACATTTTCTTAGGTGAGAGAAATGGAATTATTTTTTTAAAGACCTTAGCTGTGCTTTTCACAATTAACTCATTTAGTAGCTGAGTTTTTATTTATTTATTTAACAACTGTATACCAACACATGGATCCTTTTTGCTAGATTTGTGAAGTTATAATGGAAAGTTTTAGTTTATATTACCTATATAAATGTCTCTTACAAGTACTGGTGATAAATTTCTACTGCTCTCTGCTATCAGATCCTGTTTAATTCCTCTCATGTTGATAATAGCAGCAGCATTGAGAGCTGTGCTGTTTTGATTCTCTAGAGACTGCAAATTCTCTTTTTGCTGTGAATTCCATTTTCCCTCAAGCCTGCAGTTAAAGCCATTGAGAATGAGATAGCTGGTCTGGTTGATAGCTGAATAACCCCTGTGGTGACTGGTAAAAACATTCTGGGGATTAATGACCTGGTCTAAATCTCATTGAAGACACAAGAGTCTCCCCTACTGTCATGATCCTCTAATAATACCTGAGACTGCTCAGCTGTGGTGGAAGGACTCTTTGGTGAAATCGCATTTGTAAATACAAATACCAGTTTAAAATCTGGTTTTATTTTCATTCCAATGTATTTTTATTTTTCAGAACACGTATTGCATGGATTCATAGATTTAAGCAAGGTTGAACCATTTTATCTAACTCTATTCTATCTTCTACATTTCACAAGACACTAAATTGCATTCTGTTCTGCCTGAATACAGAGCTAATGCTTTGTTTTCCTGAAGTGTGTCCTTACAGAGAAGCATATACCTGAGTCAGACATGCAGAGAGTCAAAAAATCCCTCATTTCTCTTGGTATTTTTCTTTACTTTTTAATCAATTTCACTAATACAGAATAATGCTTAGTTTCAATTTTGAAGTCAGTTTTTCCTTCAGTTGCCTCCTTTGAGTCTCTCTCTTTTTTTTCCCCCTTCTGATAAATTGACGTCTTAAGAATTCTTGTCCTATGAATATATGAATATTGATTGCAAGTTCTCACACACACAATGTATAAGTTTCTCATAATAAGACAGTTACCACAGTACTCAGGTATTGTCTTGAGAGTTCTAATTGTTTTTGTACAGTTCGTTTTTTTAAAAATCAGAACTGCTTTTTGCAGAAGTAAATGTATTATTTGTTTCTTTACTGTTCTGGAAAGAGAAATACATCTTTGGTAATTTTTTCTTCCACATCCACCAATCCTTTGTCGCTATTATCCATTAATACCAGCAGTGGAAGTTTGTTTATATGTTTATCTCTTAGATGCTATCAGATGTCACTTTCCAAATCCTGTTCCTTCCCACCTGTCTCAATTTGGCGTAGTCCACTATTGTTTTCCAAGACATCTACATTTCCATTTGGATAAAACAAAATTTATCATAGAGATGAACTTGAAAAAGTCATTCAAACAATTTATTAAAATTGTTGTTTATCATTACAGGTAATTCACAGACTTCTTAGGAAATGATTTTGTATTTTTACAGATCACTGATGAAAGTGGTTAAGACACAATTCACTACCTGTTGCTCTGGACATGCTTCAGAACTTTCTACTTTATCTTTTATTACCGATCTAACTAAATTTTCAGATTAATTATTTTGGCAGTTTTTAATTCAACTAACATGTATTTTACCATTATTAAATAACTCATATTTATTCAGAATATTCTGTGTTAACAAATCAGATGTTTAGCAAGATTATCGGTCACAACTATATGAATTTTTACATTGCCAAACTCCTTTACAGAAAAAAATGTAATCAGGTTTGTCTGTGAAGACCTGGTCTCTGGTAGAACATATTAGCTGACTTATAATTGTATTCTTGTGTTTCGATTTCTTACTGAATTTAATTCTATGCAAGTGTTGTCTGCTCTTTTGTCTGGGTCATATACCCCAGTCTACCTAGCCTACAGCTACTTGAGTTACTAAGTTTCGGGAAGTCGGACAGCTACTAAGAGCAGATATAGTGGTACTTTATGGCACTCTTAAAATTTATGGCGTATTCTGAAATGTATTCAAAACTAACAGCACCAGACTAAACATCTGAAACAACTTGTAGCCAGTACTCAATGCACTGCATTTGGATCTGGATGTTTTAAATATTTGTCTTGACTACACTTCATTTACCCACCTTTTGAGTCCTTTGTAAGGTAGAAGGTATTCAATCAGGCTGTGGTTTCAGTTATTATCCTGCTCCTGTACAAATGCAGGACAAAAGTATTTATAGAATAATATTGTTAACAGAACATTAGAAAACCCAAACTGGTTTATAGCTGTACAATTTAAACTTTGAATAGCTCTGATCTGACAATGCTTTTCTTCTACCTTTAGCAGCAATCTGTGATGATTTCCAGGGTTTTTGCTGCTGCAATGGTATAAAGGAATGTCAGACTGCCAGAACTTCTGCTAGCAGAAAAATGGGATTTCATCATAACTAAGACTCCTTCTTTTCTCTTTTTGTAAACAGCTTCTATATTCTAGCATCCCTGCAGCAATTGATAAAAGATGGCTTTTCATTCTCTAGCTTGTAGTACGTGCAGGTACATTTCAAGGGACTCTCAAATCTTTTATTAATGGATAACTTTTTCCTGCATACTACTGGATTTAGGATCATTTAAAGCATGAACACACAAATGGACTATTCCACTGCAGATTTCTGTTGGTGATTACATATGATAATCACAAACACAGATTGGATCACCCCAACTGCTAGAACTTCCCGACTCATAGGGCAAACCAAAGTCATCATCTTGCTGTTGTTGAAACACTGTTTGGAAGCTGAAGAGTTTCAATATAGGACAGAGATAATTTGGCAGTGTGTCTTGGCAATATATTTAAGAGAAAGGTGTAGTGGGCAACGCGTTGCTGTCTTTTTTGTTGATACACAGTAGAATAATAATTTCAAAGAGAGGAGGAAGAAGTTACAACTTTTATCTGTGGAATTTATTTATTTAGTTATATTCCATTGAAATAGTAGTAGGACCAATGGAATTGGTCCAAATTTCATTTTTTAATCAAGGTAACATTGACTGAATATGGAATATAATACGTAGCTAAATATACCAAATAAACCATTTTGTTAACTTAGAAAAAAGATAGCAAGTTTAGCAATTTAAACTAATGGTGGAATATTTAATATAAACAATGGAGTAGAACATATCACTGTAATTTGATACACATATGGAATATCAGATTACATTGAATATAGCTTTTTTTTTTCCTAAAGAAGAAAATCTAGCGGTGTAGAAAACAGGAAAAGAAAAACTAGTCATCACTAAAGACAAGTTAATACTTTCAGGGGTAATTTTCAAGTACTTAAATTTTTTTTCTTAGCTACTAGTAAAATATTTTGAAGTAAAATAACTTTAAAAATCCATTTTTTTTTTGTTTGTTTCTTGATAACTTTGACAGGTACTTAGGTTGTGCTTTAGTTTCTTTTCTGTTTCAATTTAGAAAAATTCTACTAAACTAGAGCCACTGATCATAAAAACTTATGCTGTTCCCTTTGAAATGAAATAGTTCTGTGGGTTTGTTATTTGTTATTTTTAAAAATATTTTAATTTCTCCTAATTATTTCCAAAAAATTATGTTACAAAGTGCAGTTCAATTTGGGATTGATTAATATGACTTCTTAGTTGTTTCTCTAAATTTTTTGAGACATATGTACACACCTTGGGGAGACAGCTGGCATGATAGAGATATCAAGTAAATCTATTAAGACGTTTCCAAGACCAATTTGAAAGTACTTGATGAACTTCTAATATTTAGTAGCTTTCGTTTATCAACGATAGGCTTTTGTGTTACTGAATTCACCCACTATGGCACCATTATATATAGCAAAGTAATTTATCCTATGGTTTCTTTCACTTAGTCACAAAAACCAGAACAGAAGTTCTCTACCTCGTGCACTGGACTTTAGGACTAAATTAAAAAAAAAACCAATATAACTGTTCCGTGCTATTAAGTAGCTCTATTTCTAACTGTGCCTTTCTTAAGTAATGTCATAGTCTTATTACCTAACAAGATGATGTGATCTGAATGCTACTGACTTGACAGGTTTATGGCCATCATAAGCAACAAGGCATCTCTACTGTCTAGAACTGGGAATAAGACTAAAAGCCTTTTGACTGTGATTTATGGCCTGAATTCTGTATGAAAGGCTTTATGCAATTTTAATAGAATCTTTCTGTCACATCTGATACTGAATGGTACCTATTTATCTAATTTCCTCAGAGATAATTTATGCTGGCATTTTATTTTATGGTAGAGCTAAACAAGTTTATACTTGTTGACAGCATTGTAGGCAAAGACTTTATTTCAAACTTCCAAGTAATTCAGCTCATGAACCATTTTTTGCTTCCTGCTAGTGTACACTGGATTGAGTTAATGTGCTATGGGAAAGGCCTTATGCATGATTTATTATAAAGAGTTATACAAAATGTAGAAAAATAAGGTAATGTTCATATATGTACAAAATAAAGTATCAACTGTTGACTTTTAACTGAAATAGTCCAATGTACATAAACCAGATCTTCGGTTATTGTATTAACCTAAAACAAAATTGAAGTGCATGTCACATAAGAACAGAATGGAATTTGGATTTTGGATGAATTTTTAATGACACTTATTTAAAAAGTACTTGAAGCAAGCAATAGATAACTAAAAAAAAAGGTGTTTGCCTCATAAATAAATTAGGTTTTATATATTTGCATTTGTATATAAACAAACATATCTGAATTTCTTATAGAAAAAGAATGAAATTAAAAACAGGTATGTGCATAACATTTTTCATTCCCTTTAATTGTGGAATCTGAGCAAAAACCAATTCATGTCAAGCTCATCTTTACTTTTAATTCACACAATTATTTTTAATATACAAATAATAATTAAAATCTTATATAGTTCAGAAAAAGATAATAATTATATTATAGATTTACCCTGTAACATAAGGGCAGGTGTTTTATACACTGTCTTTATCTTTTGTTTTGGATTAATCAAAACAGTTGACAATGGTGATGGCTATGAGTGAAGTAAGGAGATAACATTCCTTTAAACATCTTGAAATTACTTTTTAAATGCAATCGAAAGTGCAGCAGATTACGATAGGACAATTTTGAAAAATAATGTTGAACTACAAATTTTTTCAGATGACTTTGTTGCATTTTCCTCATTGTCCAATTTTATATTACATCTTCTTGTGACCTCTTGCCATCATGGAATTGAAGGCACTGAAGGCTGTGGCTTCCTATCTGATGGTGCAAAGCAATAATGTGATTAGAACAATCAGCTGATATGAAACTATTGATTTTATTAATCAGCTGCAATTTCTGATAGAAATTTGGATAAAATATCTGCAAAATATTGAATACAAAGCTTGTGTTTTGATGAGACAAAACTTGGAATTAACAACAGTGGTTCTATATTCATGAACAAACATTATTTGCATTTTTCTCTCACTTTTTTTTTATTACGCATGTTATATAATGCAGAAGAGTGTCTTTTTGCTGGTTTCCCCTAATTTTAAAGCCATCTTAAACTCCATTTTTCTCTTAGTGCAGAAAACAAGGATATTTTTCAGGTATTAAGGTTTTAATTGATACCCATTTTGTTTGAGTATGTATGGATATATAGTATTGTATGCTGATTACTGAAAATTTGAACAGCTAATTATAATGCCAAAAGGAAGTAGAAGAGCTACATTTAGTCTTCAAACTCACTCAATTCAATTTTGCATAGACACACACACACACACACACACACGCACTCTTTGTGTCCAAAATGCATTGAATGCTTCAAGACAGGAAAAGTAGAGAGGAAAAACACTAGTTGACATAGTTGAAATCTTTGAAAGTGTCTATGAAGACAGAAAAGTGAATATAATGACATTTATTACCGATGCAATAAGAAAGAGAAGGATACAGAATTTATTTGGAAAGTGATACTGCAGTACCCTCATTCATTTAGTGCTAGAAATATCATGGATTTTTGCAGTTGTTGTTTCCATCCAGAGTGGATAAGAATTTACACTGCTATTAGTCTGCTGCAGAATTTCATGAATTGCTAAGGACGGAGTTTAGTGAAATATGTGCAACCTATTACCATTCAACCAATACAATGTATAACAAAGATGAAGAGTGGGCATTCAGATGTTATATTAGCTGCTCCTAATCAAAGGCTGGGGCTGTACAGAAAACCATAGAATATCTGTGTAAGGACCATGAAGAGTGATTTTTATGGAACTGTTAGTGTGCTTAAAAATAAAAAAACGAAAAGGAAAAGAAAGAAAACCTCTTTCAAGAAAACTTGGATTCTCCCTTGTTTTGCATTCCTGGGGGACAAGGGAGAACGAGGAACAATGCAGACTTCTTTTTGGTGATAATATAAAAGGCACAACAAAAAATGCTGTAATAAAATAGCTGCTTTGATAAGATATAATAAAAAGAGGAAAATAGATAGTGAGTAGATATTGCAACCCTTCACATGCTGGGTATTGTGGATTTATGCAGCATGGGATTAATTGTGGATGGATTTTTTCACAGCAAGCTGTGCAGATCATGTCCATGGAGAGGTTTCTGCTCCCTCCCATGCTGTGGTGGTTTTGTCTGGTGTAACAAAGAAACTCGTATATCTTCCAGCAGGTTGCAGTTTGTCATAAAACCAATGAGAGCGCAGCACAGATTTTTATGGGCATTCCAACACCTACCCTTGCAGCAGGTATCCATGTGACATGCAGGCTTCCCTGTGACAAGGCCTCATGTAGCAGACATAGCCTGCTCAAGGTCACAAACTTGTGGAATACGATGTCTTCTGCAAGGCTCCCAATACGTCTCCTAATACTATTTAATATCTCTGTGGAATCAGGGCAGAAGAGAAGATGGTATTCAGTCTTGAAAACAGAACATTTTGCTGAGATCTATCAATAATTCTATATTCTTACACTGTGAAGCTTACAAATGTTTGAGAATTTAGTATAAAGTGTGTCTGGAAATGTTAACTTTTTCTTAACCAAAAAGGAAGGCAAACAATATGTTCCTTAGCAAACAATAAGTTCCTTTTTATCTATACATGCTGTACTTGTTCCAGCATTGAACTCTTTATCTCAAGACTTGACATCTTTCCTGAGCAGAAGTTATAGGTCTGATTAAAAAAATAAGTAAGATTTCTTGATCTGTTTGGTGAGATGGTGGGTGTTGTTTATGATATTATATTGCATTCTTAAATTATATCGCAATTTTCTTCTAGCTGATTTGCTAATTTTAAAATTATTATGTGAGGCTTTTAATGCACTTTTATTATCCTGTCCCTTTTCTTGAGCAAAGATCAGAATCATACATATAATTTTGCATTAATGCAAATCTATGTGTTCTGTTCTTAGCATCTTAAATAATTTTGTTTGATCCTATACAGTTCCACAAAGTTGCATAATTATAGTTATATTTTATTTTCTTTCCTGTGTCACCCCTAGAAAAACACCGATAAACTGTAGAACATTATGACTGAATTTATGGGACCTCAAGTGGCATGGTTATTTCCTCAAAATGTGAAAAATAATTTTAAAGGAAATCCTCCATGTTGCTCTGGGGAAATTAATTTCCTTTATTACATAAGAAAGATTGTGTATGATAACATAGGCACATACAGCTTTGTGATGTGTATCTGGAGCCACTGTCTGGGCATGTAGGGATAAATTGTAAAGTTCCAGAACCCATTTGGAGGTGAGTCTGGTGAATGACATAGAGGGCAAAAGATGGGCTTGTACTGACATCAGCATGAAAAGGAAGATAGAGGGTTAATGTGGGCCTACTGAGTGGGATGGGGACCTGGTAGCAAAGGGTATGGAAGGGGACAAGTTGTACTGAATGTTTCTTCACATCAGACTTCTCTGGCAAAATTGTTCCTTGGAATGTGGCACCAGTGGGAAAGTTTGGGAAGGAAGTCATCCTCTGGCAAGGAAGCTTTCTTTCTCTGTGGTGTACAGGATCTGGTTGAGACCATTTAAATGAGGTGGACTTTCACAGGTAAAAGGGCCTGGATAGGATGCACCCACAAGCACTGGGCAAACTGGCCCGTGGCATTGTGAGGCAACTCTTGACAATCTGTGAGGGATCATGGTGACCAAAGAGGTTCCTGCAGACTGTAAGAATGCCAGTGCCGCTTTTCGAGGGCAAGAGGGAGAATCCAAGACATGATAGGTGCATCAGCCTCACATTGATTTCTAGAATAGACAGGGAGCATTTCACCCTGGAAACATTGCCAGAACTAGAAGGTGTTTAGGAGCAGTCATCATGGATTTACAGAGGCAAAATTTCCTGCCTTCTGCAGTGAAGGGACTGGCAGGGTGAATGTAGGGGATGTTGTTTAGAATGTCCTTAGAAATCTTTTGGACACCCTCAAAGACAAAACGGTGAAGTTCAGGTTAGATGTACAGACAGGAGCCTGAATCCAAAACTGGCTGTATTACCAGACCCAAAGGCCTGCATCATATCCCAGGGCTATTTTTTCCCTCTCCTGTCTGTTGAAGTACAAATGATGTTTGGGAAAATCTTAGTATCCAGGCCTTTTCTGGTGTGATAGTTCCTGTTTTTACTCTCAACCTTCAGCTGTCAGCAATTGAGGAACTTCTGTGTACCAACATAATTTTTAATAATATGTCTTTCATTGCTTTTTTCAAACTTTTTTTTTTAAAGCATACTAAGGTTTTTAGCTTTTGTAACACTGTGTTTCAATGAACCTCCCAATTTTCTTATGTGT
Organism: Cichladusa arquata; assembly: GCA_026413545.1. Lineage (NCBI taxonomy): Eukaryota > Metazoa > Chordata > Aves > Passeriformes > Muscicapidae > Cichladusa > Cichladusa arquata. The sequence goes on along the minus strand of JAOTQP010001652.1, from coordinate 28,816,960 downwards.
ATGTGTGTGACATATGTGTTTTCTGTGTTGTATTCCTTTCCTTTAAGTTTTTTTTGTTTTTTAAAAATTTTCAAGTTCATTACTTTGCAATATGCATTGGTTTTCAGTGATGGTGTTTTAAAAATTTTATGCTATTGCATGCTGAGTTCTAAATACTTAAAATTTGCAAAACTTTATTTGCTTTCTTTTTTTTTTCGTCTGCAGACAAAAAGAGCAATATTAGGATAATATAATTTCATTGGTCTCAGAGGTCTAAAATCCAATTGTAAACAAGATGGCCAAATAAAATTTATGATTTCAGGGAAAAAAATCAATGAAAACATTTAGTTGATTACCATGCCATCTTATACTCCCAGTCTTGGTCTTCCAAAGGGAATGGTGAACATTATACAATGTGACAATTTTGGTAGCATGATTGCACTGCAGTCGTACAGAAAAGTATCTTGTCAATGTTTTAATTTTGCATATCTCTCTCACAAATATGTTCTGAAATCAAGCTGTTCAAATTCCAGGGTTTAAAAAAAGTCATGAAAATTGCATCACCTGTCATTAACATGTGTCATTTGTGTGCGTGAAAACGGCACATGCTTTTTGTAATGGATTATAAAACACACTGTTGATAATGGCTAATGGAATTAACGTGGAGGGATTTAGTGGGAGTGATGGGGTTTACCTTATCCCCAATAGCTACTATGGCTAATCAGAAATTTTGTCATGTGAAACAGAGAGCTATTGCTAATTTACTGTTTCCATTGATTTACCTGTAAGTGTTTTAGTGAATCAGAGGTTAAAGCAGCATAATTATTTCAGATTTGATGTATCATTTCGTGTTTTCCCTTGTTCATTTGTATTTTCTGTTCTTTCTTTCTCTTACATGCTGCAGTTGCAAACATATTGTGGCGAGAGCAAGGTACTAATGGAGATCACTTTTGTTCATATTTTCTGTAGTGTGATGAAATGCTTATCTGTTGTTTCTTTTGTGTGTATGTGTGTTTGTTCATACTCCAGTTACTGTAATTACCTACGCCCTTGCTACGCTGAGGAATTTGACTTAAAATTAAGTGGAAATGAATCCTATAAATGCTCATAGTTTTGTAAACTGCTTCTCCTTTTTGGGAGAAAGAAGGAAATAAGCTGTTCACAATTTTCCGACAATTGTTCAAAGATATACAACAAGAAGCTCAGATTTAAAATATAGACCTTTAGATTTTGATTGTTGTCATGACAAAACTGTTGCTGCTTAATGAAACCAAGCATTTTATTCTTTTCTCAGGAAAAGTTTGCAAATAAATTTTGAGGCAGAGAATGGATGTTTGTGATGAATTGAAGGATAAATATAAATAAAGACACAATCAGGTGTTATTAACATAAAAATCGTGGAAATTTTATTTTACAAGCAAAAGATAGGTATTAATTTTCATATATATGATATAATCTCAAAAATTAACTGCATATTCCAGAAAAATGCCATAATACAAGAGTTGTCATGAGTTCCCATTCTGTTAAGTAGCCTGTTTTTCATCTAAAGTTGTAATTTATTTCAGGGGTAAGAAATTGTTTTGAGTATTTCCATTGGTTTAGGCTTTGCTGTGAATTTGTGCTAGAAATGGTATTTCAGCAGACTTCTTAAAATGGTTTTTAATTAATTTAAAGATTTAAAAATCTGATATTTCATTTGTTTGTAGTAACTTTTGGCATTCCCAGTGTATTTATAAATATGAACTAGTTTTATTTTTTTATTCCTGTTTTACCAGTTGCTCAACTGGTACAATAATTTCTATGATTGTAGTGGAGCTCAGCTGTGATCCTCCTGCTCTATTGGCCTAGTAGAGTACAAACGATGTGTTTACAGTTTCATACAATTCTACTGTTAGTGGTTAAACTGATGTGCAACAAGATTGTACCAAATTCTCAAAAGTATGCTGTTCTCACCTCTTGTTGGGAAAGTATCAAGTATGGTTTATCTCAAAAGTGAAAAAGTGGTTAGTAAGCCCTCAATTATTTAGATGATTGTCTTTTCAAGTAAATTTGTTGCTTTCAGTCATTAGAATGCACCTAGGAAAATTTAAATTATGTGACAAAAAAGTCCAATTAAAAATAAGAGATAACTAGAATGCTTATGGTAGACACATTCAAATTTCTCTGACTAATGTGAAACTAATCAAAAAGCAATTTATAGTAGCAGATTTTGTGTCTTCTAGAGCAGATATTCTCAATTTTTCCTGCATTTCTCATTGGCCAATCCTTGTGTTTCCAACAAATACCATTACCAATTACAGCATTGGAAATATTTTACAAGAGAGCAATATCCTGAAGATGTCAATAAAAATTCCCACCAACTTCTCTGGGCCATGCATACTCTGCCATTTTCTGTTGTGAAAGCATTAACAGATAAGAAGGGAGGGATGGGTGAGTAGGACAATCACGAAACCATATATAGATCTTAGTGCCTAGAGATATTTCTATATCAAGTGCACAAAATGTTTATCTCAATCACTTGCATCAGAAAATCTGAAAGGATATTGAAGGTACATGTGTATTACAGTAATAATATAATCTATTAATAAATACAAGTATGTTCATATATATGCAAAAGAACCCCAACCACCACCTTTTTTAAAAAAATCAGTGTTAGCCAGTTTTAAGTATCAATTCAGTCTAAATAAAGCAAATCTATTTATCTATTGCTTCTGGCACTGCATTTAAAATGTGCAGGATTGTATTTAGTGGGAGGAGAAATTAAGTCTTCAAAGGAATAGCTCCTGTAGTTCTGAAATAGTGGCTTGCTGAGGTGATTAGATAGAGATTAGATATTTGTACAGGTATCTCAGGTAGCCACTCACTCAAATGAATAATTTTGGGTCATAATAAGCTGGAAAGGGGAATTAGCTAATTAGAGCCAGAGGTAAAAGTTCATTATATGAACTGGCTTCCTTAACTTGGTATTGAAATGAAAGAAGGACATTTTATGCTGTATGTCCTTCACTGCTTTTGTAGAACAGTTTGGTGAACATTGTTATCCAGACTTTGAAAATAAAGCCTTAAAACTTTGGGCTGTTTATTAGACATAAATAATATCTGTACATTGGAAATCTTGCTTTGGAGTATTGGCACCTGAGGTGGAGGTTTTAGGAGCCTGATTATCTAATATCTGGGTCACCTGGGACTATCATCTGAGCTACTTCCTCACATTCTGGTATTGCTTATCCTGCTAATAACTATAATGTACTTCAGACAGTGAGAACAGGGAGAAGGGAAAGCCCTGTTTTGTCCCCAGCCATGTTCACATATTCATCCCCAAGGCACTATATGTCAGTTGCTAAGCTATAGATCTCTACACTGCGTTCACTGGTCCAGGCAGCCTAACATCAGTCAGGCTTATCTGCAAATTTCAGCTGCTCTTACACAATACAATTTCAGCCATTCTCTAAAGAGAGACCTTAATGTTCTGTCTTATATAGGCTGTGTGGTTTATCTGCCAAGGCATAGAAAAGTGCCCACTGGCCAGAGTGGGCATATTGCCCTGAGTACACCCTGGTCTGAATGGACATGACCAGGGAGTTGACATAAAGTGAGGAAAACCCTCCTTGGAGAGTGCCTCTCCTTTCTTTCTGGGTAAATTTGGCCAGAAATGGGAAATTATTCCACAAGATTTCTCAAAGATAATTAAATGTGTTTGTTCCGGACATAGCCTGACAACCTTCTGTGTATTGCAACCTTTAAACTACTGTATTACCTATATGATTCCTAATGGGGACTGGAAACCTTTATGTACGTGTGTACATAAATACATACACACATACATACATACATACAGACACAAACATGCATCCCCCTACCCCCTCTTGATTTTCTCATTCTTTTATTTTATATTAAGAGCTGTTGTCTCTCTGTTAACATTGGTTTTCCCTCAGAATTTAGGATAAGCAGAATTTTATATTCAAATTTCTTTTCCATGGGTTTCATTCCTCTGTGTTCCTATACCAAATGTTGTTACTGCAAGTGAAAGCTTAGGTCCTGTGCCCAGGATACATGCACACTTTTACCATTGCAACCAACAGTTTAGTTGTCAGAATGGTTATAGTTGTGATTTTATGAGCACTATGATTTTCTTCAAAGAGTTTTATGAATATGACTGATCATCCATTATAGCATCCGCATAGCAAATCAACAACTGCTGTCTTAGTTGGCATGCAGAAAATTAATGAGCCTGTCCTTTTCTGTGGTCATGGCCACAAATATTGTGAGACTTCATGCTACAGATGGGATTCTCACCTTTTCCACAAAACTTAGCATCATGCCTTTCAGCAACATTGTGGAAGAAGGAGAATCATTCTGTAAACACCTATGGCCTTTCAACATTGGAATCAATATCTGCCCAGCTCTGTCTTTCTAATAAAATAAAATAGAGATTATTTCCTTTTCTTGAAATATCAAGTAAGGGTTTATAACAAAGACTCAGGTCTTCTCTTTCAATGTTATACAGAAATTATGTTAAGTCCTCCATCCCTAAGCAAAATAAACAAAAAAGTATACATAGAAATTTTATATTAGTCTGATTTCAGTGTAGATGGTTTCACAAGACCACTTTTATTGTTGTGGCTGTCAAACTGTGTATTTCTAGATCTGTATTTGTAAAGACACTGTCTTGCCAATGAAGCAAACTATGTAAAGTTCTAAATAATGTAACAGTTTTGTTTCAGTTTTGCAACAGAAGATCCCATAGGTTTAGCTGTATTACCTTTATACACATTAACAAACTGATCTCATACTGAACTGTGATTAGGTTTTTCAGTTCAAGACAAGGATTTTCCTTTTGTCATTGTTTTGTCATTATTTAATTTTATACATTTCAATGTGTTTTTGTCCCTAAGGTCTGGGAATTGGGAACATGTTTTATGTTTTTTATGAAGATGGCATCAAAGTAATACAACCAGTGGAATGTGAATTTCAGAGGCATATTAAGCCTAGTGAAAAACTCCTCGGTTTCCAGGCAAGTTGTATTTAAAAATCTATTTGTAGTGTTTTCTTAATTATACTTTTCTTTACATGAGAATTTATTATTACTAGTTCAGTGTCTTCTGCTTGACAAATTCAGCCATATCTTCTGAATTAATAAACAGCTTATAATGGTGTTCTCAAAATTCCTTGTATTTTCCTCTATTAAAATCAAGCTACAGTCCCTCTTTTGAATATTCCCTGAATACTTTGGCCAATCTTTTCTTTCTTTGGCTGTCTTTCTCCTTTCCCAGTTCTTTAACAGCTCTCTATTTATGGATTTGTTGTTGGTTTTTTTTTAGCCCCCACCTCCAACCCACCAGTTAAGTTCATCTTAGTGAATCAGGGATTGATTCTCTCTATATTAAATATAAGATCTTCTTGGGGGGTGGGGAGGTGTTAATTGTTTCTTTTTCTCCACTGCATGTTTGTCTATATTAAACTCTCAGCTATCGTGAGGCTAATCCATGTCCTGGTAAACACTCTCACAGCTTCCACTGAAGTTAGTAAAGATGATTGATGCTTCAGTTTCAACTTAAAATTCATATAAGTAGTTTCAGTAACTTTACTGTTAACATATTTATAGCTGATTTCTCCAAATTCTGAAAATTTATGATATAGTTTCCCTGAGTAGGATGCATAAAAACACTAGTGTATTCTCCACTTCCATTTATTCTTGTGATGTTTTTCCTTTACTGCTAATCAAATTGCTAGCTGACATGATGCATGTTCCCACAGGAACACTTGGTACTAGTCACTACATTAAGACTTACTCTATATGATATATCACCTTTCAAAAATAGTAACTTTTTCTCATTTGGATTTGAATGAGTGACCTTGAAATACATACCAAGCATTGAGCTGTACACTTAGTTTTGGGATTTTTTTCCTCTAATGCCTCAATGACAGCAGAGCTAGAGTTGTCTCAATGGAATTTGCCTCTTCAGTTATCATTATTGATGTCAAAGGCTGCTGTACTCAGCAACAAGATTTATTTTAGTGTGAATAATTATGCTTCGAACAGCTAATCATACCTTGATTTGTGCTACTTAAGTGAAATTAGGTTGACACAGCCAAAAATAAGGCAAAAAGATTTTTTTATGGCTGTTTAATTTAAAAGCTGATTATTTAAGAAATCTGTTAAAAATTTATTGATCCAAAGTGTAGCCTAGATTTTAGGGGTATTTTTATTGAAATGCAGCAAAAATCAGGATAAATAGGTAAAATTTCTTTCCTTTTGGAACCTTTCAAACCTGGAGTAACATAATAACTATATTCTCTTGGTGGGGGAAGGGAGGGGAAGAAAAAAAAAAGCCCAGGCAAGTAGGCTATGTAATAACTTTAAAGTTTTTTTAAAACCTTTTTTTATTTTAAAAATTATTCTTCTCCTTTGAAGAATATCATATATTCCTCAAACCTCTTTGGAAAGTCTATTTCCTCTGAATAAAAATAATAAAAAACACAGTTGTGTCCCAGGATCAGAGTTTCATCAAGTTCAGCATGTGATTGCTTAGTGGTAACAGCTCATGTCATAAATTGCTGGTTATTAATTATCTGTGGCTCTGTCATATACTTTCACTAGTCAGAGATGTTGGTAAGTATACCAAGCGTATTTTGAGGTAGCTTTACATAGCCTTTCCCATTAGGGCATCTCCATGACTTAAGTGTTAACATACTAATAATAAAGGAAATCCGTGCATGCTTAAACCTCTCCCATTTCTTTACATTTCTCTGAATTAGCTGTCCAAGTGATGAGTAAAACCACAGTAGAAAACAGAAGAAAAAAACAGAAAACTCTTTATTGCCAAACAGTTGCTAAAGCATAGGAACATTTCTAAATTCAGCAGTGCAGTTTCCATAGTAGAAAATGTCTGGATATGACACATGACACTCCAGTGTTCCTCCACAGGTTTCCTATTTGTCTGTCAACAAACTTGAACTGAGCTTCTGTATGAGCTCAGGTGTTTCTACATAGCATTGCACTGTATTGCAGTACTTACACATGTACATATTTAGGTATGCTAATTTTGCTAAAGGTAAATATATTTTCTCACTTTCTATATACTTGAGAACCCTTATCTAAATATTTAATTGCCTCTTATCCAACTGAGTGTCAATACAGAAAAACACTTTGGTGTATATCTAACATGGGAATCAAATAGACTCACTGTGTTTAAAGTGAAGCAAAAGATTTAGTGCTTTACTGGATCATCATGGGTCACATAAGTTGTAAAGACCTCCTTCCTCTCCTTCCAGAATCTCCTAAATTACTTGAATCTTCTTAATGACAAGTGCAAGTAGAAATGTATTAGTCTGATAGTGAAAATTCTAGATGCATAGGGACAGAAATAAACTGATTTCTGTTTTCTGATATAGGTTGTTGCTTAGATAGACCACCTTTGGCAGCTGTTTGTTTAACCTGTTGTCAAATAGATTCTTATCCCTGGTTCAAGTAGTCTTTCACCTATTAAAATATCTTATCATTGTGAAGTACTTGGGACATTTTCGTCATTAACATTCAGCCTCTGTTTATCCTCTGCAAATTAATATTATCCAAAGACTTAAATTATAATCCTTATGCAAAAGTGCTTTTATTTTCCTTTCACAATGAATCCCAATTAGAATAATTATTTCCAGATACTGGGAGAAAAGCAATTGTAACATGCCTTTTTGAGGCTAATGAAAAGAGTCTTTTGACTTCTACAAAACTGATTTTCTGTTTATTACAAGAAGCAGCACATAATGGCCAAAACTGAGTGAAATATTCCATCTCACATTTGAATATATGCTGGAGGTCAGAGCAAAATACTTCATTTCAAAATTATTTATATGACTACATGTCAGACCAAAATTTCCCCAGGAAATTAGATTGAAACATACTTTGTAGTTCACAGAAACTGCCTTGGTTTGCACTCTTGCCACACACACAAAAAAAACCAAAAAAACAAACAAACAAAAAAAAACAACAACCA
>JAOTQP010001652.1:28789508-28808890 GCA_026413545.1 Cichladusa arquata | reverse complement strand
CCAAAAAAACAAACAAACAAAAAAAAACAACAACCAAAAAAAAAAAAAAAAACAAAAAAACAAAACAAAAAAAAAAAAAACGTAGTAAATGCTAACACTTGTTTGTAAAAAAAAAAGTTAAAAAAAATCTGGTCTGATTTTTTAGTAAAGAATGTCAAAGAGCAATGATTTAATGTAAAGAGGTGATACATAAATTCATGTTTTAAAACTGTTGCAACCTGTTGGTATTATCTTACTCTTAGGCAGCCATAGCATAGCCAGGCATTTCATTACACTGCCTGAAGTTTGACTCACATCCTGCTAAAACACTGAGGACCCTTGCAGTAAGTGTGAGTTAATAAACACAGAATTTGCACATATAAATCTGCAAGTACAGGTTTCCTCTTGAGATTTCTTGCCCCAGACTATCTCAAAAAACTTTCTCTAAGGATTTATTTTCCTCCATCTGCTGACTTGTTCCTGAGCAAGTCACTTTTTGATTAAAAAGTCTGGGAGGAATACAACAATGAATTAAATTAATGTTTTATCAGATGTTAACTTTTTTTTTTTTTCAGAGAGAATAAATTAGGAAAAAGTAAATTTCCTACATTTTAATTAGAAGGAGAAAATGGTGGGTTTATGCTTATATTTTAAGGATAAATTATTTTAACCAATTACCCAACCACTGGGGAAATTATTATGAAGCCTCAGAATAACTGCCTGTAGTGTAAAAGAAGTCCAAACTGTATAATTAGATAAATGTTATATTTTCAAAAGCAAAATTTCAGTTCTGTTGAAACAGCTTCAGGTAAATGTAGATTTGAATAAATAAAGAAGCAACCACATAAACCAGTTTATACTGGGAAAACCACTCTGTTTTGAATATGAGAATTTTGGTGCACAATTTTCACTGTTACACTGAAAAAAAAAGGGTTTTGCTTTTATGTTTTCATTTTTTTCAGACAAGTTGAGAATTGGCATTGGATTATAAAAATTTATATCAACTTGAAAAATATTTTAGAACCTTTAAAGTATATTTTTATATGTAGATATGTATATATGTGGTTGTATATATATATTAGACTATATTTGTACTGGTCTTACAGTGAAAAAGTCTTTAAAAATACACTTCTGAGTATTTTTGATTCAGATTCAGGCAAATATATAAAGCTGTAGTTCATCTCTGGATGTAGTTATAAGTACTTAAGTTATTCTGCTATACATCCCACAAGGGAAGGTGATATCAGAGAAATCATTTACACTAATCTATATGAGAGAAACACAGATTCCTTCAGAAGTCAGTGCTGTTTTTGAATAATATATTGAATATATCCTTGTAGAATTTAGTCCCAGAAACTCATGTAAATTAATGTGAGTCCCTGAGACACAACTGAAAATTATGTCTCTGTGTAGATTTGTTGCAAAAATTTGTGGATTCATTGTTTGAAGGTGCTCCCTCTGAGGAATAGAGAGGATAATGTAGAGCAATCTAGATGTAGTTATCTGTTTAGATAAAACATGTATTAAGAAAAGGTATAGTTAGAATAAATATAAAAAATAATGACATTGATGAAACAACCTTCCACTTGAAGTGACAATTACCCAGAAAGCAAATGACAATAGATCACTGGTATGGTGATTGCACACCATATTAGAGACATACTTGCATATGTTGACTTAATGCAAAAGTGTTTAGCTGCTTTTAAGAATGAAAGTCCCATTTATCCTGTGCCTATCATTCCTTAAAAAAGCCAGATTTTTCACTTCTCTATTTGATCTTCATGCCTTCTTATCAGCACAAACTAAATCTTACTCGTTACTTATTTGTAAGTTCTTTTGAAGTGCCTGATGATGTGCTATTGCATGGTACCTGAGTTTAGCAACCTTTCCTTATCATATGATTCCTGAAAGACCTTCCCTTTGTTGAGGTTTGAGTGTCACGTAAAAAGCAAGCAGTGACTTTCAATCTTCTGCAAAGAAACCCCCTCTTTTAAAGCTGGAAATTGATTTATTTCTTCTTTTGACATATAAAGGTTGAGTGTATTTTCAAAAGTGTAGAGGCACAGCAGGCAAAGAATGTTGATGATACAGAAAACTAAATGTTGAAATGCATCATCTTCTTGAAGAGCATTGCTTGGTGCCAAAGATGGTGTTCTGCCACATGATGTTTCCTGTGCCTATTAAAAGGCGTTTGATGCCTAGAAACAGAATTCTTGTTTAAGAGCTCATCATCTCTTGCTGCTCTTTCTACATTGAGTCATCATCTGCTGACATATCATAATTATTTTCACAGCGGCCAGTTATGATGTATCAGGCAGAGCATTCTAAATTAGGAATAAGCAGCAGATAAGTGGAAAAAGAAATAATACTTATGATTTGGTAAAATTATCCTTTGTGATGCAAGGAATTAAAAATAAGAGACAAAAGAAAAAAAGGTCAGGAAAACAAAAACACTTGACACATCCTGTATTTTTCCAAGTAGAGTGTTTTTCAGGTCCACATTTTTAAATAATTATCATGTCCATTAAAGGAAAGAAATTATTCTATTTCATAAATGGAATTTCCTCATATAGTAATATATTTGACCAAGTAACTTTTAATTTTGGTAAAACCAAGCTTTTTCTGTGAGAAAATATTCACAAGTAGGTATTAAATGGCCATATAGTTCTACAAATTAGGAATAGTGAGTATGTAAACTACAGTTAGCTACTGTGACTAAGAGTTTATAGTTATATGTATTATGAAATATCAGTTCACTGAAGTGAACAGATTTTAATCTTTTTCAAATTTGTCCTTTTGCAGGAATGGCAAGGCAGAGAGGGAAATAATGGTATTAAGAAAATATTTGGTATTTATTTGGCTTAACACTAGTAAGATAGGCCATGAGAATGTCTTATGGCAGAAGTAGCCAAGCTTCTTGATCTTTAAAGCAGCTTACCAGTACTCCAAGTAACCAAAACAGCTGACCTCTCTAACTGCTGCTTTGCTCATGAATCATGTGACAATTTGCACCATAGCACCTCCTCTTTCTCTTCACTTGTACATTTTCATCTCCCCAGTTATGTACTTTCCTGGCTTACTGCTGTGTTCTCATTTGTGTGGGGAGCTATGCCTGCACTGCTTCTCTTTGCTGGGCACTGTGATGCTGCTCAGGTGGGAGCTGCCAGCTACTGCTGTAACAAGGCACTGTGTGCCTGGTTTGGTTTTCTTGATTTAAGGTCTTCTGCCCCTCGCTCACTTTATTTCTACATGTATGGTTGTTTCAAATTGGTTTCTTTCTCAGGTCAACAGTAATAACTTCTTGAACTTCTAGAAAACATCCCAAAATTTGGTGTATGAATTATTTTATAGTGCTTGTGAGTTGTGGTGCTTACAGATGCAGTTTAGCTAACATGAGTTTATGTCATAGTGTCAACTGTTCTTTTTCCTTCCCAATGTTTCCCTAGGTTTTATTTTACAGTCAAAAAAGAAGCAAATTAGTATAATTTTACTTTTGTTACATTGTTGACTGTTTAGATTCTTACACTTTTCCTGTTGCTATTGAATTATAGGATGAAGTTTGTCCCAAAGCAGATGGTGATCCTGTTCAGCGGTGTATTTGGGCAACTGCTGTTAATGTAAAAGACAAGTTCATATACGTGACTCAGCCCACACTTGACAGAGTTCTCATTGTTGATGTACAGTCTCAGAAAGTTGTACAGGTATTTATTTATCATTTTTTAAGTTACTATTTAATTTAGGCTAAGAATTTAAGACTTTCCTTCATATTTCAGAAACAGAAAAATAGTTATCTTGAGAGTAAACACATTATTTGAAAAAAGCTCACCTACTTTTAACATTTAGCAGCAGTTTCTGTTTAGCAACTGTTCTTCTCAATAGACAATTGTGAAGAGGATAACATGAAAATAGCTCTTATAAATACTATTCAAGTAGTTGAGGAAATGAGTTCTATAGGAAGTTTCTGACTTGAGCTACCTTTCACTCTAAAATGCAGATTGGCTAAAATAGAGTCTTATCACAAGAATGTATCCATCAGTTTTGACAGAAAGATCAGGTTTGGCTACAGAAGGTGGAGGACTGTTACTCTGTACACTTTCAGACTGAGAAATTATGGAAACAGTAAAAATAAACACCACTCGTAGCCAAGGCTGTAGACTTTAAATTCAAACTTCTCTACTCCTCTTTCTTGGTCTCTGGGATGCTGGAGATACTATCCTTAGTGAAAATAATTCAGCAAATAAAAGAGAGAAGTCAATGCTATGCTACAGCGATTAATACAGTCATAGAGTTTGAGCAAAACCAGGTGTGGTGTGTTGACCCTGACTGGAGGCCAGATACTCACCAAAGCCTCTCTATCACTCCTCTCCCCAGCTGGATGGGGAAAAAAAGATTCATGGGTTGAGATAAGGGAAGGGAAAGATCACTCTCCAATTACTGTCACCATCAAAACAGACTTGGCTTTGAAAATAAATTCAGCTCATTTCACTACCAAAATCTAAGTAGGATAATGGATAGTATAACAAATCCTAAACACTCATCCCCCTGCGCTCCCTCCTTCCTGGGCTTAGTTTTTTTCCTGATTCTGCCTCCTCCCTCAGTAGCAGTGAGGGAGATGAGGAATGGGGGGCCAGTTTGTCAGTTTGTCGTGTTATTTCTGCTGCTGCTTCTTCCTCAGAGAGAGTAGTCTTTTCCCTGCTGCCTTGGGGGCCATTCCCATGGGAGACGGTCCTCCATGAACTTCTCCAGTGTGAGTCTTTCCCATGGGTTTCAGCTCTTCACAAACCGCTCCAGTGTGGTTCTCTTCCCATGGGATACAGTCCTTCAGGAAGAGATTGCTCCAGTTTGGGTTGCCTGTACAGTCACAAGTCCTGCCTATGGGTGCCTCTTCACGATTTCATGGGCCCTGCCACCTACCTGCTCCAGTACAGGCTTCCCATGGGTTCAGAGCCTCCTTCAGGCATTCACCTGCTCATGTGGGGTCCTCCAGGGGCTGTGGGTGGATCTCTGCTCCATCCTAGACCTCCATGGGCTGCAGGGGCACAGTTGCTTCACTGTGGTCTTCACCACAGGCTGCAAAGGAATCTCTGCTGGCTCACCTCAAGCATCTCCTGCCTCTCCTCCATGATCTGGGCATCTGCAGAGCTGTTCCTCTGACATATTCTCACTCCTCTCTCATCTGGTTGCAAGCACTTGTCCACGATAACAGTTTCATGCCTCTCAGCTATGTTATCCCAGAGGTTCTACCCCACCACTGATTGACTAGATATTGGCCAGCAGCAGCTCTGTGTTGGCATCAGCTGGCACAGGCTCTGTCAGACATGGAGAAAGTGTCTGGCAGCTTCTTACAGAAGCCACCTGTACAGCTCCCTCCGCTGCCAAAAGCTTGTCACGCAAACCCAGAGCACCAAGGTACAAGGCAGTGCTTATAGTATCATCATATTTATAGGAGACAGGTGTTCCTTAGCTAAATAAAACATAGATTTCTTTTTTTTTAATTAGAAACCTAACTAAATTGTTAATAAAATAACCCACTTAAATAGAGCTTTTCATGCCTTTTGCTTTTTTCATGGGTAAGTGAATGAAAATCTTTAAAGTATAGATTATATATTAGGCTCCAGGGAGACAGTATTAAAGAGGACTTATAAGGAAGTCGGACACATATATTAATAGGGACAGTAGTAATAGGAGAAGGGGTAATGGTTTAAAACTATAAGATGGTAGATGCAGACTAGATGTAATGAAGACATTTTTTCAGTGAGGTTTCTGAAAGACTGTTAGAGGTTGCCTTGAGAGGTGGTAGAAGCCCCATCCCTGGAAACCTTCAAAGTCAATTTAGATGGGGCTCTGAGCAAACTGATCTAGTTGAAGATGTCCCTGCTCACTATGGAGGTTTTGGACTAAATGACTTTAAAGGTCCCTTCCAGCTCAAACTATTGAATGATATAAGTATATATATATGTATTGTGTGTATGCATATAAAATTTAAAAATAAATAACAAAATTGAATTTATAAAATCGCATTCATTTCAAAAATACTTTTAATACTTTTGCATACTTGAAACATCTGCTTTCTGAATTCTCTCGCAGCTGACAGACATGGCTTCCTCAAAACTTGAACTATCCAAATAGTGGTAGGGACTTATAAAATGCTTTATTCAAGAACTTAATTATAAAAAGGTGGTGGTTTTTTACTTAAATTTACCTTTGCATATTGAAATAGAGATAAACTGAGTGGGTAATGAATTTTTATTTTCTGAAAACAATACTTTTTTTACAACTGATTTGAATCATCACTTCACGAAGACAGACTAAAAACTACAGTCTCAACACAGTCCACAAATTTGAAGGACTGGAATGTCTGGCAATATTTACCATGGTCTCTGACTGACATTCAGGTGTCAGGTTCTTTTTCTCCATGGGAGGGATGAAATATCAATGTAATTGCATTTATTAGCATTTAGACTTCAATGTCCAAAGCACCTGATTCCTCTTGAGCTCACTGAAAATAAGTTTTAATTTAGGTTTTGCAAAATATGTTCATTGGTAGGCTCTTCTAATTTGTCTTTTGTTGCATTTGTTATTTTTTTAAATATGTATAAATATATGTCACTTTATCATTATGAAATGTGCAGAGGTCCTTACTGCAAAGATGTATATTAATCAAAAAGTAGAATTCAGTAAATTAACCACTAATTAAAAGTTCAGGCCTTCCCCATAAATATGTAAAGCAATTATACAGTTTTTGAATGGGGTTAGATTGTTCTATCATAAAAATATTCAAGTTTCTGTAATGAGCTGAAAAGCAGACATACAGAATGCCTAAGTGTAGCAAAGAGCTTTGTGCACTAAGTCTGTACTACTTAGCCAGTATATTGAGCTTAAACAAGGATACGCCAGAAGTTTTCATGTTATTCTGAGGGGAAAAAATCACTTTCAAAGAAATTTTTTTTGAGGGATAGAATAGCATTGCTTTTCCACTAATTTAATAATATCCAGATTATGAACTAAGGAAAGTATAGAACCAAATTTACCCCAGCTGTGGAAGACTTTTGCCAGAATGGAAGTCTTTGTGTTGATAGTTCTATGTGTTTAAGTAATCAAAATAAATTATTTTTCCATTTCACAGTATTTAAGAAAGATTTTTGGAAAGATAGTAAAACCAAGGAACAACAGTTTAACCAGATAAATAAATTAAACCAGATGCGTTACTGTCGCTTTTAAACACCTAAGTAGATTTTGTACTATTTGTTACTGATCTGGATGTTATTTCCTAGGATATACTTAGGCAAATACATGGGGAAAGTACAAGGGGACTTGCTCCATGTCCAGCTTACCCATGCCATTATTCAAAATAGACTTAAAAACCAAGCAAAACCAAACCAAAGAGAAAAAACAAAAACAAAATAACAGTAGTTGCAAACAAAGCAAATAAATAATGAGGGCATAAAACTTATACAATCTTTTTACATATAATATAAAACTGTAAAAAGTAAAACAACTGTTGATTCACAGATGGGTTTTAGAATTGAAGTAAGGCTAATTTGGAAGTTAGTGACAAGTCAAGAGATACTTTGTTTAGCATTTCTTATAACATGCATGGCTCTGTCTTCTTGTCTTTTAAAAATAAGCATTTATTTTCTAGCTCTATTTTTTGCAAGCAGGAAGAATGTTCTAACCATTAAGTTTTGCTCTATTCATATGATATGGACTTACAAAAACACTTTTATAAACAGGAGGCAGAGAAGGGAATTTTGTTTTCCAGACCAGTCTATTTTCATTACTTAGAGTACTGCCTAGCATGGATTAAAATAAAGATTTAAATAATTTTATAGGTATTGAAACTCAGCTGTTCAGAAATGAGAGCATTTTTCTTGTTAGACTGCCTTTTTCCATATTAATACAGAGGATATAATTTCCATACATGTACAACTACATGTAACGATTTCTACTCTACTTCTTAAATAAGAAACCGCCTTGCAAAAAAAAGCACATAGGCTAGTGGGAACAAATGTGGAGGTAATTTCATATTTTAAAAGGAAGAACACTCTAATGAAGCTTCTATCACTGTGAAAAAACCCCAAAGAAAATTAAAAATTTATTTGAAAGGACTTTAAGTCATGTAGTGATGCTGTTTTCTGTGTAAAAATAATGTTTATTTGGTTTTGCTTATTACAATGTTTTCTCCGAAGTACTACTATATATGTTATTCCTTTCTACTATGAAAGTTAATGTAAAAGGTGTTCACATATGTGACAACTAGATTTGAGGATGATTTATTTTTTATGACAGGTATATTTATAAAAATGAGTACTTTAGAGGATTCTATAGCAGACTAAACTGAAATGTATTGGAAACATGGTTGTTGTACCTTTAGAGATATGTATAGCGGCAGACTTTTTGCCTTACCAGGTAATTCTCATTCTAAAGTCAAGAGAGGCATTTGCTTTCATTTTTAAATTCTTGAAAGCAAGAATTGGGCAGTACTGCATAGCAGCATACCACTAAGTAGGATGACTTAGAGGCTGAAGTAAACAGTCATCGTCCTTCAGTCCTCCCTGTGCTGCTGGCAGGTCAGCCTGGTCAGCTAGAAACAGCTGTGAAAGTCTGCTTCTGAGATGCTCAACTTTTTTTTGCTGCTGGCTTTCCTCTAGGGAACTGTACTGCCTGTGCCTGACCCTGCAGGCAATTCCTTCTGCTCCTCCTGGCTGTGCCATGGCCCCAGCTCTGAACGCAGCTGGTAGTCCTCTGGCAGAGCATGTACAGGTCAGACCTTTGTCTGGGGAAGCCAAAAGGAAATTTGACGTGCCTTGACAAATTAGCTATACAACAGTTCAAGTATTATTTTAAACAACTTGTTTTCTAACATGTAGCAGAAAGAAGTTATCAAACACAAATGACCCTTTTCAAGGGGTAACTTGTGATTTTAAATGAGCTGGTGAGCAACCTGGCTTCATTTTCCATTTTCAAAAGGAAAAACAAATTCTGCTTCGATGAAGTGGTCGCTTGCAACACCTCAGGAGTACAGTTAAGTATCATCAGCAGTCTCAGCCAGCCATTAGTGCATTATCTTGAGGATCTACATCATTAGTTTAAATTAGGTTCACTTAATTAGCCAGCTGGTACTCTCCTTGACACACTGATAAACAAGCTGTGCTTTAAACTTCCATAATGGTAAGACTAAAAAACAATTTGCACCTATTTTTTTCTTCTCTAATGATGAAAATAAAAAAGTAATCCCCCCACTTGTTTAGCCTGTGCATAACATCTGTTAATCAAATACATTGTCCTCCCATTCCATACCTCTGAATCCTTCAGATTTCGTGACAAAGGAAGTTTAGAGCTCAGCTGTCTAAAAGATTCATGATTTCAAGAGACAGTGCTTAAGGTTACAGGGAAAACACTTTGGTTCTGATCACAGGTCTATGAAAAGTAGCAACTGTAATTGGAAAACATATGAAAACAATCCTTCCTACTTCAACAAAATATACATAATTTAAAAGGTAGGAAGCTTTGGGTGCAGCAACTTCATGTTGATTTTTTGCAGTAACATCTTCCATTAATTTCAGTATGTGGCTTGAGAATACTCCTCCCTTTTTAACCATTTTTCAATAATTGATGTAGTTTTTCAACCAATACATGTAAAGCGAGAGTGATGGCAGGGAAGGAAGATTAGTTTTGTACTTGATTTAAAACCTTTGTTTTCAGCTTCTTAAAGGCTTCAGTATAATGTGGTTTTGATACCAAGTGTTAGAGTACATAATGAATAAAAACCACATTTTTAGCAATTCAGTAACTCTGAATTAATAAGAGGGCTACTTCAAGAACTGACAACATAATTCTTAAACGCAGTCTGAAAATATCTCGAAATGCATATCTGTTCATCATTGTAATTCAAGCATATATATTATGTTTCCTTTGAAAATGTGATGGAAACAAAGTGTTTCTTTTTTTATTATATATCAGGCAGTGAGTACAGATCCTGTTCCAGTGAAACTACACTATGATAAATCACATGATCAAGTCTGGGTGCTGAGCTGGGGAGACATGGAAAAGAATTCACCAACTTTGCAGGTGAGGTGATCACAATGATTATATGTAAGGAGTTACAGACAAGTTGAACCTTTGTGTAGTTGCAATGTCTTGCATATTTTCCTTTAAGCATTACTACTATGACCCCAGCAGGGACAGAGAAATTATTTTAAGTAACCAGAAAAAAGTCAGACAACTGGCCTCACCAAAAAAGTTACTGATCATTTTCAAAACCCTTATTCAGAACTAACAATGGCAAATTGATAGAAGGATAAGGAATGCAACTGAAAACAGCAGCATGTTCTGTACTGAGCAAACTGGTGATGTTCATTGTATTTTTGTCCATAATTAGAGGATAAACAGGACTTTAGACATACTTTCATTCCATTTTATTGACATTCTGGAGGTGTCAAGCTCAGTCTTTATTGGGTTTTTTTCAGATGAAAGATATCAAAAACTTTGATTTTTCCCACCTTGGAGCAGTGACAAACCTAGGGACAGTCACTAAAGAGATAATCTCAAGAAGCTGTACTTACTACTTTTTTTTAAAATTTCCTTATTTTATAGCAATCCCCTGAGACTATGATGATCAGCTTTATATAATAATTTAAAAATTCATTTTTCCTTTAATTAGTTTCCCTTTTCTTCAGAAATTAATGAAATCTTTATATATTTAATAAATACATATATAAGAAAAAGAATAAGAGAAAGTTGAAAAGCAAAATTAGAAGCATTTGAAATCACCTGTTTGGAACCTACTGACTCTCAGTAACTTTGATCATGCAAGGTTATTTGTGAGTTTAGTTTCCACTCCTCCCCAGAACTGTTAATTGAGTCAGTATTACCATATTCTAAAGTGACTGATCATCCTCATCCTCATTTTTAATTACAGCATAGATAATAAATTGCCTTTTTTTCTAAAAAAAAAATAAAAAATCCACTCTTAAATGCATATATGTGAAAAACATAGTGGCTGTTATATGGAATTGTCTTTTATTCACCCATAAATGTTTGCTTCAGAGAAGGTCCAAGATTCTGGTATTTGAATAAAATTGGTTCATAACAATTTAAGGAATACGTAAACTCAGTTCAGCTTGTTCTTCTGAAATGTGTCTGTGCTATGTTGAATTATCTCATGATTGACAAGAATTGGGCATAACCATATGTTCCAGTGGATTTGTTGATAGCATCTTTGCATTCTGGCTGAAGTGCTTAAAAAATTTAATCTCACTCTAAGATCTAGTGTAAAAAAAAAGATAAACAAAAACTTAGTTTAAACTAAGACCTGTTAAGGGGTTT
Source organism: Cichladusa arquata (assembly GCA_026413545.1). Lineage (NCBI taxonomy): Eukaryota > Metazoa > Chordata > Aves > Passeriformes > Muscicapidae > Cichladusa > Cichladusa arquata. The sequence goes on along the minus strand of JAOTQP010001652.1, from coordinate 28,797,583 downwards.
AGTAATGTAAATGAATAAATATGGATTCAGGGGTGAATAAAAAAGATGGAGGCGAAAAAGAAGTATGAAGACGAAGTGGTCAGGTATGTAATAGTTCTCTGAAATCTGTAATGCTGATCAGCTTTATTCACTGTTATTTGCATTCCTTTTCTTGCTAACTTGGAAAAGACAGTACATGAGAATACAGAGGCAATACTGTATTCATTCATTTGGATTGAGATTTGAATTTTAAAGAGTACTTCTATAGTTTATAACGATGTTACTTTATGCAGGTAATAACACAAGCCAGTGGGAGTGTTTCTCATCACACAATCCATACTCAGCCAGTGGGAAAGCAGTTTGACAGAGTGGATGACTTTTTCATTCCAGCTACAACCCTTATCATTACCCATGTACGGTAAGTTTATCTGAATGTAGTCAATGTACGTTGTGTTCATCCTAAGAACACATGTTTGAAGGACATATGGTACAGAGAAAGAGAGGCTGAGGAGAACAGGACAACACTTAACAGAGGCATAAAGCAGACGTCTCCCCAAGACCTCTGAGAAAAAAATCTGGTTTATGTTCTCAAAACACACCAGTAAGGATGTGATCTATAATTTTCTTTTCATATTTTTTTTTTTCTGTAACATTTCTACTTCTAGGTATTGAATAATTCTGCAGTCTAGGATTTTTTCAGCTGAGTATTGCATTAATGTGTATTAGTAATTTATATGTTTACAACTTCTAAGTTTCTTTGCAAGCTGACACAGATCCATTTTGTCTCAAAACAGCTCTGCCAACAATTATCCATCATTAATTCTGATATTCCAAGTTCAAGTTTCTATAGGAATACCTTTATTATATAATCTTAACTATCCTCATTCTGTTCTAGCAAAATTCTCAAATTACAGGTGTAAATAGGCATCTCCATTAAAAAGGATATAATTTCTGATTGTAGTGAGTGGTAGTCTTTTAAATGTGAAAACATGCAATTTAGGACGATTTTACAATTGATTTTAGAATTTGCTCTGTATGTGCCTGGGAAGAATCTAATCTTCTGTATCAAAGAACATTTGGCTTCTTCTAAGGACGTTGTTGATGAAAAATATTTCATTTAATTTCCTACAAAACTCTTAACTAACAAGTAAGTTAGCAATCAGTCATTTGCAATTTAAAAAGAAATTTATAAATAATATAGCTGAATAATAAATTGACTCTAAGTACCATTATTGCCATATCTCTTGAACTAGAAGACAAATTCCTGTTGTGTCCCTGAAGTAATCTGCAGTCCTCACATTCAGCCTTAGAAAAACATTAAATATTTCTGCTGTATTTGGAACAGATATGTATTGTGGGGAAAGGTTACTGTTTTGTAAACTAGCAAGTACTAGAGGTACTGCCCAAACAGAGCTGACATTTAGATCCTTTAATGTTCAAGTAACTAGGAAAATAAAACCATGGATTGGGATAAACATCATACTAGGAGGGGAATCAGGACTCGGAAAAGAAAAATAGGGTCAGTCCAAAGCTAATGTTGGATTCGTCTTGTCTAACTTAAAGTGTTTTAAGTCAATATTTTTCTCAAATAGGTCAAGTAGGCGCTTCCTGCTTTGCATGTTACCTTCAGCTGCTGAGTCATTTCACATGTCCTATATGAAACTCAAGAGAAAATAGAACTAAGAATTAAAGAAAACAAACAGGAATAAAGAGGGGGTATGAAATTAATTGAACACTGAAAAAATAAAATCTGATAAATGCCTGCAGATATGTAATAAACATGGACATCAATTCAGGCCTAGTAAAGTTTGTTTGGTTGGTTGGTTGGTTGGGTTTTTTTTAATATTCACGTGCCGGATGAAATTGCCAAGATTGCCAAAATGCCAAAAGAAAATTCCTCGTCTGTCAAAAAGCCTGCAGTAGTTTGTCCACTGCTAAATCCATAGATTTGGGGGGTTTAATGAACAAAATCAGTTTAGTTTTACCAAATAATGAGCTTAAGGGAAATGCTATTAATTCTGAGTGCCTTTTCTAAAAAGAAAATAAAAAAAACCACTATGTAGATAAATAAAGTGCTTTTTTTTTCAGTGTATTCTTCAAGAGCCATTTATGGTAATCAGTTGTTAAAGAATTTGTCTTCCATAAAATGTCTGGCCTGCAAGTACCTTGCTTTTTTTGTTTAAATAGGAATGCAATACGTGAACAATGTTATGGGAAAGATTTAAAATTAACCGTATTCATCAAATTAGTAGTGATGTAGAAAAGCCCAGTCCATTAAATTTAATATCACCAGTCAACAAAAAAACCCACTCAATCACAGCATGTGTTTCTTAAGGCTGTTAGGCAGCAAGTATAAAACTTGAGTTTATTATTCTTGGGAGTATATGCCAACCAGGGGAGCAATTTATGAGTGTGAATTGCAAAAAACAGCTAAAAGGGAAATAACCCCACTGGCTAAGTCGCCTGGTGTAGTTAATTGCTCAAGGGTCCTATTTACTCTTTGCCAGAAATCAGCTCCCTTTGACCATGCAACACCAGCCCCTTTCAGAAAAATAAAAGCTTTCTGTAGCTAGGTGCATTTGTTACCTGTTAATTTAAATTCTGAACGATGGAGCAGAAGTCAGTATGCATGGCTTACCAAATTAGCATCCAAAACTAAACACACTGTCCAAATGAAGGCAATCCTAAGCAAAAAAAGGCATATCATTAAAAAAAAAAAAATAAGTTTTGTGACAGCTAGCATGAACCACCTGCAGTGTATTACTATCTACAGCATATTCTGTCCAATAGGTTGGCTTGTTGACAGATAGGAACAGAAGTAGAGGCAAATAATTTAAAGCTATAGTGAGTCATTATTTATTACTTTTTAATAATAGCTAAAGTGGTAATTACTAGTAGTATATATATAAGTATTTAAAACTTATTCCAAAATAATTTTATTTAAGAAGTGATGGAACTATACTTTTGATTTACCTAGGTGAGTTATTTTTATATATGAAAATGGTCTGCCCATTATTAGAAAATTCCACACATTTTAATGCTCTTTGGGGCAGCAGATAATTTAGGACACAGTTCCTCCAAATCAGACATTTGAAGAGATACTATAAATTTTGGTCTCAAGTAAACAGTAATTAATTTCAAGGAGAAAAATTTTTCCCATATTTTTCCTACCAGTTAATGTTATGCTGTGTATACTCATGTTTGCTTATACTTACCACACATCAGGAATGAGGGCAAATAACCTTTTCTTTTGATAACCAGCAGGCATGCCATACATACTCTGAAGAGCTGTGAGGCACCATCAAAGCATCAGCTAACCGAACTAAGTAGGCATGAACCAAAAGTAGTAGAGGAAGAATAGACAAATTTATTATCTTTCAACTTTCTTTGATAGTCAGTGGCTAGTTAATGTGTGTACAGAAGAGGACAAGAAAAGAAACTTTATCATTCTGGGGAGAAAAATGTGGTAGGCTTGATAGCACCAGTTAGTTTTGGAACATTAGGAAGGTGTCTCCCTCTCTTTTGTATTCCAGTAATACTATTTCTTTCCACTCAAACACCATTAGGAATCAAATGATATTTTGCCTGTAATCCTTTTGTATCTGCATTTATAAAGATATGTATGTATATGTGTGTATATGCTTATTGAGAAAAGAAAATATCTCTTAGTTTTAGTGAAAATATACTAAATATCTCTCTAATATGTGTAGAGGAGCCCCACAGATGTTTCCAGATAGCAAATCCATGGCTGTACTGAGAGTCTCAGCTGCAGATAGACCTAGCTGGGATTCCATTAAGATGCTTTAAAAATATAATTGCCTTAATTCTAGAATTTCGTGTCGGTTTTTTTTGACAAGACTAGTTTACCTGCTGACTCTAAGGGAGGAATTGCATCATGCCTTTGAGCATTCCTCCATGATAGAAATAAATTTCCTTATTTTTCTCACTAAGCAAGCTCAGAGTTTAGAGAAAGTCAGTTTCCCATGAGTTTTCATGAGTTTCTTATGCCAGCTAGTTGTTGTGTAGTGCACAACAGATCTTAGTCTTAATCTTAGAAAAAGAGGCTGTGACACAAAACAGTAATAATTATTGTTAAAATGAGCACTGAAAGAAGTTCGGTCAGTCTTGCTGTTGGAAATCTGAAGATTTCAAAAGGAAGAAATTTTATATTCATCTTGTCCATCTTGAAAAACAGCCCATTCTGCTATTATCATTGCATACACTGGTAGTACACTTTGAATTAGACCAAGAGAATGAATTAATGTAAAGCACAGTTTTTCATGCACACTCTCCTGCCTATATTTTTCCTTTACACAGCTTGAAAAAAGTCTTCCCCTCCCCCTCGTTCTGTTGGAAAATTACCGAACACCAGGGCCACCAAAAGTATGTAGGATGAGATCTATCATACTGTAATAAATAGTACAAATCCTAAGGTGTTTCTTCGTCTTTGTGAAGATTTTTCCTTCTGTAGATGCACCTTATAAGAATTGGATATATTTGTCCTTATGCATTTACTAAGAAGAAAATTTTATTCCGTGAGCTATTTCTGTTCCAGAGCACTTCAGGACAACCAATGATCTTGTCATTAATTGTCTGCTAATACCACTTCTTATCATAAAAATAGACTTTTGCAATTAGTATGAGGGATGGTTGCAGAAAGATGACTTGTACAATACTCAGGAAAATATATTCTTGGAAGCCTAAGAAGCAAAGGGGCTGATTATTTGAGCTCCAGAGTTCATAAATCGAAGTGAACAAAAGATAATTGAAATAAATTAAGGTCTTTCACTACACTCTGTAAAATGTTTCAAAAGCAGTATTAAATGAACTCACTATAATGGAGTAATTTTAACTTTTTAGATGTTTTAGTCTTTGAGCAGTGTTTTAAATGTCATACAGTTACCTGACCTAACAAGTGGAAGAATGAGTGGAAGAATGAGCAATCAACTCACTGATGAGATGGCTCAGGATCTGAATAGAGTTAACATATTCTGTTTGAGTTTTTTCTCTCTTTTATGCCTCTGTTGTGTATGGTAATAGGGGAAGCAGTATGCAGTGCTTTCTAAAATTACATTTATTCATTTGCACAAAACAATCCAAAAACTAAGCTTTTCTTTGAGAGGTAATTGGAATGTGCTGCCAATGCATTCCTGTGAACCTTCTTAAATGAAACCCATGTGGAGCAGTGAGTCAGTACATTCACATTTCATTCCAGAGTTTAAGCCCCTACAGAGGTGTGAAGTAGCTGACAGGGTGTGAGAGCACTTTCAGTGTTTCTATACAAATAATCAAGCAGAAGATATTATTTTTTGTTGCAAAAATCCTACATAATTAGAAAAAGCTTTCTATTTAGTAGTTTCTGAGTGAAACAATGGGAGTGGTAAATGCTAAGTCAGCTGTAGATGAAACATTAACCAAAGAAATTGAATTAATTTAGGGGTTGAATCTTTCACATAGTATGATTTAGTGTGAAGATAAGAGACAATTTAATATTTTACAAATTCAGTTAACAATGCACATTAGGGTAGTAGAAATTTTTGTGACAGTTCTTAGTCAGCAAACTACAAGCCTATAATGGTACAGGGAAAACAGGGAAACAGCTTGAAAGCTTGAAGAATCTAAAACAGCTCAATAGTACCAGGGCAAGAAGAGAAGATCTAGAAAGGATTCTGCAATTTCTAATAAGGATTTTGGAATCTGTCCGTGTGTCCTACATGGCACAGCACACAAAGGAGGGATAGAGGTTCACTCTGCAGCCTCCTACTCTGTGTCTTACTAAGAGACTTGTGCTAAATGGAAAACTTGTGGTAATTTTTTCCCCCTCTCCTCGTATTTGTCCCCCAAAAGAAGGACCCTTCTGGTCCATAAATATGTTGCTTTTGAAAGATAGGGTTTTTTTGGGAAAGATAGAGAGGAGACAGCAAAAAGTCTTTTTCTGCATCTTTTTTTGGCTTTAAATAGTGGATTTTAGAGGATCTTTTTTTCCAGAGGGAATCTAAAGAACAAAATATTGAGAGATTCAGCTCAGTTTATAACATTGCAACTTAGTTTGTCCAACTACCACCATTGGCAACAGCAACAACCATTAAAATAAGTGACTTTTTAGAAAAGTGAAGTCCTCTTTAGTGCACCAAACCTATAATTTCTACTTCAGTCCTTCTCTGTTCACATGCTCCCACCCCAAAATTTCATAAATGTAGTCACTACATATCTCTAAACTAAGAAACTCTCAGTCCTTTAGATAATTACAAGATGTACCATGTGTCCAAATTTGCATCCTCTCTCAGCTCCACTCCTATACTCTAACTGACAAGGACCAGTGTTTGCAAGCTTTAAAATGGGCTAGGCAGTACAGATTCCCAGCTGTGTCTGTGGGAAAGCACCTACAGGAATCATGAAGGTAAAGATAATTGTCATCATTCCATAAGTCTAATTAAGATTTATTGTCACTGAAATTATGTACAGATGTATACATAGTGTTTTTGAAGCCAAGGGATTTTGGAATTCAGGAAGAAAATATTTTCAATTTTAAGGTTTATTTTCATCTTGGTGCTATGAAATTTAATAAATAAATAATTTGACATTTAAATTAAGCCAATATAAAACTATTTTAATATTTTTATTCAATGTGACTTCTAACCTTGTAAAATAAATGTATGCCCATGTAGACACAGATGCGTATAGAAGGAATCAGTCTGGAAAATGATCCTGTTGTGGAATCAGTTATTCTGCATGCCTTTTCCCACATCAGCTGACAATTCAATATTGCTTGACAAATTTATTTAACTTATGGTCCAAATCTTTTCCTCTCAGGTACCTTGAGTAAAACTTCACAAAGCTCTTGAACAACAAATTCCAGCTGTCAGCAGAAAAAAGGATTATAAAAAACCATTTCCACTTCAGTGGGGCTATTTAGAAATGAGAATTCCCTTCAAATGTTACCTGAAACATGAGATTGCAGCCAGCCTTTGTAGCACTATAAAACAACAGCACCAATTATTAAAAAAAAAAAAATAAATAAAAAAAACCAAAACAAAAACCCTTTGTTCTACTTGACCTTCCCCATTAGCTAAGAAAGTTCCTGGAACCTGACTTACATAAGTCTAGTCAGCTGTGATACAGAAAAAGGTAGTTTTGCTAAATTGTATTTTTTTTTTCCATATTGTAAGGTTTCTTCTCTTTTGCATATGCAGAAGTCATTACAGGAATATCTAGCTTTGAAAAAATATCATCTTCCATCTAAAGTGGACAAACCATTGCTAAAAATAAATGTTGTACCTGTCTCCTAGAACCTACCTGCTTTTAAAAATTCAGCATCTACCAGTACCAGTATGTAAAAATACATGACACAATGTAATGTTTAAAAACATAATCAACTATAAGAAGAAGCTAATCTCTGTAACTATGGCACATTGGCTAGAAGTTATCTTAGTGCTGCCTTAATTACTCATTGGATTTCAAAAAATGTTCCAAATTATAAAGAATCATTTATTAGCTTGGAGGCAATCTCAAAATAATGCAATTAACTTTTTTTTTTTTTTTTGTATGATTGTTAAGAAACAACCAGAACACAATTATTTTTACAAAATTTTGCTGGATCTGGCTTGGATGGAGCTAGTTTTCTTAGTAGCAGCAAGAATAGTGCTGTAGTCTAGATCTGTGACATTGACCTAGTAAAAATGTGATTGGAAATTTTATTTTTTTCAGTTCTATTTTTTGACACTTAGAATAGATTTTTGCTAATTGTGTTTAAGGTGTCCTATTTGTTGTTATAAACATAACAAATATTTGTTTAAATCATATGAATCAAAGACTTTAAGGAAACTTCCAAATCTACACAGACTATTTTTGTGTTTCTTCCATGGGTCCTCAGCTGTCACATGTAACATCTGCTGGTGAGTAAAACCTCCAAATTCCATCTTAACAGAGTCACTCAAACCAGCTTCCACCTCCTGTATAATCTACAAATTAGAACACAGAAATTTGCCATTATGTGCCTCATCTTTTTTCCCATTCTGATCTTACATTTTGCTATCAAATGTCATCTCTGATGCTTCTATGTGCAAAAATTAATATTTTTTCATGTTTTTTAATTA
>JAOTQP010001652.1:28737652-28789408 GCA_026413545.1 Cichladusa arquata | reverse complement strand
CTCTGATGCTTCTATGTGCAAAAAATAATATTTTATCATGTTTTTTAATAAAAAAAAATTATGGACTTTTTTTGTTTGTTTGTTTCATCTAATATTTTCTTAATTTGGGTCCCTAGTAAAAACTAAAAGGAGAGAAAGGAATTGTGGTAAAGTTCAGTATTTGTTCTTAAGAACATTCACATACCCCCAGCTATAATGGTACGTGGACTTCATGTTTAAAATGAAGAAAAATATCTATTGAGACTGTTATGATGCATGTAATTTATCAACCTTGTAGTCCTTATCTCTACCTCATTATTCATTCTGACTATTTCTTTTGACATATATAAATTTGAATGTTCAGTCCGTATGGCATCTACCCACCTTGATGTTACCACATTTTCTGAAGTGCCAGATTTTCTTAATCCAATTCTATCTTGTACTGACATTTTGTAGCATCTTTAGAGTCTTTTGTTCACTGTGTCTGTATAGCTAGCCATTTCTTTGACTTTTATTGCTTTAAAAATGATGGGGTTTTTTTTTTATCAAATTCCTAGCTCTCATTCCTTAGAAAGTATGAGATAGAAAAATGCATTTTCTGCCAACACTAAAAATAGATTTTTGCTGTGTGGGTTCCTTTATGATATAACAGAAACAGATTCATATATTCCTGGATACTAAAAACTTAGAAATTAAGTTACTTCTCTTTATCCTAAAATTTCCTGGATTGTTTCTTGTCAGCATTGGACAAGAATTTGCAATAATTTAAAAGTAATATGTATCTTGCAAGTGCTCCCCAAGGTAGACCTCAAAGAATTCATAGACATCTGCATCACTAGTACCCTAAAAATTCAGAATTTATCTCTAAGCTGTGCAAATGTGCACTAAAAGTCAGAAGTCCTGGGCTTTGTGTAGTGTGTTAAAAGAAATCATCTCTTCCCACAAAAAGTGCTTGCAAGCACCTACTTGATTTATCCAGCTGGGTTACAGACAACTTGCATAGTCTTTCCCCAAATAAATGCTTAAAAGATTGTATCACTTTTGGTTTTTCTACCCAAGTGAAAACTATCCCAGTAAGGGTTTTGTTGATGACACTTACAATGTCATTTACTTTAGCTCAGCAGCATTAAATCTGTGGTGTTCATTTTTTAATCCAGAACCAATCTTATTAAATATGATGTAGGATAAACTCAGAAGCTGAAAGCTTACTAATGCATAAAATATCTATTTTATAATATTATCCTCTATCTCTCTTACATATTGTCTAGTAATGGATTTTTTTTTCTATTCAATCTCAGAGCACAAAACTTAATTTGAGATCTTTTTATTCTAAGAATATAACACTTGTCAGAATTCCTTCAAGTCCTTGATGAAATATTTCTTCCTTTCTGTCTTGCATGGCTGTCTTGAAGTCCTTGATATCCTTATTTTTCAAAATAATGGTCAGTATGTGCTGAGAGAGTAAAAGAAAGAGAGAAAAAAAAATCATTTTAGTATGTTTGACCATCATTGACTGTGGAGTCTTTGACATCCAATTTAATCCTCTCTACACTGAGATTCCTCACTGAGACTGGAAATAGAGAAACCATACTCACTTCTATGAAGTATATAAAAAGGAATGTCAAAAAAGAATAAAATCTTCAGAACAAATCTGTGAATATCAATCCCTGAAATCTTGGAATACTTACTATAAAGATCACTTTAATTCAGGTCTCTCAGGTGATATTCAGCAGTTGTTACCACCTTTGTATGGGACAGCAGGTCTCTTTTGAGTTTTTTTTTCTTTTGCTCCTAGCCCTTGCAATGTCCTTTTCTATTATATTTCAATACACTTTGGGATCTAATCAGGAATTTTTTCATTACTAAGACTGTCTGCTCCCATAGATCTAAAAATGTTCATTTCTTGCTACTTAAAATTGAATATTAAGCTCCTTTCTGAACTAATCTACGAAGACTTATATTTATTTTTATCAGCATTATTAAGGAAACTTATTATCTCTGCTGGCTAATAAAAATCTATTGCTTACTCCACCTAATAGTAATAGTAATAATATTGATTTTAATGAAAGCAAGTTATATCTGTCTATATATAAATTTTCCTCTTTCATCCCACATATGCTGTAAATTTCAAAGATTACCTGTTATTGGGTAGATGTTTTTTCCTTCTAATTGGAGAAGTACAGATGAGATTTTAATGTGCAAATCTATAAGAACACAGAAACCTGAAGTTTTCAAAACCCAGAACTTCCCAAACAGGAGTATAACAAGAGTCAATAATTTTAGAAAATTAGACCTGCCATCAAAATCTGTTCTTCATATAACAGAAATTATAGTGATGATCTTGTTTTACTCTAAAATTGCTTGTTTTCCATAAGAGTGGTCCCACAGCCTTATGTTCTGTGGGTTTTAGTTTTTATTTTTCCCCCCATTCTTGACGACTGCTGGTCTATTGCTTCCCAGGTAAATTATCAGTCAGACAATACTACTGCAAATGTTATTTCTCTTTCTTTATGAGACACTTTTAAATATTTCATTTACAATAATAGCAACAACTAAACAGATAAAGTAGTGAAGAGGGTAGAAATATTTTACAGATGTGTGTGTGTATGTATGTGTTCATGTACATAAACACAAAAATAGAGAATTATTAAGATTTCCTAGAAGATGGGAATATTTTCTCAGATAGGAAGGTGCTTTGTGCTTAATGCTGTTACATGCAAACACCAAAAAAGGAGAAAAAAAGTACCTTTTCTGATACAAGAGAAAAATATGAAGCAATGTTGTAAAGAGCATCAGGAACGAAATTAGGAAAGCACATTTAGAAGGTCAAAAAGTGTTATAGTACCCACAAGAAAGGCAACATTTGTGGTGGTGAGCAGTTCCTACTGGGAAAAAATCTACTTAGCCTTTTATTATCATCAAACAACCATTTCTGAACTGCAAAAATTAAAGAAAGGTCTTTTCTGAGCAACTTGCCAGAAAAGAGCTATTCCAGGCAACAATAATATTCTGAGTCCTGCGAAGAAAGCTGTTATGTTCTTGCACTGCTGAGTTTTTGAAACTAGAAACACTTCTACAATTATTTTTTTTTAATCTAAAAGTAAATATTTTATTTTCTGCATTATACTACAGTAGGTGTAATAGAATGTGACAATGACATTTGCGTCTTTTAAAATCACTTTTAAAAAGAAAACTTAATTGTGTGATGATTTGAATGCTATGAATGCAAAGCATCTGAAATACAATATACCAGTGTAAGCAGTCTTCTTTACAATCATCTGTGTATGGATATAAATTGAAGAGTAATTTTAACAAAGTAAATAATGTTTGCAGTGTTGTAGGTTAAGTTTTTATAAGATTCTTAGTTGCACTGCTGGCAAGAACTCCAAGCACCAGTAAAGTGCTATAGAGCTAAGAAAAAGTTCTTAACACCAATTTTCCTTTTTCCTTTATTATTAATATTTCCTTCTCCAGAGCTACTATGGATAACTTAATTTCAACAGAAAAAATGTTGGTATATAACACACTTCTATTTCAGTATTTCTTTTAAATAGTAGTAATTTGCCATGCTGGCAGATTAGAAGTTTATAAGATCAGTGTAGATCCAGGACCTCTAACACACTAGTTTTGCATAGTTAATGTCAATTTCTTTTGAGACTGAAAAAACCTTAGCAGATTTGATCAAACTTTGAATAATAGAACTTTATCTTCCTGGGTTGATTTTTCCATATATTCTGGAAAATAAAGTGAAATAAAATAAAATAAGTGCCCAAGACGTAGAATATTGGAAGACTTTAAACAAAATTTTTATTCAATCAGGATAAAGTAGATAATAGTTTGGAGATTTTTCTTGAACATAATTATTTGGGTTATATTATTTCTCTTTTTTAAAAAAATACTGCTCTTTGCTTCTTGCACAGATAATTTTGATTGTCGTTTATTTAATTCTCTTCTGTTATATTTTCTTTCTATTATATAGAAAGAATATATTTTTTATATTCTCCTTCTCCTTCTCCTTCTCCTTCTCCTTCTCCTTCTCCTTCTCCTTCTCCTTCTCCTTCTCTCCTCCTCATCTTCTATTCTGTCTTCTTGAAGAATACATTTCTTAAAGTTTTTACCTTAATATATTCTTTAAAAGAAATGAAAAATTAAATTTATCCTCATTTCTAGGAAAAAAGTCCCAAAGATTTTCTCTATTTCATCTTTTAAACAATGCTTACATATTTCTTTTTTTTATACTGACTGCAATTGGAGTGGTAAGCAATATATATGGCTTGTCTAAAAGAAGAAAATAGCATAGAGGAACTCAGGTTGTTAATTTGCCACCTGTTGGCAGCTCCACACTTGCATCTTGCTTGGCTATGTGTGCATAAAAGAGGTGAAATAAGTTGCTTTACCTGAAGAAAGAGGAAAAAAAATGACCTTGCAAATTTAAAGAAGCAGTGTCTGAATTCACATGACTTTGACACTTTTCTAGTACAGAGCTTCTTTAAGTCCTGCACTGAGTTTCTTCTTCATACTGTTTTTCTCTTGTGACCTCTGCTTTAGTGTGTTCTGCATAACAACCCAGAATACATTTCACAGAATTATAAAGACAGTAAATACTGGTGAGACAATTTGGACCTAACTCTGCTATAGTTAATTCAAGTAATTGTGCCTCAGTAGGCTTTAATTTCTTCCTGTTACCCATGCTTTAGAAAGGGAAAAGTTGTGTAGCATAGGCAGTGTACCATTCCCTTGCAGTTTTTATACTTCCTGACCACAGAAACATTTTAAAAATCATTCTTTATAAACCAGGAAATTTCCTAAACTTTTAAAATCAGTATGTATAGCATGGTTACTAGCCACATTCCATTATATTTAGTAGTCTTGAGAAATATTAGTTGTCTTTTGTAAATTCATTGTCTGAAGTGGATTCCATCTCAATATTTTGCAGTAACCATAGTGTTAGTTCTGTCAGAGTATACCAAGTACTTTAGTAGTGTCATGAAAACATAGATCACTAAGATATTCAGATAAACAAAGTCACTTTTGGAAAATTCATACGTAAGATTTGCATGCTGTTCGTAGGTCTCCACAGAACCCTAAGACAAAACTGAACACCAGACTGAAGAGTTTCTCTTTGTCTGTTTGATGACTCTCTAGCCTTGAAAAAATACTGAAGTTGGTTGTTATGGCTGGCAAATTATACTATTGTGGGAAGAAAAGTGATGATTTTCTGTTAAAGCCGCACTTTGAGAGCAGTGAAAATCATCTTCAGGGATTCCTGAAAATTCTGGGAGAGACATCGCTGTTTTTAAGGCTGTATTGCATGGAGACTTATATAACATTCTTCACTCTATGAAGGCACTTTCAGCAGTGCTAGCTATTCCTCAAATCAGTTTTAATTTCTGACCACAAAGGGCAGCTTTAATAAGCCCCTACTGCTGTATGATACCTGAACTTACTGTAATGGCTTGGAGAATCAGACAATCACATTTCAAATGTAATTGTAGCTCTTAGTCACATCATGATGTAATGTCAGTCATTTAAGCTTCAATTGTCCAAATCTTGCAAAGTTTTATAAGGCTATATTTGGATATTATGTTTTCATGCTGAGAGGATGTTTATGGTGAATGCGAAGTTCAGATTGTAGGCACCTAGATTTAGATGTGAAAATACAGTGTGTCTGTGGGTGTAAGCTGTCCATCCTCTGCACTGATTATTGGAGATTTTGTCCCCACACACAGTGGAGTGCATAAACAGTTTTTCTCACCCCCTACAGGCCTATGGTACTGGTTATTTTTAAAAATATTTTGGTCTCTGTTGACTGTATGGTCAGATTTCCACTGGCAAAAATACAAGCTTAGATTTTTCAGCTCATATTTAGACATACATAGTTGTGCATTGCAATGTAGGTGTCCACAGAATAGGAATGCTACCTTGTAGAGAATGGTTTTTGCACTAAGGAGTTGTGGTGATGCTGTACATTTGTAATGGCAATTCTTGCACCTCCTTATTGACCACTGATATGATCGAAAAGGAGGGTAGCAGCTGTGCTTGATTAGGCCTGCAAAAATAGATTTTTTTTCTTGTTTATTTCAAAACAACAAGGGTATAAATATAAACAAATTGATATGTTTATGTACTCTGGAAGAGATACGGTTAAGACATATTTTTGTTTTGTTAGGTTTTTTTTTATTTTCTAGCTCATCTATCAATTTTTAATAAACTGATGAAAAGATTATAGAAGATACAGCACTTTAAATTAAACTGGTCATTGTGGCAGCACACCCATTTTGCACATGTGCTTAATCTAAACTACACTTTTTTTGAAATTTCAAAGTGTATTACTTGAAATCCTTATCAGAACCACCTGGAACTCAACTCTGTGTGGCTTGAGATCTAGCACTGCTGTCCTAAATGATATATGATACTGATATGTAGGCATTCAACTCTCCAGTTCACCATCTGAAAATGAAAACATTTATATTTAATCCTAAGAGAGAGAGCATGCTTATCCCTTGAGAGGACAAGGAAAAGTCATTGCTTTCAAGGATACTACCACTTGATGTCAAACAGGATCAGTGGGGTCTTTATAGGCAAATTTGGAATATGCAGGATTGTGCAGAGACGAGCTGTGAAAGTATTTGGAGCCTTAGGACTGAGGCCAAGAAGTAAGGCAGAAATTATTTTTACTTTTCCACTTCTTAGAAGAAAACACAGTGAAAGGAGGGATGCTCTAGTATGTGATTTTCTTCCTATATTTCAACTGCAAGCTGATATTATACCTGTTCTGTATGCTCATATGCATGTATGCATATTGCTGTTTTGTAACATTTCTTTTTATTTCAAATAATACATACCTCCATTAAAACTCAGCAGACTGGCAGTAAGTAAACTGCAGGTATGTAAGAGTGATATTTCATGCAATTTCAGCGCTGAATTGGTGTGGGGTTTTTCCCCTGTTATCCCTCCCTCTCTCCTGTAGGATTTAGATGACAGCAGGGGAGGTCAAAGGGGAATCCACAGATGCTTAAGTATCTTTTACAACACACCTGTTAACAGTCATAACAAAATGATAGCAGAATCCTTGCCAGTGTGAAATACACCAACTCACGGGATGAGTGTTAGCCTTGTGACTGTATCAAGTGAATTCAGAAAAGGCTTGATGGTAAACAACCTCCTTGTGCAATGGCTACGTATTTTGGTTCGTAAACAATGTCAACCCTTTTCAGATACAGAAAGAGATATTAAAATGGCATAATTAAAATGGCAGTGCTGAAGTTCAGGCAATAAGTACTGATCTTCTAGAATAAGTTTCTTATTAAGCTTTTTCTCAGTACTAGAAAATAGGAAAAAAATTGACAGGTACTACGGTGATGAAGACGGAGAGTTATGCATATAAATATGACATCCTGTAACCAGGAAACCTCCCACAAAACTGGGTGAGTCACTAAAGATTTCAGCCAGATTTCTGTTTTCAGGTTCATTTACAGCTACTAGTAAATAGCACATTCTACCAATGATACTTCTACAATACACTTTCTAATTAATTTGTTGAAATCTACTATCTTGTTATGGAACAAACTCACAAAATCCAGAGGAGGAAGTTGTATGCATTTTAAATTGTGTAATGACGCTCAAAGCATTTTTGGTATAGCTGTAGAGAGCAATGACATAACAGATATATAAGAACAGTAAGATATTTGAGATGAAAATGATGTTTTGTTCATTCCTTGAAAGCAAAATACTCTTTTTGAGCTCTACCAGAGTTAATGCTACTTAGGCTGAACATATTTGATAAAGAACTTGAGAGAAATTTTATATAAAACTGATATTACTTGTTCTAAACCATAATAAACCATTTTTCTACATTAACAAAAGGTCAGATTTTTTTCTGGTTTGAAAGTCTCCACACCTTAAAGGACAGTGATTGAATAATTTATTTTGAGTAGTGAAAGGGAGCCAGCTATATAAGTCCTGTTGTGATATGATAATCTGCACTTTCACATTTCCTCATAAGTGAGAGTTGCATAACATATAAGGAAAAGGAAATTTGTTTTTTACCTTTTACCTGTTACAAAAAATAGAACTTAAGATGACGGGAATTTTCCAAATAAAAAACTGAAAAATAGGTATGAAAAGGGCGAGGATGTGAAAATACTTGTAAAAACTGATGATATTTATGTGTAATAATAATACCTAGAAGGCTTCCAAAATTGATACCTTTTAAAATATAAATTTCATGTTAGTGTCTCATGTCATAAGCTACTTCTCAGTCATGGGCAAGTTCCTCTGAGTATGTTATTCCAAAGAAAGATTTGTTAGAAGATTTCCCTTGCTCTGAGACATTTGATAATCTGATGAAAGCAAAAGAGAGGAGTAGTTTTGGTAGAACAATAATCTGATTTGCTATAAGGATTACTTTGACATCTTGACAATGAGAGTCTTCAGGTTATTTTTCAGAAAATAAGATAGTGGTAATTATGATAATTGTTTTGGGAAAAGAATGATGGAGTTCCTGGGTTTACTGTTCTTTTTATTATGTATGTGTTACAGACAAGCTTATAGGTCCATAAAACTTGGACCAAAATCCCATATTTTGAATACCTTTAAAATGCTTTAAAAATACTTTAAAAATATGGCCTTGAATTTATTTTGTGAGACAAAAGCAGAACTAATAATTTATAGTGTTATTAACTTTGTCTCTGTAATTATGTAACTTTAAATATATGGGCATGTTTTTTCATATTGAAAAAATAAGGCAATCATCCATATGACCTGCATTTTTAAAAATTATATTTTGCAATTACCACGTTGTAGGATACTCTTCCCATCTCTTTGGAGTTGGTTTCGACAAGTAAATTTTAGTTATGTCATTTTCCCTTTGTCTGAGTTCAATAAAGCTCATTATGGAAAACTAATGACTCCCTGTGGAGAGCTGTCCCAGCTAGCAGCTGAGCTCTCATTAGCAGGAGCAACAGCTACTCAGGAAGAAATTTTATTGTTGAACATAATGTTACATGTCATGGAATATCCCTGGGGTAGCCTGCTGTGTGTCCACCCAACCTCTTTCAAACCTGCAGACTACTCAAGGCAGAGTGTAAAGGAGAAAAGGCCTTGGTGCTGTTCCAGCAGTGCTCAACAATAACTAAAACATTGGTGAGTTATCAATGCTTGTTCACAATTTTAAAACACAGCGCCATGCAGGTTGGTATGATAAAAATTAACTCCATCTCAGCCAAATCCAGCATACTACTCTTACTGAAATTACTATAGAGTTGTATAATCAGCCCTATTTCTTTTAAAGTTTTGTCAAAACATATGATCAAAAATCTTGAAAATCTGGGATTAAAATCTTTACTGTTTATTCATATGGAGTAAGTGAAGAAAGAAACAATCACTGATTTCACAGCTCTAGCATTTACTCCAATGGGAGTGATATGTCCACAAGCTACAGTTCCCACTTGCATTAACTGTACAATAAATTATTAGAAATTATATGATTTGTTCTCATGACTGGCAGGTTTAAGTTACACGTGATTCCAATATGCACTGTGGGAAATACCTTTTTTTGCTGATATTGTGAATGATTTCACTGCGTAGAAGACATAGGAGTTGAAATTGTCATAAATATTAATCAGAGATTAATGAGCAGTGGGAGGCTCTTACATACTAAGCTATATGAGAGGAAAATTTGAATTTAATATTCCATCAACTATATATAAAACATTCCAGAAAAGTGAAGGTATTCTCAATGATCACTTGCTGTTTTCTAACAGCCTAATCATTAAAACCTGGCTAAATGTACAGAGTTGAGGGACACAATTTCATGACATAATTATAAATGGCTGTATTCTTTAATACTTTCAGGTAGCCAAGTGCTTTGGAAAGTTTTATGGTTACTTTGGGGATTGGATTCCATCTCTATAGAACACGGAGTAGTAATGCAGACTTCTTTACTCAGATTTAATAGCTTTCATTTACTTGGAATGGGAAAAGAAATCTTGGGATTTTCAAAGCTCAGCACATGCACTTACAGATTTGGTTTGCAGAGACCTCATACAAAAGTCTCACTAATATAAATTTTGTGCAATGTCCTTATTTTGCTGGTTCTGTAGGACCACTGGAGGACCACATTTTCTTGTCCTGTTTTATTACATACAGCATTTTTGCATCCCCCAATCTACTTGCCTGAGCAATCCAAAACTGTCACCTTGGTGACTTGCAATACTTTTTTCTCACAAATTGGGTAAGTACTATTTTTTTTTTTATAGTTGCTCTTGTCTCCCCATAAAAAAGATGAGAGCCAATCTGGCAATGAAAGCAGTTAATAATCTGACACTCATATGCTGAGAAGGTTCATAAAGCTGTAGAAAAGGGATGACAGATTCATCTGTTGGTTAGAAGGCAGCAATTAAGTTATTGGACAATGGACTAAAAGTTATTTGCAACTGATCATTGCTATGTGTAAACAGTTAACCGTTCTGAAGCAGGTCTCCATGGTCTAACACCATTCCCCCAGCCTATCCACCATGATCTTGTTAGTTAGATCAATAAACCTCAAAAGAATGACCATTCAGCCTTAGAACACCTTTCACCTCGTTATATAGCTTTTATACTTGCATAGTTTTAATATTACAAGCAATTCATAAGCCCTCTGAATTAAGAGACCAATGGAGGAGGATGCTTGTTTTCAAAATATATGTGTGTGTATGATAGATTAGTAATTGTAAAATTATTAGTAACTCATGTATGAAATTCACAATTACTTAAGATCAGAAACAGTGTAAGATGAATTTTACAAAACAGCTGTTTTCTATACAGTGGATGGCAAAGTAGCATCACAACCTTAGGCGTGCAGAAAGGCAGATTCCTCTGCATTCTACTTATGTGTGTGTGTGTGTGTGTGTCTGTGATCACAGTCATTTAATGAGATTTGAAATTCTTGGTTGCTTCTTTCAGACATTGGAATAGGCTGCCCTGGGAGGTGGTGGAGTCACCACCCCTGGAAGTATTCAAGAGGTGTGTCTGCATGATATGGTGATATGGTTTAGGGGCTTAGTTAGGGGTTACAGTGGTAGTCCTGGGGAAATGGTTGGACTGTATGATTGTAAAGGCCTTTTCCAACCCTGATGATTCTATGATTTTATGATGGTTAATATCCCACTATCAAATTAATGAGTAGTATAATATTAAAATCTACTGTACCTATGCAATTTTAATTACATGAACAAAGCCCGAAAAATGGTGTTTCATAAATCCATCAGCTAGAAGAGGCCATGAGAACATTTTCTCTGACTTCTGCATATACTTTAGGTTTTAAACATTTGA
This sequence comes from Cichladusa arquata, assembly GCA_026413545.1. Lineage (NCBI taxonomy): Eukaryota > Metazoa > Chordata > Aves > Passeriformes > Muscicapidae > Cichladusa > Cichladusa arquata. The sequence continues at coordinate 28,778,113 of JAOTQP010001652.1, read as the reverse complement.
AATAGTCACTGAGCAATTCAGATAATGAATCTGATATTTTTGAAACTACATCTATTTTTCCAAGTAGATAATATAATCTTTACTTGGAGATTCTCACCAGGGAAAATTCATAATGTCTCTGGTAGTTGGTTGCAATGGTATATTGTCCCTGTTGTTAGGAAAAATTACCTATTCCTAATTTAAAGTTGTCTGATTTCAGTATGCAAACATTTTTACATTGGACTCAGACTCTTGCATAAAACCATTGTCTCCATTCCTCAAATAATTTTGTTTTTTCCTTTTGCCTAATTTTTTTATTCCCTTTTAGAAGGGCAAAAATGAGGAAAAAAAAAAACCATAAAATATTCTTGGTGTACTTTCCTTCATGTAGGATACAGGTATGAGTGTGTTGCATGATTCTCACTCACCTCTCATGAAATACCTTTAAGGACTTTAGATAGGCTTTTGGGTCTTGATTTTGTTTTTAACTCATTAGACTCAGATTTCATATTGACTTGCATATCTGCTATGATCAGTAAATCCTTTCATGGCCACTACTTTTTTAGGATACTGTTCTATCTTCATGTCCTGCATTCCCCACTCACACATGAAGTTGCTCAACTTTACACTTGGCTACCTTTGAAGACATTTTGCTTGAATGAGCAGCTGACTATTATGATTATGCTGTCTTTATTGATTACCTTAGTGTTATGGACATTCATAGACATTTACATCCAAACCATCTGTGAAAATTTTGTGAAGTATCAGTTTTTGTACCAAGAAGTTTCCTGTAAAATGATGATTCTGCAATGAAAACTACATTTAATTACAGATAAATTATTTTTCCTTCAGGTATGAGTTTTTATTCCAAGATAGCTATGCCCTCCTAATATTCAGTTACCTTGAGAAAGTGTTCTAATAAAAAAATTATATTAGGTTTGTCTGACAAAGTTCATTTTTTTTCATACACCCATGCTGTTATATTCACGACTTTCTGTAATTCATTTTCATATCACCTATTTTATTATTTCCCTTAGATATGCATCAAGCTCCTCAGTCTTATGAATATTTCAACAATCTTTTTTTTTTCAGACTTTCCAAATTTTCCTGTTTTTTTGAGATTTATTAAAATGCTAAGAGCTAGTCAACTCTTTCAAAATTATTAGGAACAAATTCTCTAACCTGATAGATATATGTCGCTATAAAAAAACCTGTTTATCACCTTCCTCAGTTGCCAGTGGCTTGGAAAGTACTTTCTCATCTTAGGTAACAAAAATATATTTTCTCATTCTTTGTTTTTTGTTGTTGTTCTTTTTTTTTTCTTTTGCGTTTGTATTTTTTTAAACTATACCAGACATGGAATTCTTAGCTTTTCTTATCAGTTCACTTCCCCTTTTCCCTTCTGTACCTTCCCTCCAGAACTTCATTACTTTTTCCATCCTTACGCCTCTGCCTAGCAATTCTCAGAGACTATGAATCAGCCTCACAAACCTCACAGGCACAGAAACAGACCTCTCTTGATTTGTTCAGCTTCTCAAAACACCAGCCACACAGCTCTCACTGAGACAGGCAGACAAACATATCAAACACACAGCTTGCCAAATCCTTTTACACCCAAGAAGACTGGCAGCTTTAAATGATTCCCCCCCCCTCTTTTTATCTGTATTGTTGGGCTGTTAGGGTATTTACAGCCCTGTCCAGCTTTACTGAATTTTAATTGGAGCACTGAAGTGTTGCAGGCAGTATGACAGCCAAGAAAGAATTGTTTAAACAGTAGTATTGATAAAATCCTATTACTTCTAATAAATTACTTTTGGCAGCCATACTCACATTTTTGGGAAGAGTAGATCTTCATTAAATTTTACCAACTTCTCTCCCAGCCAGGTCCAAAGTTCTATCTATTTTTAGTGATCAAAACCATTGTCTTGACTGAGTGATTTTGTATATTCTTATTCAAAATTATATATCTTTGTTGTATGTACTTTCTCACATCTGGCCCTTAGATAATGTGCATTTTCACCTAGACCATGCCAATGGATTATAATGTAGCTTTAGGCCAGTCATTCAGCTTTCTTAATAATCTGTGATATCTGTACAGTGCCTTGAAATCAGTAACTAAAACCAGCTATGTATGTTCTATATATTTTTCTGCTCACTAACTGATTTCTCAGTGTTTTCAGTTCCAGAAACATTAACACAGTTAGCCTGGGGGGTAACTTTACATCTGTGTCTAAGTCAGTGACTTTTTAAAGTTTGAACTAGAAAACATAAAGCAAAAAGTCTTTTGCATGTTAATGTTACAAGAAAATGGAATTCTATTTTATCAGGGCTAGAGAAGTCAATACTTTAAGGAAGGAAAGAGCATATCTCACAAATCTTTGTTTCCAATTCAGAAGTAAATAGAATGCAATGAATAGCATGGATAGCTGTAAATAATTTTAAGTTGAAAATAAATAATCACTGAAAAAAATGCATTAAACTGCTCTTTGCACACTTTAAAATAAGATACATTGTAAGCAGGCATTCAGGTACAACTGATTATCAGAATATACATGGTTAGCTGCTCTAGCATATAAAATCAAATTCCTTAATAGCTCCAGAGCAAGGGACAGTTGATCTCCCAAGTGCAATAAAAATACTGCATCAGATAAAGTGGGTAAAATGCTGAAGCTAGTTTCTATAGTTTTCAGTTAAACTCAATTACCAAAGCTGAAGCCACTGTTTACATCACAGGAACAGTCTGTCCAAGATACTGTAAGGTTTTTACTTGTGGCTTTTTGAACTGTGAGATAAATACTACAAAGAGATTGATAAAGCTATTAAAAACCTAGTATTCTTATGTTATCAGCTGATTTGTTTCAAAATGTGTTTGCTGACTAACTCTGGAGATCTGCAGTCCCTTTTTGTGGACAAATGTAATTTTTATTAAATCTGTCTATGCTAGGGCAAATGTTTATGTCAACGTTCTTCCAGGGCTCCTAAGATATTTCATTCAAACTAACCAGGTTAGGCAACAAAAAACATTTAAAGGATCTTAATTATTCCACAGTAGCTAAATTTACCTTAATGACATGCATTGGTGAAAGCTTATGCAAACATTTTGACTGGCAGAGTTTAGGGGATTTGTCTGAGAGAAGGTACCACCTGGTAATGAGAAGCTGGAGCACAAACCAATGGCAGTGCCCTCTGTGGGGAAAGCTTGATGTCAAACGTGAGTCTTTCCACATGTTCAGTGGATGTTACCCCTAGGGAAGGTAGACAAGACTTTTCCTTTAACCTTAGACAACTCATTCAGATTTGGTAGTCAAAGAGTTTATGTAGCCAAAGTACACATAAGTGTACCTGTGGTTCAAAAACATATATTCTGGGAATAATATTTGAGAAGCAAAGATTAGTAACTTATATATTCCTCTTGAAATCAATAACATTTGAATGCAAAAGTATCACATAAATTGATCATTAACACTGCTTAATCAAATACTCATAAGCGAGACATTTCTTTGACTCAAATTTATTTAAATCCTTAATTTTAATCACAATTTAAATCAGCAAGTAAAATTTGCTGATTTAGATAATTGATGTTAATCTTCTTTTGCATTTGTATTTTACTTTTAAAAAAGGTCATTTTTATGACCTGGAATAATCTTTAGAAAAAAAAATTGTCAAACAGCACAAAGATTTCTTCTTGTTTTATCACATATCTTCTCTTGATATATGATAAATGAAAAAAAAATTGCTTTAGGTTTTGACCAGTTTAAAATGTATCTATTTATTTAGATTTTTAAATTTGTTTAGGTTTTGACCAGCTTAAAATATATGTGTTTAGATTTTTAAATTTGTTTTTTGGTGGAAAATGGTAAAGAATTCATTTTGTTTTTTAAAAGAAAAGATTACATTTTTTTAAAAAAGATAACTTGTGTTTTCTCTCATGCACAGGATAAAAAACTAAAATGCAATTTAAAACATAAAGTCAAATTTTAAGTCTTTTTCCTGAATTAAATAAAGGTAACATGAAATATGATGGACACATATATAGAATAAAATGTATCAAATATATTAAAATGTTAAATAACTGATTTTTTTTGCAGAAGAGAATTTATTACAGATTTAATACAGTTTGTGAAAATAACAGGCCAAATTTTAAAAAACATGTATACATTTAATCATGTAGATGATGACTGTTGTCTTTTCAAAATCACAGTAAGTATTTAGTGTATGTTTATGTATACTGGAAAATTTCACTTGGATATAAGTCTGTCGTTTAGTACCTATGTATGCTAAAAACAATTCAGTGAGAGCCTTTTCTTTCACTATTAAAAAAGATTTCCTGATTTTTCTTATGACTATATATTGGTATGCTGAAAGAGAAAAATAATGTTTTCGAACCCAAGGTCAGCTTGTCAGTCTCAAACACAAAAAATTTACTGTGAGTTTGCAACTGAAATTGAGGTCAAAAGTAGTTAAAGTAAAAACTCTGCACTGTGTACTTTTATTAAAATAGATTAAATAATATTAGAGTAGCTTAAAATTAAGTTATTCAGTACCTCTCATAACATTTACCTTAAAATTAGGTATTTTCCCTTTATCTTCTTGTTAGCACTCATGTATAGTTCACTGATTGTTGCTTTACATTGTTATGTAAAAATGCAATCAATAAGCAATCAATAAGCCAATTCTTTTGTAACCACTGCTCATGCGTCTACCATTCGTTGATAAACATGGAGATATGTGAAATGTCAGTCTTGCTAGCTATTTAACCTTTTCTATTACAGGATGATTCTGTACATAATACAGCATAAGTCTTTTTCTTATAGCTGCAAAATGCTTTCTAATTAATAATGGAACCAGGAATCAATGACTTTATGGCTACCCAAAAAGATTAAGAAACAGATATTATGTGGTAAAAAGCCCTAAAAATCAAATTCTGCTGATGATCCTAATCTTCTTCTATGACAGAGCAACAGACTTCATGAATAGAAAAGTAGTGTTATCTTAAGTAAGTTATCCAGACATAACTTCCAAAAAAAGCTCTCTCGCACATTTCTAACCATGATGATTGAATTCATGTATTTATAAGTGGCTGAATAATCAAAGAAAAAAATGATCTCATAATCAGCTCAAACTGCTATCACGAACAATCTGATTCATGCCCCTTCTTTGGGCAGCATTTGGACCAAATGAAATCATAAGGTCCTAATTAAAATAATTCTTTAATTCTGGGCTTTTATGATACTGAAATAGTATGCAAGGATTTTGGAAGATGGGGCTAAAACTAAAAGTGTTCTTACGTCAATTCAGTAGAAAGCGCTAATTTAATTCACACTGTGTTTTGCTGAGGATCTGACTGAACCATGTACTGAAACGTTTTTGCCTATTACTTTGGTGGTTCCCTGATTAGCTGGGATTACAAGTATAGTGTGAAAATTTTATGTTATTGTCAACTCAATTGTTAAAATATTCTGACTGCCATATGGCTTTATATCAAAAGGATGTGAAAGGTATTTTTATTTATCATGCAGTCTCATTATTAGGATCAAAGATTCAGAGGAAAATGCCAAGAAATGGGCCAAAATAAAGCAGCTGTTTGGAAAAAAGGTTGTGAAAGCTACATAGATAAGTAAAGCTAATATTCTTTTACGTAACATTTAGAAGTACCTTTTTCTGCATATATGTGTGTAGTCAATCGATTGTGCAGTCCGAACATATACATTACCATTAAGGAATAGTGAGACAGTTTATATTAAAAGGTTAAAATCAATCAGCTCTAGGATTTTAAAATGTAACCATATTATTCATGTTCAGTGAAAGTTCCTTGATGTATGGAAGAGCATAAAGGGTAATTTAAATTGTAAGAAATATGGTGTTTGGATAATTAGGAGGCATAAACCTAAATCCTTTTATGACATTCATTTCTATTGAATTAAAATAAGGAAGATTCAGATAATGATCTGAATAACAATGAGCACTGGGTTAAGCTGATGTTCCCAAGCAAGTTGAAGAGCTGTATCAACTGAATTCAAATATGTGGGATGTGGTATCTATTGATACTTAATCTTTTCCTCCTTCCTGGCTTTTGTAAAAGTTAGAAATGAATAGATATTCTGAAAGTAATGGTTTACCTTTTCCCTCTTGTCAGTAGAAAAAAAGATCTTTCCCATTAATCAGATAAATGGGGTTTAGGCATTTTTTAGTATATTCTAAATTACAAGAACACTAACAATAAAATATTATAAACTGCTTAATATCTGAAACATCTGAAGCTGAGATATATAGCAATACATCGCTGCGCATATGAACTCATCTCTTTTGCTCATGGTGTTTTTCCCCATCCATATATAATGCACACAGTAGCTCTGACTTTGGTTTTGTGCTTCTTTCAGGTTTGGATATATTCTTCATAAGGATGATCCCATGCTCCAGAAAATTGATCTAGAAACGATGTCGTACATCAAGACAATTAGTTTAAAGGATTATAATTGCATTCCTGAGTCACTGGCTTATACACATCTTGGAGGATATCTTTTTATCTGCTGCAAGCCTGACACCACTGGGGCTGTCCTACCGCAGCTGATAGTGGATAGCGTCACTGATTCCGTGATTGGATACAATGGAGACGTGACGGGCACTCCACATATCTCTCCAGATGGACACTACCTTCTCAGCATTGATGATGCAAAAGGCCTCATGAGGATCCAGTCCATAACAGTGAGAGGAGAAATACAGGATGCATTTGACATTCACACTAATTTGCACATATCTGACGTAGCTTTTCAGCCATCCTTCACTGAAGCTCATCAATACAATGTCTACTGCAGCTCCAGCACACAAACTGATGTTCTCTTCATGGAGCTCTCCTCTGGCAAGGTGAAGATGGTAAAGAGTCTGAAGGAGCCCATCAAGGCAGGCGAATGGCCTTGGAACAGTAAGAATCGTCTTATAAGAGACAGTGGCCTTTTTGGTCAATATCTCATGACCCCTTCCAAGGAATCTCTCTTTATCCTAGATGGACGGCTCAATAAGTTAAATTGTGAAATCACCGAAGTTGAGAAAGGCAACACAGTAATTTGGGTCAGAGAAGCATAAGAATCTGTGTTAGATATTTACTGAATTAATAGTTTTACAGTACATTGCACTTAAATTACCCCATTCTTCAAATTCACACAATTTTAGTTTTAAATTGTTAGGCCCTTCTATACCTGTTATTTCTTTGACATGTACACAATTTGAATCAACTTCCACATAAAAGTGACTAAAATGATGGCTGCTTGATAATGGTACTCCTTATTAATTATCAACAGATTGTGTTGCTTGAAATAACTAAATATTGAAATTGATGATAAGTATAAATTACTGTAAAAAATTGTACCAAAAAAGCTTCGGGAAATTTAATATGATACTTTGCGTTTGTAAATGCAAGACTTAAATATTATTCAAATTTTATTTTGCTTTGCTTCAGACACAAAACAAGAGCTGTTGTAACACAACCTTTGACTCCTTAAGCTGAAATGTTATATCCTATTCAATCTGTTGTTAAATCTTTTTGTGCCTTGAAGCGAAAGTCTCACAAGAAAGACAAACATAGAAATTATAAAATTTATTCCCACTGTGGCTACAGGATCGCTTGTCGTTGGAAAGAAAGTTTTGCTATCAAATTCTAGGTGTCAAGTTGTGCAACATACAGGAACAGGAAAATAAAAAGAAAAATTATATTTGCAGTGTTTTCTAATCACTGCATTTTGGAGTTTATTTTTATGGTGTCTTAGTTGGGGAATCTGCTTACAGAAGCTTAACCTTTTTTTAGAAAAAAATAGATGTTAGGTTTTTCAGCTATCACAGAGTGGCATCAGCAAAGTTTCAAGTCTACTGAAGAGAAATATTGCACATCCTTTCAGAATATACCATATTCTAAAAACCCGACATCACAAAGATTCACCTATATCATTGAGGAAACTGTTAATTAAACATAAATAAAATGCATTTTAAAAAAAATGAGAATGCAAAGAACTCAAGTCTACGACCAGTAGATAACATTTTTGCTTATTTGTTGTACCATTGATTCTTATTCGTTAAACCATTTGGTTAGCTCAACATGTTTTCTAGTCCTTGCATCCAACTGGATTAGTGCAAAAAAAAAAAAAGAAAAAACAAAACAAAACAAAAAAAAAAACCAACAAAAACTTTGTATTTTTATAGTTTGTTTACTTAGTATTCTAATATAACACTGGTTAAACATGTAAATGGGAAAAATAAGATTCCCAGAAGTATAATAACAAGTTGATAGAAAGCCAGCAGTGAACATCTATCCAGACTCAGAGCAATGACTTAGAAGTTTGAGAGTATTTTTATTTTTATTATGTTTTTGCTAAAGAATGCTTATAAGCTCTTAAACTGACCTCCATTTACTGAAGGCAATCAGAATAAAATATCTTTTTTTAAACAAAGTTTTACTGCAATTTAGATTGTGTAAAATTGCTTCTAAATCTGGAATTTTCTAGCATTGTAATCTTGTGTGCATTGAGCATTCTGCCCTGTGTGGTACAGTAGATCTCTCTTTAGCTTGAGCAAACCTCCTGGTAAGTAGCTTTAACTGAGATAAAAATTTGCTTACATTTCTAGCTGCTGAATCTATTTTCCTTTTTAAGAACTCCTCTCCATTGTGAACAAACAATAATCGTGTAAACTGTCTGTTACTCAATTGCAGTAGTCTGTCTGATGCAGTTTTTGTTCTGTAATTTATACTACGTGAATGTTCTGTATGTAGAAGATGCTTGACAAAAGGAGAATAAACCCCATAAATTTTAAACAGTACTGACTTTGGTGAATCATCCAATCAGCCGCACTGAGCTGGCAGGTAAAACTGACTATTTGAAAGCACCTATTAGTTTTAATAGATGTATGAAAATAGATGTATTTATATATATGCAAAATACTACGTGGTGTGGAAAGAAAATTCTTAGAAAAGCGTAAGTAAGTGAAAAAGTTTCCTTTGGCTGCTACAAAGGAAAGCTCATCTTATAACACCATCTCACCTACTAGCACATCTAAAGCACAAGCACAGGCTGAGTGGAGAATGGATTGAGGCAAGCCTTGGGGAGAAAGACTTGGCAGTGTTAGCGGATGAAAAGTTTAATATGACTCAGCAGTGTGCACTTGCAACCCAGAAATCCAACTGCATCCTGTTCTGCATCAAGAGAGACATGACCAGAAGGCTGAGTGATGTGATTATTATTATTTGCCTTCAATAATTCTACGTTTTTGACAATATTGTCCAGGCTGTGTGTGTAAATAATGATCACAACTTCTCACCGTTGTTTTTTCAGTGAAGTTAAACAAATATTGAATCACCATGGTTGCTTTCATAGCTCTTACAGTTGAAGTTCAGCTTTCTCAAATACAGATGGCCTGACTGAAAGCTTTAATCTGAATGAGGGGAAGAGTTGGAACCTGTTTCCATTTTTGCCAGCAGCTCTATGAGGAAAGCTGATGTAAGGGGGCTTTTTCTTCCCAGAGGCAACCTCTCCAGGGACACCTAATAGCAGCCTGCCAGTACCCATGAGAGCGTATAAAAGAGACAGAGTTAGATTCTTCACAGCTGTGCATAGCCGGAGGACAAGACAGCAGCATAAATTAAATCAAGAGTTTCAGGCTGGATATAAGGAAAAGCTGTGATGACAGTCAGGCATGGAAGCTGGTTGCTTAGAGAGACTATGCAGTCTCCATCCTGGATGTTTTTTAATATCTGTCTGGATTATGCCCATCTGACTTTTAGCGGAACTGGCTGTGACTCCAGAGTGTCAAACTAGAGACCTGCCAAGGGGCCTTAAAACCTCACAGCTTGGAGATGGAGACTTAATTTGCTTTAGTTGTTTAAGTTTCTGATTGAGTTTAATGTAAAACCTGCAAGTGTTACTGTTGGGCTAAAGTATGGGCTAAGCAAAACTCAAAAACCTGTGTGTTTTGTCTCTGGAAATCCTTAGCTTGGAACATCTCACTTTAAAACAAGGATATTCTCATTTGAAATCTGGAACACATTTCTTGGGTTCCAGGAAATCCTAAGCTGATTATAGAACTTGCACAGGATGAATTATGCAGAGGTAAGTGCTTCTTTTGATGTATCTGAAAAATAGCTATGGTAAAGGGAAGGAAGACTTGAGAAAACCACTGTAGATAAGATCTGGGTATGTGTCCAAATGTGAACATAGCCACTTAAGTGTATCCTTAGTATCAGATTTTCTAGTAAATCTTTTCTAGGCATTTATAGTATGGTTCAGTAGTGGAATAAAATGATCTATTAACTTAATAATTTGAGATAGGCGAGCTCATTTCATAACTATGGTCATATCTTCAAAAGAAACACTGTAACACAGACAAAGTCCTGTTCACCTTTCATGTCCTTTACATTTTGGTCTTAATCTTAAGCAGTTCTTAAAGAAACTCACTGAAAACTTTGTTTTAAGGTTAGCAACTAAAATGTAGAATACATAAGAACTTTAAAAAGACATACTTAAGCATTATTTAGCTGTACTGACCCTTAAGTGTGAATTAAATTTTTTGTGAATACTGTTGCTAAATGAGGAAAAACATAGTCATAACTTTGTGTCTAAAAATCCTAATTTCAGCCAAATTCAGAAAGCGACAAAACAGGGCATATGAGGTGAGAGAGAGGAAAAAGTCATTCTGTACATACATACACTAATTAGAGAGATGTGAGATGGAGCCCAGCAGTTGAGAACCTTTGCACTTGCACCACACTGACACTGCTTCACTGTGACAAATCTCCCCACAATGGGGGAAGACTTGGAGGAGAAGGGCAAAAATAATGAGCCCAGGGAAGAATGTCAAGAATGACCAATTATTGTAAAGAAAACTGCATTTTTTAGGGGGAGTGAAAAGTAAACTTTGGCTTAGATACACAACTGTACCAGTGAGTCATCAGGTTGTATAGACAGCCTTCGCTGAGATAATTAGTGGAGACTACTCTTCTGAGCTAGCCAGAGCAGCATGGGGGCTGAAAGTGTATGTGTGGCTCAACCTAAGGTTAAGTTTGAAAACTGTCCAGCTACTAAAATGAACTTTGAGCAGAGTAATGGGCTTGACCTGGTTCATCCCTTGTACTCCTTTCTGGTGACTTGACTCACCCAGCAGCATGATGGTGAGAATACAGGGACTGGCAATGGGAACCATGTTTGCATGGTAATTCAATATTTCAATTGTTACTTCGTGCTTCTGGTATGGCTTCAGTGTGCTGCTGTAATACTCTACAAAATCAAAATACTATGAAACAACAATTACGTAAAGTAAATTTGGTATTAAACTTTAAGTCCTCCTAATGTGGAACCCCTAAAATAACCTTGTCAGAGGGTGTTGAACTCCTACCTCCACACACTATCAGTCCATTTTACGTAATATTGGAATAAAAAAAAATAAAAATCAACACTTACAGTGCTTCATGGTATTACAATAATAATTCAATTTTGAAGAAATGGATGAAATCTTACTTATGCTGATGTTAGGAGCATTTTATTTTATAGTCAGTGAGTATCACAATATGCAGATCACAGTAATGGCAACAAAGGTGGTGTGGTGATCTAGTTCCTTCTTATATTGAGGAAGGAAGAGATTCTGATAGGTCTGTAACCTGAGAGTTAAGAAATAATCATCTAAGATATGTTTATGTTCCTTTGCACAGGTAATTCAACTTCCAGATTGTTCAAGGGGTTTTATGTTGGGGTGTTTTTGCTTGGATTTGAAGAGTTGTTGATTGGGTTTTTTGTTAGGTTTTTGGGGGGGAGCGGGACAGAGATTTTTTTTTTTTTTTTTGTTTAAATAATGCAACATTTTCAGAGAAAGTGCTAACAAGACTGTCTGTCAAAAATCTATTGACACTAGTGATAAAAATTCATAAACAGGAGTTAAAAATAAGTATTTCGCTTGAATCTATCCTGCCTATCACCTCTTAATGGGTTAAATGGGTTAAATGTTAGTGTGCCACTACTTAAAAAATTATTTTAAACTGTCTTCAGTGAGCTATCTTTCACAAAGTATGACAAATTCAGTTCCTGATAAAAGACTGAAAGATACTGAAATTGCTTTTTTCTATTTAGAACTAATGCATGACAGATTGCTTCTTTTAGCTTATGAATATTAAACTTGTTCTGCTTTTAATCTAATAGATGAAAGAAACAGCTTCCTGTTATTAGTCATGATGTTAATGTTCTTATTTTTAATCTTCTCAAGGTATGTGTCCTTTACAAAAGGATGGGCAATTTACAATTCTCTCAATTTACAATGCTTCTTTTTATATTTTTCTCTAGTAATGAAAACATAGGTGTATGCTTTCCTTTTAATTGTCATTAAACCTATGGCAAAAAACAATGTAATATTTTTCAGTACTCTCCTTGTATAAGATTCAAGAAAAGAGCAAAGCACAATTCACCATACCCCAGTAACTTCCTGGAATCTTCCACAAGAAGATTTCCTCCCCCACCCCCGACCCCATCTCAGTAGACCTGTGCTAAATCATTGCTAATGCTGAAGCCAGTACTGTGAAGAAGTAGAAGCAACAGCGTAAGGAAAAACTATTACATAAACGAGAAGGGAAGAGGAGCTATGTCTCCAAGTTATGGCAAAATTAGTTTTTAAGTGTCCTAATTAAAATTATAAATAAATATCCATTTTCTCTATGTTGACTGTAAAGACTGAGTAAGGAGATACACTTGCAAAATGATTTGGATGCTCTTTCAAAATAAACTTTCTCTATATACTTTAAGAGCAGAATGACATAGATTAACGATGTTCAGGCTGGACTTCCACATCCTCTCCTCCACCATGGGGGGCTCCTGGGTCCTTTGAATTTCCAGTTAAGTGAACATCTGGGTTGGCATTCGTACTAAATTAGAACCATAAAATCATAGAATCAGTAAGGTTGGAAAAGACCTTCAAGATCGAGTCCAAATTTTGACTGAACATGACCAGGTCAAGAGGACCATAGAGCACTGAGTGCTGTGTTCAGTTGTTTCTTGAACACTTCCAGAAGTGGAGAGTCCATCACTTCCACGAGCAGCCCATTCCAATGTTTAACTTTCAGAGAAGAAATCTTTCCTAATGTCCAACCTGAAGCCCCTGGTACAGTTCAAGACTGTTTCCTCTTGTCCTGTCACTGGTTGTCTGGAAAAAGAGGCTGGCCCCCACCTGGCTACACTCTCAGGCAGTTGTAGAGAGTGATAGGGTTACCCCTGAACCTCATTTTTTCCAGATTTAACAACCCCAGCTCCCTCAACTGCTCCTTCTAGGACTTAGTCTCTAGACCCTCCACAAACTCCAGTGCTTGGCATGTTCCAGCACCTCAAAGTCTTTCTTGAAGTTAGGGGCCAAGAACTGTAAACAGTATTCAGGGTGAGGCCTCACCAGTGCCAAGTACAGAGAGACAATAATTTCACTGGTCCTACTGGCATTGATATGTTGTCCTCTTTTACCTTGTAAGTTTAAATGCAACATTTAACTGTGGGAGTGAGCCTCTTTCCCACAAGATCAGGATGACCTTTGCAGTTGTATTTGATGGTCAAATCAATTTTGGCTAAAATGATTAATCATTTTCATCTTAAATCATATTACATTTTGACAAAATGTTGCTTTTACTTTACCTCTTTTGCTAAACTCTATTTACCTTGGATGACCTTGATGGCTCAGTTTTGTGATAAAGAGAGATTTTCCTCCCTCTGACTGTTTTTAAAACCCAAATAGAACACCTTTATTTTACTTCACTGAAGAGAGGCATTTGCCTAATTTTTCTGCATCGCTTTTTGACAGTGTAGGAGAATGGGTATTGCTGTAGAGCTAGTCTCTGTGCCCCCTGGCAGCAGCACTTTGTGTGTATTAAGGAGGAGAGCCATGAAAAAGGGATATCACTGCATCATTCAAGATCTGTGTAGGCCACAAAAGATTCTTCGTTTCATCTTACGTTTACCTCCTGCTATTTCACATGCCGGTTGTGCCAACAGGTACAGGGAGACAGAGTAGTGGAAGTTGGTCAGTGCACTTTGTGGCTGGGACCAAGCAGATGGAACATTATCTTCAGTTTAGTACAGGAATCTTCAGTGGTTTTGGGTTCAGAACATGATGAAGACAAGCCTTGGTTCCAGATTTCAAAAGAAATTTTACACACAACTCTCTAAAATATGGCGTCTAGCAGAATTCCAGTCAATGCCATGGCACTGCTGCCTGGGCTGAGATTGGAGAAGTTAGAATGTTGCTTGAGTTTTTCATTATTATTTCATTTTTCATCATCACTTTTAATACTGATTTTGGGATCCATAATCTGTTGTTCTTTAACAGAAATCATCTGTAGCAGAAATCTTGCTACTTGTGCCATCTTCCTTGTGCTGAGAGCAGAAATGATTGTGTGTTCCCATTTTTCATGCTTGCTCTCATTTTGTTTACTGACGTAAATAAGTGTGCATGAGACACAGTAAAGCTATGATGTTCTAAGGGTAGAGGGCCCCTAGGAGGGCTAGTTAACTATTTGCCATGATGGAGAAAAAAACCAGAAATATTTGTACATAAATGTAGCCCTTCATCAAGAAACCCCAAATATCTGATGAGCTTTATCTTAAAAACTGAAGGGCTTATTTGACCGTCACACATACGTGTCTAATACACTACCTGGTGTTCCACAGAGTATTCTTCTGGTTTCCCAAACATTTTAAGTATGCCAAGGACTAAATACTCTCAGTATTCTTAGTACTCTCAGTACTCTCAGTTCAGCAAATGTGATTTTGCTTTAAGTCTTTTGTTAATACTATAATAGTGCAATTTCCTTTTTTTTTGTTAATTTTTTACTAGAAAACTTATTTTTAAGATCTACGAGACCCCATTTTATATAGAGATTAAGTTACTGATTGTAGATTTTTATTCACTGAGATTCATCATGGTTTGCACACCTTACAGAGAGATCATAATTTAGTCACATGAAAATAGAGAATTAAATTTATTCATTGCTTCTCCAAATATACTTCCATTACAAACTCTTGAAGAAGCAAGCGCACTGTATTCCCACTCCAATCTTTTCATATCAATATAATTCCAAATCATTCTTTCATTCTTCAAAAACCTCTTTTTTCCTGACACATAGGCATATAATAGAAAGCAGGAAAATAGAAAACTCTTTTTCTCTTTTTATTCTAAGCTTCAGTAATTCTTAAGTATTTTTCAAAGTATTAGTTTATACAAGTGAACTACATGGTTGAAATTCATCAACTCTGGTGTTCAGATAGTGTTGTACTGTCAGTCATGTCCTCTTGTGCTCAAGACAATCTTTGTTTTAAATTGTGACTCTCACATTTGTGTGTTTGAACCATTATATCTACCTGAGAACCATTTAGCTTGTAGAACGAGCATAATTTTGTAACATTCCATTTCACACTGATCAGAACAAGTATGAAAAAAAAAAATGATGAAAAATCATTTTCATCAGGAGTAAAACATTTCTCAGTATCTAAAGTCAGAATTTCACAAAGTCCAGTTACACCTTAACTATCCATTGAGTAACAAAGCACATTTACATCAAAATTCTCTAGTACTAGACAGTGAATAGAGAGGATGATATTAATGTTGTAATTAGCAACCACAAAAAAATTCTTGACAAATAATCTAAACTCAGAAAATAGTGAAATATTTTCAAATTTCAACTACTTTCAAACCATTAGTTAAGAGTACCCATAGTATAGGAGGAAGTCAAAAGAAGAAAAGATGCTTTTCTATGGACACTTAGCCATCTAATTCAAAATGGTATTCATTTTAAATACTGTAACTCTTCTGGCTTTTTCAAATACACACAGTGTTAGGGATATCATAGATGACTTTAGACATAGATTTCCATAAAGTCTGTGCATTTAATTTTCCTTTATAATTTTAAAACGTGTGTTAAACTGTTTCTTAGAGGTTTTCCTTCTCACTTATCCCAACATTTTACTTTGTGCATGTAATCTATCCTCTGTCATCTCATAAATAATTATTCCATCCAGAATATTTGTTTTATTACGTTTCAAATATTAAGTAATACTTTTTCTTTGGTCAGAAATAATGCAGTCTGCCTTGTTCCTGAAAGTTTAAGGAAGTTATTTAGTTCAAAGTTCTATGAACTTCCTTTATGTTAAGAAAGATGTTGACAGTTTGCAGTTCAAGAAAGGTCATCCCTCTGTCAGGAAATTTTTGTCAGAAATTCTCAGGGGAATTGCTTTGGCAGTATATATAACATCCTTAGCAAAGTATTTGATAGACAAAATAGGTCATATTTTCCTTTTGGCTGTTTGAAATATATTGTTATATCAGTAGATAAACAGAAGCAGCATTTGGGAAGAGCAAAAACCTTAAACCGCCTTTCTTTGCGTGTTCATAAGGCCATGTTGACAGGAGAGTGGGGACATACAGTTTAAATTTGTGAAGAAGTCTGAGCATTTTGGATTACAGAAAAGAGTTGGAGAACAATTTACCTTTCTTTAACATGTTTTTCAAGTGCATTTAATGCGAGATAGATTTTTCGTGCTCTTCAGGTAGCTAGAACAGGAAAACACCCTTGACACACTCCACTGGCAAATTCAGATCCTGAACAGACCTGAGCAGAAAACATAAAAACACAGAAAAATCCAAGAAAAGAAAAATGTATTTTGCTATTACAGTACTTAATTTGCTGTAATAATCACAAGGAAGTGCAGGCTTTTTGCTATTACCAAATATTATGCAGTATTCTGCTTAGATTTCATCTGCCACTTTGTGTGATTTAATTGATTTTAGTGAGGTTGCTCTTGTCTTCCAGGAGGATACATTAGACTCAGTTTCAACTTGCTGTTTCTGAAAGTGCTGAATGTCCAAGATTTGTGGATAATGAAGCAAGTCTGTTGTAATTTGAGAAGAGTGCCACAGAGCCACACACTACAGAGTCGTTGCATAAACAATGGTTTAATCCAAAGTAGACACGACATGGGGTGTCTGGGGTTTCTCCAAATGAATTGAAACATGCAATTGTATGTCCTAGACTGCTGAAGGGTAAAATTTATTATCAAACTTAACTGTCATCTTGGTGTTTACATGTGCTTAATGTTCAAGCATTTCTGTAAAGAAACAAAAATTGTGGAGGACTGGACTGAAACAGAACTTGGCCAGAACTTTGGAGCTGGGAGTGGCATTCACATCCACAGATGAAAGTCCTGGATCCTCTGACACAGCATGGGGAGCTTTGATGTCACAGGAAAAAAACTTGATAGGACCCATTGAGCTGAATAGGCTTTCTTGTTTTACTCAATGCAACATAAATAAATTAGGTGGCAATTTCCAGGCTTTTAGATTTATATTGAATATTGCAGATGGATTTTTATTAATTTGATGAGATTACTTATGTTAGAATGATATCAAGGACAGGGTAAGTACACTTTACAGGATTAGACCCTGCTATTTGTCTGAAGACCCTACTCTCTGCTGACATGGGTCTGTAATAAATCCTCAAATTGCTTAGCGTTGTGGGATAATAGTCAGATCTTGATATGCCCCAGAAACAGACACTTTGTCTTTTAGAAATAATGTTGGAGGAAGCTGATATGCATGGGAGAATTTAGAGGCCCAATTGATGGAGGCAGGTAAGCATAGTTTCTATGGATCTAAATTTTGTACTCAGGCATTTTATATGTTTCATAGGTCTAAAACTTAATCAGGAATCCAATGGAATTTACAGGATGTGAATGGAAGTTTTGTGAGAAAAGATTAGTGTATTAAGCATCATAATAATTGGTGCCTCAGCAGCCCTATCACAAATGAAATTTTCAAATAAAATTTGGACAAATTCTAACCAAAATATCCACATGCTACTACTACATGCATAAACTAAGAAAATATTGTTTTTCTGTTTATAGGACATTGGTACTGTGCCTGATCTCAAGGCAGGTCAAGCAGCTCCTGTCCAATTCTGATGCATGAGGTTTAAAACACTGAATGAAAAAGTACTTGGAGAAACAATGACGTACCAGGAAACTAGTTCAGTATGTTTTCCCTTTTTAAGCAATATAAGTGACAATATGAAAACAGATGAGCAAGCTTTGTGCTATTTCTCTGCAATAGCTGCCATTTGGTTTCCACGCTCCTGCAGATTATCAGCAAATGCCAGAATTTCTAAGAATTGCTCCTGTGCTGCATGAAGTAACTATTGTGGCTTTTCTCTTAACTCTGGAAAAACAAGCAAACAAGGCCCTGCAAGCGGGAAATAATGGGACTTCTTCAATTTGTCACTCCAGTTAAAAATTCAGTATGACTGGGACAAACAAACTTTAATCGGCTTACTGGAAGCCTCAGTCACAATAGTGCCACTGTTCCCATTGTTAGCATTCCTTTGTTTTAAAGAGTCTGAAAGATTTTCTTTTTCACCATAATATTCTCTCTTTCTAATACCTGAATTGGAGCAGGATGTGGCTGTGTGCCATATCTCATTTTTATGCTGAGTATACAAAATGTGCAACATTCTGAGGCAAGTACCTTTATCCTGGAACCCCACAAGTACTCAGTGGGATCTGCTGGCTTATTCAGCACACAATGCCAAATTGTGTTTGTATATGTCAGCAACTTTTGTCGCAGTCTCAGGCAAGATATCTTTCTAGGTTCTCCTCTCTAGTGTTCCTTCTTTATATACCTTGAAAAATGCAGCAAGGGCAATTTTTTTCTGGGAAAGAAAGATCTCACGAACATTTAGACCTTCATTAGCCAGTTTACAATTGGACTCAATGACTTTAAAGGTCCTTTCCAACCTAAATGATTATTCTAGCAGTTTTGAACTTTTCCACATTGAACATAGCGATTAGAAATAAATGGAGATTTTGACATGACATTTCATTAACACCTTGTCCAATGGCATTAGCATTTCCATATATTGCTTGGAAATACCAAAAAATACTATATTCTATGACACCTTTTCTACAGCTTTCTCCTCTTCAATGAATTTTGGCTAGCCTACATTCAACTAGTACTCCTCTGCCTTTATAGTTCTATGCAAAGTCCTGAATCACTGCTATTGGGTTTCTAGGCACCACACAGAAACTGTACACTGGCAAAATTCAACTGTTTCTGTTACTCCAGTCATTTAGCTGTCCATGTCTTTTTGTACAAACCTTTAATCAAGAGTTTTGCTGGATTCAGCTTTTCAGGGAAGCACTATGAGGGATTACTGATTTCTTGGCCCAGATTATGTTGTCATAAGTGAAATGTTAAAATCTCTTCATTGCTATAAAAGCTGAGGTATTCTTGCAAAGAGGCAGAACATGAACTTATCAGAATGAGGAAGGTCAAACTCAAATGTAGGTTACCTGTCTTCACAGCTGTACTGTATTTTAAGTGGTGTTTCTAGCATTGTGCTTTTAGACTTTACTAATATGCACTTTGTTAAAATGCTTGTGAGTTTTTAGAAAAGAAAATATTACTATTTAATTTCTGTGAGATTTTATGAGGCAATTGGATCCAGCCAGGTCAGCAACAGTGCAGCCAGATTCTGGGTAGACTCTGTCTTAGCATCTTCTCTACTCTCTGAAGAGTTTTACTGAAGGAACTGAATGCTGGATTGACTTCTTTCCAGCTTTACATTCATGTGGCACTCTTGTGCTTTCAGATTTGTTAAACTTTAGTAACTGTCATCACTGAAAGGAATTTCAATGAAATATATGCAAAGAGGCTTTTCCTGAAACTGGCATTTTACTTTTTACATTACTCTACAAACTTCACAAGAGAGTTTGCTTGAATGACTGATGCATATACAATTGAAATTGTTTAAGAACAGCAAGTTGTGTTTCTTTAAATAATGTTTCTCCTTTTCTTTTTTCCCAGTCCTCACCCATCCATTTTGCCCGTAATGTGTTATATCCATAGAAAAGCATGTTCTAAGAATGAGAGTTTATGACAACATATTAAGGACAGAATGAATGGAGCTCTGAGCAACCTGGTCAAGTACAAATTGTCCCTGGCCAAGACAGGGGGGTTGGCACTAGATGATCTCTAAGGTCCCTTTAACCTAAAACATTCTATGACAAAAAACTCATTGTTGTACTTATTAATGTTAGGATAATTCCTCTAGGTCTAGAATTAAAACAGTTTTTGCTGTTCACTGTGAACTCACATAAAATTCTGCCTGTGATCAGTATGCAATTTTCTAATACAAATTGTTTTTTCATTGGACTTACCAGACATGAAATGCATTCAGCAATCTGAGCTTCCAAATTCATATGCAGTCTACATAGAAATTCCTGACTTACCGTAAAGTCCAGTGGTTTTAATTTTTTTTTCCCCCCAGATGTGCATCACTTAATTTTAGCCATCAACACAGTTGTCGTGTAGCAGGAGTCAGAAGTGTCCCTGGAGAAGCCATTCCCACCCCAGGGCTTGGAGGGGGCACGCTCGGTGAGCAGCACCACCATCAAGTGCGGCATCAGCCCGTGCGTCCTTCCCGCGCGGATGGCGTGAAACCTCCAGGGCCTGCAGCACTTCCTGATGTGTCCCTTGGGGCTGGATCTGGGATGTGACAATCTCCAAAACAAGCCCCACACCTAAGTTTCTTGTACAGCGATCCATATGTTCAGTGAAAATTCATCTCAACACTTTTAAAGCACCAAAATTTGACATTCAGCTCATGGTAATTTTTAAATGTGTGAGCTTGTGTAGGCTTTTGTTTGGGTTTGTGGGGTTTTTTGCCAATATTGCTTTATTTTTTTTCCCCACCTACAGAATGCTTTAACTGCCATAACACATTTTTTACCTACTTTCTGACCTAACAATTTTAATCTCTTATTCAGATCTCTCCATTTTTTCTGCATCCTAGGTCTTGTTCAATGATTTTCCTCTTTTCACACTATAATGACTGAACACTCAAATGCTGTCATTGCATAATCAACTAAAGCAATTTGCTCTTTCAATGAGTTTTACCTGACCATTACTGCCATATTTTCCTGACAGTAGGATGGTAAATATGACCTTTTCCATGACCACTAAAAGGTTACAGATTTTGTGTTGATCTGGTTGTGCAGCTCTCAGGACTTTATGAACTTGCCTTGGCCTGAGCTACTTTTATCACCTTCTTATAATTCTCTGTTGGTCTAACTCCTAGCTTTAGTTACCCCCTGTGAATATACTTGGCTGTAAAGGTCTGACAGACCAGGTTATTCACTCTTTGCCTAAAGAGCAGTAGCCCCTTATGGCAAATAAAATTGAGGGAGGCCATAGTACAGACTTCAAACTTCAGTTGGGAATCAGAGAAAGAAGCAGACTGTGATAAGAAGGCATGTAAAGATAGTCCCAGCTGAATGCCAGTAAGGCAGAAGGGATCCTCTACACACACCTAAACTGAAGTCCTATTTGGAAGCAACTCAGGATGCTGATGATCTGCCACCACTTCCATGCTTGGTGCACATATCTAAAATCAACCCTGTGAACAGAGATGTGAACACAGAACACAACACCAAAGAAAAAAGTAGTTAAGTATTGAGGAACAATCTTAGTGACATCAGTAGTAAGGCTTTTCAATATGAATTTGAATTGGTCTGTAGCAAGACCAGTCAGTTGGCTCTGTTTTATTTAGACTGTTAAATTATTACTAGGTTAGAAATAAATTATTGGCTCTGTATGTACCTTTATGGGGCTTTTTTTTTGGCTGTAACAGTTCTTTGAGTATAACATATCCGTAACAGGCATTATCAACTCTCCTTGGAACTGAAAAATCTATTTCATCTTTAATCTAATTTCTTTACATTTCATCCTTCCACTATTCCTGAAAACACAATTAGTCTGCAAGACCTGTCTAGAGTAACTTCCTCCTATTGAATAGTTAGAATTGATTATATAGCACATCAATACTAAAGGAGAAAACATTGGAAGAACATTTTGGACTGTAAAGCACCTATCAGTTTTGGTTTATGAAACCTCTGGAACAAAAATTAGGTTTTCTATGAGGCCTGTACTGCCAATTCTATCTCATTTGATCTAATTTCTCATAATAGCATCCTTTCTATCTTCTATTAGTTAGAGATATAAGTGGCAGCACTAGGAATCATAGTGCTGATCTACCTGAATTATATCTATGAACTATACCGTTTGGGGTTTTAAAGGACATTGATGTTAAAAAAGTATTTTTTTTTAAAAAAAATTCATCCAAATGCAATGTTTGTTATAAATTCCACAGATGTATACAAATGAGTTATTTTATTTTGACTCTGGTTCTTTAATTGTCCCAGCATTTGAAAATAAATTATATATATTTTAATTTAATATATAAATTAAATCAATATTTTTAAAAATGAAAGTCTATGCAGTTTTCATAAGGGCAAAAGTTAAGGGGATAATTTTCAAGAGCAAACAAAGAATTTCAGGTATGAAACATAGTTCTATCCCTTAGTCATACACAAGTCAAAAAGCCAGTATGTGTAGCTCTTGAGAATACTATAACATTTTCTCAAAACTTTCTTTCTCAAAACAATCTTCTGGATTCTTTAAAATATTTTCTGTTGTGCTCCTAAGACTCCTAAGTAGCATGAATTCAATCACGTATTTCAAGAAGGAGCCATTAACCAGCCATTAACCGGTTTCTCACACACTGCAAACTCTTTCTTTTGGAAACACTTGGCAGGAACTGTGCTAGGTATTTGCAATTACTGTTATGATGAATGATGTGTCATCTTCTTCCTTCTCCCCACTTTGCTGGAGAACTGTCCTTAAATTCTCAGCACTGTACCCCAACTAGAAACAGTGTACTAGTTCTTAAGAATTTGCAATGCAATAATTATTTACCTCACACCTCCCTACCTTTTGGCTCTGCCTCTGAAATGAAGGATGGGCAGAGGGCAGGGATGGGGTGCAAAGAGGGGTGGACTGTTCAGGATCTTTTTATGCTGTTTAAGGTGAAATTGAGATTTTGGATTTTCAATTCTTGTAATTTACAAAAAATTAGCAACTACAAATTTGAATGAGAAAGACAACCATTTTCTTGAAAAAAATATATTGCTCCTCCAACAAAATACTTTTGTCCTCTAAATTTACTTCACTCTTGCATAGAGGTAAAAATTTCTGCAAACCCTGAAACTAATCTGTAACTAAAAATGATTTAGCCAGTGCCCCAAAATTCAATCCAGCTGAAGTCATCTCCCTCACTACTTTCTGGTTCCAGGTATAGTAGTCAAAACCACTTAAAATTCACCTTTTTTGGTGTGAAAAAACCCCCTAAGCAACCAGACAAAAGGCCCCAAATGAAACCAGACAGGATCTTTTTCAAAAAAGCAGTTACACATCAGAAAAGTTACCTGATAGATTAACTTTGAAATCTCCTTCACCATGAGGGAATTAGGAATCAGGATGCTTCTCTTAATCTATTGTTGTTGAATTGAATTTGAGGTGATTTTTCTTCTTACTAATACACTAGCATTCAAACTTTATTTAGACAAGTGACAAGTGGGAAATCTGTTTAACAGAAGGTGCCTGAGTTCTCAGAAACCCTTTAGGATTTGTGGAGTATCAAAGAGAAGGGTTAAATCAGGACATTCAGATATGAAACATGCTGCAGCTGCTAGCTGTAATGACATCCTGCAAACCCGTCTCTCAGATTATTCCTTTAGATAAAAGTAAAGATATAGATACATATATATATATATTCTAGAGTGACATTTGTAATAGCCTCTTTCTAGTTCACAATCATACATTTTATTCTGTATGATCCTAACTTTTTTCTTTCTCCAGCTGTATTAGACACTTCTGTTTCACCAGTAATTTTCCAGAATAATGTCTTTAAAGAAAAATCAAAAAATATCACAAACCGTGACTTGGCTAACATATTCTTGATGTTTTGAAAATATGGTTAATCCTAATTTCATGAAACTCCAGACAATTTCAGAATCAGAAGACCTTTTGTGATAAATGCACAGTTTTCCTTTCTGATTTGATTCATCTGTTTATATACTCCTCTGGATGAAAACTTCAGACGTGTTTTTTCAATATGTATTAAAAATAATGTTACAGATCAGGTCTCTATTTCAGAAAACCCCTACATTTTAATCAGAAGATGGAAAAGATTTCTCTACTTTCCGCAGTTTCTTAATAATGACTACAGTCTGCTGTTAAAGCAGTATATAATATTAGATTAATCTTTGCTATGAGTCTGCAACAGTTCTTACAACTACTAGAACACAAGATAAACTGACTTCAACCTTCTCCCATTAGTGTGGGTAGCCTAAACTCTGATACCACATATGAACTTTGTGGCATCAAAAATAAGAATATCATATCATTATGCTACCAAAGTCATACTGTATTACAGCAATGTCAAATTTGAATTTTCACTAAGAAGTTGGGCTTTTTCAGCAAAGTATTTGCTAATTTTTGCTTACTGTCTTTGAGCAGTGCAGTGGGGAGGGGAAGTATCAGACCTACTTTCTCACAAAATCTTTCTATTTCTCAGAAATTATTTCAAACATATTGCAGCCTTACTCAGTATGACCCAAATATCAAAAGAACTTTTGTCATTGACAACAACAACAAAACCAAAAACTAAAATAAAAACCAAAAAACAAAAAAAACAAAACAAAAACAAAAACAAAAAAAAAACCCCAACAAAGAAAATTATTACTCTGCCTTACTGACTCCATTTATTTATAAAATGCTTTATTGTCCTGTTGGGATGCCAGTGAGATGCTTCATAAATGATCATTTGCATAAATATTCCCCTACCCGTCATTATGATTAGCAGTACCAGTTGTTAAGGGTATCTTCCTTTGAGGCTAATGCAAATGCTTTTCTCCTTAGGAGAAATCTGTTGATAACATTCCTAGAGCAGAGCACAGCTGAAAATATTTTTCCCCTTAGACAGTTTTCAACATTTTCATTTTTTTAGAAGACATGCAAAGAAATATTTTATCAAGGCACTTCAGGGTTCATTTCAGTCCACCCTCATATTTGCACTTGCAGTTTGAGAGCAGGCATTGTTATCCTTCACTCGGGTGTGCAAGCTGCCCAGCAAGTGAGGGAATCCTTTACTTTTGGCAGCTGAACATGGAATGGAGCAGCTGCAAGGCAGTAAATGAACAATTGCAATGGGACTGCTTGAGACAACAGCTCCTAGCTTTACTCAGAACTAAGAAAAAGCAAATATTTGGACTAAGATCTGTAGCTATGTGGAAATCCTTGACTATTTCTTTTATCTTTGTTGAGTTTTCAACTACTATCCAGAACCAAGAAACATTTGTTCTGCTGAAATCAATGGATTTCATTGAATGTTTGAATCTGAAAAGACAAAGATTTATTTTATACATGCATATTTTTCTTAATTAAAGGCATTTTCTACGGTATCTTTATATGTATAAATAGTTCACTTGTTACTGACAAGCAGAATTAAATTTCTGTTCATTGTTTCTATTACACAAAGACTGTGCATTTGAAAAATTAACTGTTTTGTTTTTTTCTCTTGGTAAATCAAGAAACTTTTGAAGAAAGTAAAGATATTAGGATATGCTGGGACTGCAAACTAGACAGAACTTTGTGTTTGATCTGCTTGAAGCTTAAAATTTATTAAAGATAAACTAGCATCCATTTAAATATTGGTAGCAATGAATTTATTTCAGAAAAAAACATCAATTAATATATAGAAAAAAAACCCAACAAAACAAAATAATTATTATCATCCCAAAACTCTGCTTTGCTCTTCCTTTTCTCACTGTTTATTAGTTCTGGTTCCTATTCCCAGCTCTTCTTTCCAAATCTGCTTATCCACACCTGTGATGTGTTTGTTTCCTGAGGCTGTGCCTGCCCAGCTGAAGTTGTTCAGGTACTTTCAGAAAGAAGGAGGACTCTCTTCTCCCCAGGAGAAAAGCTTGTTCCACAGATTTGGTTTAATCTCCAGTAACAGGCTATACCACAAGACCTGAAAGATTTCCAAACTCGGTCTGACTGCTCGTTTTCTGATCATACAATATACAGCTACAGATGAGTTGCAAAGACCCTTTCTGTCGCAGCAGGATGTTAATTGCATGATGAATTTCATGTCTTTCCTTCAGAGAGAAAAATGAATCATTTAGAACTAGAAACTTCAAGTGTGTTTAAAATGTGCAGTGTGGTCTGTAGTGAAGGACGGATGTCTATATGGGCTGCTGACTTTAATGACATGTGGTGCTCCTACTAGCTCTGAAAAGATGTTTAGATGAGGTATTATGAAATGGAATTAGGCAGTTTTTGTATTAACCTTATGCCTTAAATTTTGTGCACCTCCCGGATGTTCCCAGATTGTTTATCTTGCTTTGCACAACTTAAACTAGAAACTGGCAGTGGTGAACTATGGACAGGTTGTTCTTAGAAGTCTTTCTATTTCCAAATGCTTTCAAAAGGTGTGGCAAACTCTTCAAAAGTACAGCAGTCACACTATTGGCAGCTTGGTCAACAGTCTGCGAATGTAGTTGGCAATCTGTCTTCAAGCAATGGGGGATTTAAAAAAAAAAAAGGAGAGAAAAATAGCAGTAATGGTATTATTTGGTATCATTATTTGCTAATCCAAACTTATCAAAAAATGGATACTTTGGTGGTGCTAGAAGTTATTTAGGAGTAGAGTCAGATGAATGCTTCATTGTGAGAACGTAATTACCTGGCTTGAAATAGCCAAAGAGATATCCAAGAAACCAAAAACACTGAAAAAGTTTTTCTCTTGTTCTCTAAATGTTTGATAGTTTGGTGGTACATTGTATATCTTGAGTGAATTCAGCTGTGATGAGGTTCCTTCTATTAGAAAACTAATTCTAATGTGTTTGTTTTGACATGCAATGGTATATCAGGCTCTCTAGTATATAAGCAGTCCACTTAAAAGCACCATGTCAGTGTGGAATCATGTTATGTAAAATGCTATTTTTCAACTAACAGTTATCACCCATGCACCTGGACATAATGTCCTATCTATAGTTCCCCAGAAAGATTATTTTTGTTTGCTTTTTTTTGTTGGTTTGGTTTTTGTTTTTGTTTTTTTTTTTTTTGTTTGTTTGTTTGTTTTTTGGTTTTTTTTTTGTTTGTTTGTTTGGTTGGTTGGTTGGTTTTGTTTTTGTGGTATTGGGATTCTTTGCCTTGAGTAAGCATGTCCTAGCTGGGAGCCTGCAGAAGATCCAGCCATAGCTGGGGCGAATTAGAGGCAATAAAATGCAAAAGAGTGAAATCTGCAAAGATGATGATACGCCTGTTCACCTCAGAAGTGGCACATGGGATCACAGAGGGGATCTTTGCAGGAAACTCTGGAACTCTGCACTGGTCTGACAATATCTGCAATTAAATAAAAATATTAAATTTTATAGTGGAAAGAATAAGCACGATGCTTATTCATACAGTCTTTGGAAAATGGAGGGCGAAAAATGGTTTTGTCAGTTTCTGTGTTTTAAAAGGCTATAAATAAAGGAATAAAGAAAAAATAGACAAAACTGCATTCATAGTTTGAGAGAATCAAAATAAAGACTATAAATTTTGATGAATGAAAATGAGAAAAAGCACAAAGTTGTTATATAGTGCAGTCAAGAGCACAAGTAATCTGGATAAAATCCAAACAATTGCTATTTTGCATTAACACACTGATGTGAAGAAAAGGGTCTTACTGGGAAATGAATTAGAAATTTTGCTTTATAACTAGTTAGAAAATATGTTTTCATTAGGAAAAATGCAGTCATAAGACTGCTTTGTAAAAGCTGATGAGATTGCTTCTGTGTACAACTTGAGAGTTGAACTCCAAGTTGAACCCTGAAGAAGGACAGCATAATGATAAAAATTGAGTGCTTATATTGTGATTTGAGAGAAAAATAGCTTCTTTGGTTTTCTTAGTTTGATATATTTACAGTTGAAAGGGGATGTGTATTCTAAGTTTTAAAATAGTAAGTTAGGGGTGACTAGGGTTAAGAACAACAGTGATGGAAAAGCTAGCAGTAATTAGTTACACAAGCACTTTTAGGCT
Organism: Cichladusa arquata; assembly: GCA_026413545.1. Lineage (NCBI taxonomy): Eukaryota > Metazoa > Chordata > Aves > Passeriformes > Muscicapidae > Cichladusa > Cichladusa arquata. Next base: position 28,750,155 of record JAOTQP010001652.1, on the reverse strand, counting down.
GAACACTGGAAGTCTGTGGAGAAGGTGGTAAAATGGCTTTGTGGCGGAGTTATGAGGGGACACAAGTTAAATATTTAAAGTTGGGTGGGAACATTTTTTGAATTAATTATGAAATTTGTTTGCTACATCTGATGGACTGGGTTGAAGGATCAGAAATGTAACATTGGATAAATGCAAATGTTCTTGGTGTTGCTTTGAAGGCTAATCACACTGCTCAATGTCTAAAGATAAATCAGTTTCCTAAGAATTTTGCCAATATTATACATTTTCCACCAGTTTCCAAGATTTTGAACTTGTTTGTGGAATTATTATCATCATAATTATGAATTTGGTCCATTCTTAAAGTAAGACAGTGTCCATTTCTGACTTTTTTTTTTCCCCCACACTTTTTGATCTGGAATCATCTGTTTATAGCCATGGTCAAGGAATAAATGAATTCCTTTCATTGTGATTCTTCCTTTGAAAGTCTCCAGATAGGACAGATATTTACATATATCCTACTGAGGACACTTAGGCTTTTGTACTGGGAGTGGTCTCTCCTTGCAGAATATTGAAATTTTTCCTTTCATGAGTGGAGGTTGCAGCATTTCTTGTTTCTAAAGGAAGTGTTTTATAGAAGAAATGCATAATTCCAAGAAAATACATTCTGAGAATTCTTTAAAATTCCACTTAAAGATATGCCCCTTAACCAGAGCAGGCCAAAGAAAATCACAAAGCTGCCTTTCAAATTAGAAGGAGAAGAAAAAATTCAAATTGAAAGTAAATTCTGGGATTGTTATATATACAGAGTATATTCTTTGCAGAAAAATGCTCTAACTCCTATGGAAGATAAAAAGAGAGCCTCAGATGATAATATCACTTATGTAAACCATGCAGCTCAATCTTTCATTAGAGAAATTGAAGCAATGTCATGATAATTTTCCAGGCATCCCATATTGCATTATTGTATTTGAAGTGTTTGTCAAGCATATACATGTGATAGTCAAGACTTGAATAAGACTGTGTTGTTTACAATTTCATAGCATAAAATGCATTTTAAATATTTTCAGAATAAAAGAAGGAAAGAGCTTGAAGTTTCTGTGCTCTTTTTCTTTTTTAAATAAATCTTCTCATGGATAAGGGTGTACATTACAATAGTAGGGCAAAGTAAAATGATAAAAGCATTCACTGGTAAAAAGTGCAATTAATAACAAGTCAAATAATTGTGTTCTTTGACAGATATTCCAGTCAATAAATATGTAGAGGGTGGTTTGTTTGTTTGTTTTACCTTTGCAATATCAAATAAGAATGGTTAAGATCTACCCAGTAGGATCTAGAATGAGCTGAGTTATTTTCCATAGTGGTGACTAGTCAGCCTCATAGCTCTGCCTATTTAAACTCCATGATGGAAGTTCAGAAACGTGGCTCCAATGAAGATACCTAACTCTGAGTGACACAATATCCAAATAGAATTTGTCTCAACTAAGAATGCTGAAAGGATTTACAATCATTTAAACTGTTATATAAAGCTGATATTACAGAACAGGTGGATCTTTGTTAAACATGAGGTTTTTGTTTGTTTGGTTTTATGGTACTATCATGTTTAAATGTTCTTGAATGTTTCTAAGAATTCAATCCAAGAAAATTATTGATGTATTCTGGCCTTTCTGCACCTCACAGTGGCATTTCAAAAGCAGAGGGGACAAAAAGAATCAAAACACACAAAAAAGTCACACAAAAAAACAAATTGCCACAGAAAAGGAGATAGCAAGGTTGAAAGATCCATGGGTGTGCACATTTTTTACAATGATGAGAACATAATTATTTGCACTTACATTTTAAATGCAAACAGATTAGGACATGAGTTCTTGGAATTGGTATAGAGGTCTTTGTTCCTTGTGTGTTCATGAAGACATGTTGAATATCAGAGTAGCACATAGTCATAGTGTATGGTGTCCATTTACTGCTGCCTTACAATAGAGGCTGCTGCTATTTAATATGTAGAAGCTATATATTAAAACAGCAGTTGCTGGACGTTTTCTACAGTAAGAGCCAGTCTTGCTTTTCAAAACTGAAATCACAGAATAGCCACAGAATAATTCCATGAGCTATCATCAGCAGGACAGTGGGCAGGTAGCTGCACCAAAAGCCTTTATCTGCCAGAAAAAAAATGCTAATTTGGGTAAACAATCTCTTTTTTCAGAACATATTAGGTTGTGAAAAAAATATTGTTATTTGGGGAGGCCAAATGTACAAAGAGGGGGCTATGATGAAGTCAGACTGCTAGTGTTTATTTGGAAACAAGAATATGGTTCTGATTTTTTCCTTTTTCTTCTTGATCAATATGTGGTTTTGAACCCTCAGGACACCAAATGGGTGCTCAAACTGGGCTATAACTTTTTTCTTTTTTATGTCTTTTCCTCAGAAGATCAAAGTTATCATATTAGTTCTAATGTGAAATGAACACTTTGCTATTTTCTTATGAAACTATACTTCTGTCCTCCAGGCAGCCCTGGAGGACAGTGAAAGATTAGTATCTCAAAACTTTCAAAATAATCCACATTATTGCTGGCAGCTCTGACAAAAAGAATGCTATTAGTTGAACCCCACAGGGGCTCACATATTAGTAGACCAACCAGTCCCATACTGTGAACATATTTATTATCTTCATTGGTTTTGATATTATGAAATGGACAGTTCCAGAGGGCATTGGCTCTGTTTCTGCAAATAGAAGCTCCAACATTAAGGCCTTGCCCAGTGCACAAAGGTAAACATCTGATAAGAAATGTGTTAAAGAAATGTAAAATATGTTAAAGAAGTTTGTTGAACAGTTAAAGAAACTTCGTTTAAAATAAAGTAAAATAATTCTATCAAACACGCAGCTCTTTGGATCCAGGTTTATGTTGGTCACTTTTCAAAAAATAACAGAGCTCTCCATTAATTAAAAAACCCTTGTATTTTGATAATTTTATTACTTCGCAATTCTTTTAGCCATTACTAATTCTTTCTTTGCTTGGTTTGATTAGAGGGTCAAATTCTGCTTAGCTAGGTTTTGCTTGATCAGAGTAAAGAATTTACTAATGAAATAAGGAAATAGCACCCTTTAATTCTAATTATAACAGAAAGGAAAAAAAATCTTCTGAGTAACCAAAATCTTTATTCCATGTTAGCTGGAAATGCCACAAGAAGTCATTAGATCAATGGATTAGAAGAGGTTAAAATGTTTATTTGCAAAATCTTATCACTTCTGATCTACTATTGAAACAAGGAATGGAAATTCAAGGCTATTAGGACATGCTATGGGAAAAAAACCCAAACTAAACACAAACACTCAAAACATACCCCTCTACAAAAAAACACACAGTAAAACAAACAAACCACCCTGAGTTATGCAAGTCTGTTATATTTAAGCAGAACATCACATACACACAGAAATTTGCTAAGGATTTATGAAAACATTTGGCTTTTCAGTCTTACCTACTTCTTCAAGTTCTAAAGTATTGACAGATATCTTGCTTTTAGCACTGTACCTGAAGTTCTATCACACTTTTAGTACTAAAATATGACTTAGTTGGAAAAGAGGGCCATGTACTGTCATTGCAGAAGTAATGGCAAATGTCATTTTTTGGACTATTTATAAACATTTTTATCTATGGAACTGTAGGTTTTTCCTTTTGACTTGCCTCTATTTTTTATGACTAATTGATACATTAGAGATACTAGTGCATATTTGACTCTTCTTAGCCACTGGGGAGTTAGGCAATCTTTTCTTATGCACAGAAACACTTCTATAATACAGAAGATTTTTGAAATATGTGCTTTGTACAAATGCCATTAAGAAAAGAAGAGTGTATGCAATTTCCTAAGAGCCTTTTTAAGTTTTTCAAATATATTTGTCAAGTAATTATAGCCTGATTGCAGTTACTGAGCATATGTCATAGTAAAATGTCAGAGTGTAATGGTACTGAATCATTTTAATGAACAAAACTCATAACGTTGTAGATACTAATAAAATTTGAAGTTTAGCGGAGACATCCACTAGGGGATCATGAGTATCATTCAGTGTAAAAAATGCTCCTCCACTCTGCTGTATTTTCATTATTCTTCCTTTGAATCCTGTCATCAGAACCACCTTCCTTTCAGCTGAGTAAGAACTGATGCCTCTCCCATTGGAGTCTGTCTCTCTTATCCAGCCAGAAGGATCACTTTTAAGTTTCATGAGGTAAGAGGTAGTCTCTCCTCCTATGAAGTTAAGTGAGCTGTCAGTTTTAGCCTCTGCTGGCTGAGGAGCAGAGAACTGAGATCACAATAGTACTTCTGCTATGCTTGGATGTCAGGAAGAGATTCATTAGAACTAAAATGCCATTCTTAAAAGCACAGCCTTCAGTGCAGCAATTGCTTCTGTTCTCTGCTAGCCCTGTGCTTTCACTCCTTGGGATAGCTAGACCATGTTTCCAACAGCAAAAATGCTTTAGCTTTCTTATGTAGGCCAGGCAGACATTGTGAGGATGTCATGAAAATTGGTGGAACAATAAATCTGTATAATTTGCTGTATCTAAGAGAGGTTAGAATTAATGCACTGATGCTCCTTGGTACTTCTGTCTTGGTGGCTTTTAATAAGTTTGATTGAGCACAAGTGTTTCTTGCAGCTTTCAGAGTTTGCAAACAAAATTAGAGGCACAATGAAGACTTTTTCTTCATTTGATTTTCCTTAAACTGTTCAAATATCTCTCTAAAATCATAATCTTTTCATTAAAAGAACTTAACAGATCAGATTATATCTGATGTATTTTAGGAGAATTTATAGATGCCATGTAAACTTCATTTTTACTGTATTTTAATTTCTAGAGCATTTATAGAAGGATAGATTTTCGTTCTGAGACTTAATAAGGCTGTCTCTTCTTATTAAATTTCAAAATAGCACAGAAAAAACCCCCATCTCTTAGTTTTGTACCCACACATTATTGTGAAGTATTTTAGGCTGTTCTGTTTTTAGCAATGGAGTTTTGGGGTGCCTACTAATTCTCTTAAAAATTACTAATTCTTCCTGTGTTTAAGGAATAACCATTTACGCCAGTTAGGTACTGTGGTTTCAAGAATCTAGTTTTCCATATCTCACCTTGAAAAATCAGGCTTATAGTCTCACAGATATGACATAAAGAGAAATCCATTGTTGATCATGAAGCTGTGCCACCTTTGGAATGGGCATCTATTAATATCTAAAATGGGCTTACAAGTTTTGTGGCAAACACCAAACTTTTCACTGGAGTTTTGCATGACTTTTAAATGAGGAAAGTTTGAAGATTGCAAACAGTAACCTTGCTCCTGTACACTAGGGAATTGCTGATTATGCTATATATGTAGCTGCAAAACAGCAATACATCAAATAACCTTATAAGAGTCTGCCTCAGCACAAAATATTTCTTTTCTTTATAGTGAAGGAGTGAAACAAGTTTGCAGCAGTTTTGGGAACGCAGCATCTTGGGAAAAAGAGGAGTATGAGAAACCATTGGCAGGCTGAAATTGTTCAAACACAGCTGTCTTTGCTAGAGCTCTGAAAGGGATGCTACACCTGTGAATTGTAAAATTCGCTGCTGATGTTGCTATCAAGACACCTGCTCAGGCATAGAAATAATTGTGAATAAATCAACCTTGGGAATTTAGCATTCTCTGCTGTAATCCACTTATTTCTTTCACAATGAATTAATTACAGCACCTGGAATCAGTTATTTTCCAGTCACTAGGACTTAACAACAATATTTTCTTCCCCAGAGTTTTTGTACTATTATGTTGTATCTTGTTCTACATATTTTTTATATTAATGCTTTTTGAATTTTTATGATTATGGTTTCACCATTTAATGTACATTAAATCCTCCTAAAAAAGAGGAGAGCCTATCATGTACTCCTTGTTACAAAAGGACTATTCAACTTCTTGCAGCCTGAAGGAATGTGGTAAGAGCCCTAGGAAGGAGAATCACCAGCTTAACAGTTTGAGAGGTTTTTGCTAGCTGATGTCAAACAGTAACAGATTCTCCTCCTGTACCTATGTCTCACTCTCAGCTTTTTCTGTTGCAGACAATCTAAAATGCTCTACAGAGAAAACTGCTTGACTTTATCACTGTAATCCTTTACTTTAGGGCTTACAATCAGGATAGACATTTTTATTGCTTTTTTATCTGGAAGACACTGGATGTCATAGTACTATGAGAACAAATTGTTGTAGAAATAAGAGTTCTTCCCTTAGGCTTATACAACTTGGGATATTTGTGAATATTGGCAGGTATTATTTACATTCTGAGTGCATGTAAATGTTTTTAGAAAGCGTCTAGAGTTTTCTGTAGACATGATAAAAATTAGCTTCATGTGATTTCTTTTAATTTGCACTTACTCATGTTCATTTGAAGCAGAGACCATATTCAAGTGACTTTTTTAAGACTGATAAGTTGTTATGTTGTCAATATCAGTGTAAGCAAAGTTTAATTACAGCTCAGTAAAGCAGGGCCTTTTTTGTTCTTGAACAAAAAGCTGTTAAATTTAGGAGTTAGTACTCTCAGAGCCTTTTTTCTGACCTGTTGATTCCTGTTTCCTTAAGCTAAAGTAACTACATCTTTGTGCTGAGAATTGCCTCTAAGAAGTGGAGTGAGAATTCTGAAAGTGATTTTTTTTTAATCAAAGATGTCGTTAGGTGAATGGTACTTTCAGATAATGCTGAGTACCTGCTTTCCACAAATCACACTCAGATTGGGAATTCAAAAACACTAGTACTGAAATTGTAGGCAGGTTAAAATGATGTTTACACTCATTCGGGTCTGAATGCTGTCAGGAATTAGTCACTGACATTCACTTGCTGCTGTTCTTCCACAGTGCTGGTAAAGGTTGTCATTGAATAAATTTCTAAAGGCATTTATCTAAAGAGGTGCAATTGGCCTGATTTAAAGATCTTATGCATAGCACACGACCTTATTTATGTCCTGCATCATTGCTGGAGGAAATGATATTGTATTAGCCCTCTAATAAAACAATTAACTTCTATTTTTAGATGACTCTGGAAGGCTCTCCAGAGTCCTTTGTGGCTAAATAATTCTTATCCTAGATGTACAAAATTGTGGTGGGTTAACCTTGGCTGACTGTCAGACCCCCAACAAGCTGCTCTCTTGTTCACTCTCCCCAGCAAGAGGATCAGAAAATACGGTCAAAAAGCTCAGGGGTCGGGATAGAGACAAGGAAATCACCTGCTAATTACCAGGCAAAGTAAACTCAACTAGGGTAGATTAATTGCCAATTAAAAATAAAATAGGAGAGTGAGAAACAAAGGCAAAAGTAAAACCACTTCGCCCTCATCCCTCCCTTCTCAGGATCAAATTCACTCACGGTGCTTTTACATCCTCACCCACCAAGCATCAGTGTGGATATCTGCTCTGTGCTCCTGTCCATGGGGTGCAGTTGAATAAGTGCCTCAATACTGTCTACATGGGCTGCAGGTTAATCTCTGTTCTGGTGGCTGGAGAACCTCCTCCCACTCCTACACTGACATTGGTGTCTGCAGGGCTTTTTTGCTCACTTTTTTTTCACTCTCCATCTCATAACTGGCATGCAGCACCTTTTGTCCTTTCTTAAATGCATTATCACAAGGGACCAGTGCTGTTGATAGGCTCAGCTTTGAACAGCAGTGAAGCTGGCTGGGACTGGCTCTTTCTATGAGGGTGGCTCCTATTCTCTTGTCACACAAGACACCTTAGCAGGTCCCCACAATCATAAACTTGTCACCTAATCCATTAATGACTTCTACTGAGTAGTATAAGGCTTTTCTTTATCTGCTTTCTGCCGTGACATTTTCCCTGTGGAGCAGTAAAAGTGAACTGGCAAATACCCATGTGAACTGATGTTTGATATCTACACTTAAACCAGAAAACTTTAAAAAAAAATATTTTTCTTGCATTTCCCCAGTTCATGAAGGAACTGTTTAGTACTTTCTATAAAGTAGTTTTAAGTGTCACTGAAGAATATGTGATGAAAGAGTACTATAGGGATTAAACACCATATCTCCTGTAACCTTGCTAAGATATACCTAGGTAAACTAAATTTACAGGTTTTCCTTTGATTATAATAAGGCACTTTAAAAAATGTGATTGTGCTCAGCTTAAGTTTGACTGAAGAACTTATAAAAATTAAATTTCCTAACTTGGTATTGTAATTATATACAGACACACACACACGTGTATGTATATATATAAAACAGCTTCTTGCATCATGAGTGTTCTTCCAATTTGCAGATTTCATTGAAGAAATTATTTTTTCAGCAAAGAAAGTAAAAATGGTTAAAATTATCTTGTATTTATTAAAAATATTCTATAGCACTGGAAGAAATTACTTGTAGTTTATAAATGTTATTAAAGTAAACCAACTCTGAAAGGTTGAAAATTACTATACCACTTCCTGTTAAAAACAGAGAACTTTAAATCAGAGTGTGTTCTTAACATAGCAATCACACATAAGCAACGATTAGAACAACCACACATTATTACTAATTGTTAGGAGTAATGGAAGTTTTGCAAAGCTTTTAGGTATGGTAGCAGAAAGTTTCATCAGCTATGGCAGTTATGGATTGCTAAAAATACTTGCACGTTTAAAACTGAAGGTCATACTAGCTATTCCAAGAGTAGTTTTAAAGCATTAAATAGACTTGTTTCTATAAAATAATGTTTTTACAGGCTATTCCTCTCTTCTTGCTCCATTTATTTGATTTGAGCCTGCTAGAGAAGATATGCTGTTTCACTGAATATTGGCATGGAATGACCAACCACGCAGCTGCTCTACTGCATGAGGCAGTCCTTAGCAGTGCTGCAGAAAACTCATATCATGACACTCTGCATGAACTTCCTTTTGCTGATTAGTCCTCTTTCATGGTGTTTACTTCACCACTCTAATGAGTTTGCTGAGCAGTTATTTATATATCTCTCAAGCTGCACCCTGACAGCAGGGAATTGAAGAAACAAGTGAAGACAATATCATAGACTATCCCGACTTGTAAGGGTCTGACTAGGATCATAGCTTCCAAATCCTGGTCCTGCACAGAACACCCCAAGTGCCACACCATGTATCTGAGAGCATTGTCCAAATGGTTTTTAAACTCTCTCACGCTTGGCACTGTGACTGCTTCCCTAGGGAACCTGTTCCAGTGCCCAACCATCCTCTGTGTGAAATGCTATCCTTATATCTAACTAAACCTCCTCTGACACAGCTTTGTGCTTCTCCCTTGGATATATCATATCTGGCATCATATCTGGTACTTACTAGAGATTTTCAGTATTGATAATGGGAGACACTGTAGCATCTTATTTCTTTATGAAACCACTTACTTATTTTCACTTTACAAATGCAAAAACTTGAATTCTCCTTTGTATATATCACCACAGGATCTCTACGATACAAAGCTTTATGTTTTGCTATGTCTCTGAAACCCTGATGTGAGGAGCAGCTTTGAGCTGCAGAGCAAAAGAAATGCTTCTTTTTTTTTATTTCATCCCTTTTTTGTCTAAATATTTCAGTGAATGGTTTTGTGCTTTATGCACTGATTTATCCATTATGCAACTTCTTGACAAGGGATGAACCATAGGAATGGCTTTTACACTTTGGCACCACGTGAGGTTTACAAGTACCAGTACATAAGTGCTTACAAAGACATCCAGTCATCATTTTATAATTTTGAATTTTGACAAATAATGTGTTAATGAAGTGTTTAATTTGGCTTTACGGACAAAACAAGAATTTAAACCAAAGACTCTTTACTTGCCAAAATTTCCGAGTTTCTTGAAATGTGTAGAGGACCCTGAAAGAGAAGCTTGTTGGCTCATGGTTTTGATGTGACTGACAAAATGTTTTCAGGTTCCTGAATAGTTCCACTCTACAGGCTATATCCTCTTCTGGTGACAGCATTGAGTAAACAACCACATTTAATTGCTGTCATGGGATCTCTATAAATCTCAGTGATGAATGACAGCAAACATATTCTCCACAGAAATTCTAACCATACCATAACTTACCATCTATGATGACAGCAACAACAAAAGATGCAAGACTAACTGAAAATAAGATTTCCTAGAACTTAATAGTACTTACTTTAGACCAGCTTTCCATGAGAAAGAAAACATAAAACTTATTTTATCTTTTTAATCAGAGTTCTTCGCTTATTTTAAGTGAAAACTCCACTTATTTTAGCCTTCAGATGGGCTAAAGAGACCACCTTCTTGGAGTTTTAACCTGTCCTGGAGATGAGCATGCAGAACAAACTGTATATTTAAAAATGAAGCTGTGAGCTTGAGAAATAAATACAGAATAGCTAAGCCAGATATATTAATTAGTCATCTTACGTCACTGATGTCAGGTACCACACCTCGTTGATTGCTTACTTATTGATAGTTTTGCTGATGCTGGGCAGGACGCCATCAGGAATGGGCACATACCTCTGCCCTCAGGTGGCTTTAGTAACCCATCCATGGAATCTGCCAATTACTGAGATAAGAAGTTAATGAAAGACATATAATCTACATGAGTAGAAGATGGATTTTTAACTGTACAAAGGCAATGCCTTCAGATATTTTTCACACCTTCACAAAGCCAGTATACTTTAAATGAAAATGTATTCTTCCTTAATATAAAGAAAATTCAACTTGAGAAAAATGTCAGTCTTTGAAGCTGTGAGATTCTTTATGGAACACTGTCTTTAATGACTAACACATATCAAAACATCGCTTTCAAGAAGCAGCTATATGAAATAATCCTCCCCATTGCATGCTACAATGTAATATAAGCTTTGGAAAACTCCTTTTACTAGTTATAAAGTGTAACTGACCAAATAAATTTGCAGGTTTGCACATTTTCTAGGTTTGATTGTAGTTGCTGCTATATAATCCAAATTCTGCTAGGGTGTTTGCAGAGGTTACTGTACCTAGAATGGCAGAAGCACGCTACATAATACTCTATTCTACTAAGTTTTGCCTTTTCTGCATACTTCCTTCATTGTTCAACAAAACATCTTACAGATCTTCTTCCGTTTGAAAAGTCTTTATAGTGGTCAATACTTCATAAATACTGAGACGCATGTGTGACTTGTGCTCTAACTGCAGGTCATATTCTAGGATTCTTTGGGCTTTTTTTCAGCAAATGTGTACCAGAACTTGTTACTTTACCAGAAGAGAGAATAAAACTGTAGTATATACCTGGTGGAAAGCAGCAAATGTGTACCAGAACTTGTTACTTTACCAGAAGAGAGAATAAAACTGTAGTATATACCTGGTGGAAAGCCAAAGAGTTTCTAGTTTTGCTCCAAGCTACTCTCCAATCTGCTCAGTACGCTTCTCAGTGTCAGGTGGACACCACGTGCCTGACCCCTTATTAGCCATCATTCCTTTAGCCTGCAGCACTCTAGCTCTACATTTTAAAGGATCTGCCTAAAGTTAAGTGTTTCACTTCAAACATTCAAGGGATTCTACGGCTTTTGACTGCATAGAGTAATTTTGGAGATCAAGAAACATTCCATTCCTTTTAACTATTTCTGCAACATCAAAGTAGGAAGCGCAGTTGGGCACAAAAGAGATGAATAATGCTGGGTAAATGACTTTGACTAGTAAAGTAGCAAAAAATTATTAAAATTGAAATAATTCTATCCTACTTTCAAATAATTTTAAAAGAACAGACCCATGGAAATTTTTTTTAATTCAACTACAAGTATTTTTGAGAATATTTAGGAATGTGACAAATTTAATACCAGAAATAAAGTTTTCTGTGCGTTAGCTCAGAAGAAAAGCCCTTACAAGACTGTCACACTCTTTCTATTACTTAAGGGCAAATCCTTCTGTCAATTCAAGGCACAAAGTTAGCCAGAACCAGGTACAATACAGAAAATGCATCTTTTAAACTCTTGTGAAGGAAAAAAAAGTTGTTCATGTGGGTATTTCTGCTGGCCCCTGGGTAAGCAGAGCTCAGGGGGTACGTGTAAACTTCAGTGCTCATAGAAAGATTTTTATTACACTAAGTTTGTTGAAACAGGCTTTCTTCTTTACCAACCTATTTCTTTTGGTGCTGATGTTAATACTGTGTTTACTGAGAAACCATTCCACACAACTGGCTTCTATTATGTTCTGGAAACAGCTGACGTTTATCCATGGATTTTTCTGAGCTCCTAATTTAAACTTCTTTAACTTCTAAGCTCTTTAAGAGTTGCATTTGGATCTAAATAGTTTCACTATATGCTCTGTCAAGTGCAACAGCTTTCCTAACAATTGCCAAGTTTAATTTGACTGCTATTGCACTTTAAACTGTCTTTTTTTTGTTGTTTTTTCTTGTTTGTTTGTTTTTTTCTTTGGGGCTACAATAGATAATTCTAACTTTGCCATCTTTTAATACAGGCAGTCTCCTTACCATCTGTAGGCGCTGGAATTCTTTTTTGTTGTTACTTTCATCAGTTCATGTTAAAGTTCATTTGCCAATTTATAGTCCTGTAAGATTCATAAAATCTATTTT
>JAOTQP010001652.1:28704719-28732600 GCA_026413545.1 Cichladusa arquata | reverse complement strand
CAATATGCGTTCCTTATATCTTATTATTCACTCTGCTACCCATTGATCTCAGGCAGCAATTCTAGCCCAGCAGCAAATGCCAAAGCTAAACTCAGGAAATTTGGGATTCAGATTTGATTTAAGGAATAATTCAATTTAGTGAAGCATAGTTATTAGTTCTATTTTTATATACACTTTGCATGAGGTAAAAATAGACTCATGATCACACTTCTTGTGGATATACTGGTCCAACTTAAGCAACTTGAGTAAAAATGTAGAGGGTATGGTTTGCAGCTTTAAGAACCTGCTCTTTGTGCAGAGCCTTGAAAAACTTAGTGCAACTACTTACGTTGTAGGGAAATGAGATATAAATGTACTGGAGCTTTTATTGTCAATAGGATTATTTCTAGTTCTAGTAGAGAATCCTCTATTATAATTTTTCTTGAGTGAAGTGCCATTAGTGGGTCAAATATCCCTTTCTGCCTCCTGTCAAAAATAATGCACGTCAGTGGCTGGAACAGAGTGTTTTGGGGGAAAACACTCGAGGTCTTTCTTCTTCATGTTTGCATCAGTTGCTAAGCAAAAAAATGTATTTTAAGTTATGTTCAATGACCTTAATAAAATATAAACTTGATAGTGTCTGAAGTGCAAATGAATTTTTTTAGATTCAGTAATTTCATTGGATTTTTAAGGACTTTTTTAAAACATTACTTAATTCAACAATATACTAGAAGTTGTCTGAAAGATATAGAAATATTTGACCGCTTGATGATTTTGTAGACAGACCTCATCCAAACCATTTGAACACGTACACGTCCAGAATTTTGGTCACACATATTTAATTAATCTGGCAGCTGACTTAATTTTATTGTATTTTTATATGCATTTGCAACTCTAGTTGATCGAACTATTGTGTTTCTGACTATTTGTTTGTTTTAAACTATAGTCACGGACAGTGATGTTAACATACTGAAAAATCTGGAGTGAAGGTTTTTGTCTGTCTGCATCAAACAGGACTTGAATAATTCTTGGATCATTAAATGTAATTCCATACTGACAGAAAACATTATCTCTTTTATTTATCTCTAAATTATAACTTTGCCCTCTGTGAGGTAAGATTTCTCTTATACATAGTGATACAGAACACTCTGGACCTCTATCATCTTTCAGTGTTTGACATACTTCCATTCTCTGAAGAGTTTTTGTGATTGGTGATCATATGGAGATATTCACAGTAAAAGCAGGGATTCAGCAATGCTGCTTTGTTCAGCCTGTGATGCAAACACTGAGCTATTAAGGATATCTCCAGAGAGTTTTATCAATAAAATGTTGAAGAATGCTTGGCAGATCAAAACGCATTATACACTTTCCAATTAAACAGTCTTGCTTAAATTATGTGATAGGTAGTGTGTGCACTCTTGAGTATTTCTGCTCAATGATGCTTTGAGAATCCTGTTTTTTCTCCTATTGAGACACTTTATCATATCACGTTAACCACCTGGGGAAATTCAAGACCAAAACTAGAACAGAACTTTAGTTTTGGCATTGCACTTTATAAAAATACTCAGAGGAAGCCCAAGAGCTGTTCTATATGAATGCATTTCCATGCTTCAGTGGAATAAGTCTTCCTTAGAAATGTGTAGCTGCTTACGTGCTCTGGGGGTTGTAATGCTGCTCTACCATTCTGCAAAATGCTTGGAGGTCAAAGAAAATGCCTACATCGTAATATCTCCAGGCAACACTAATAATATCTCACTTGAAAAGGCACCTTGCATCCAAAGGACTTCAGCTACAAAGATTATAGGAGTAATTATATGCAAGTTGTAGGAAGGAAAGTTGAGAGGAAGGAAACCTTTACATTTTTCTATAATTCGAAAAGCACTTTGTTAGCAGAGAACAAAGACTGAAGAAATTTGAGGGAGGTAACTGAACTGATTAAAAGACCATTTTGTATTTTAATTTATAAAAAGCTGCTGAAGGATCAATTTCAGGTATGACAACTTAGGTAAGACACTTTGTCTTTCAATGTCTTAATTTTTTCACCTGATGAATTCAGTAAATGAAGTTTCTTTTCATTTTGAAGCACATATTGTACTTGTATTACTTAAATATATTAGTAACAGAAAAAAAATTAAATTTTAAAAGGATATCAAGCCAAAACCTGATACTATATGTGTTCCAACACTTTTTTAAACAATTTCAAAAAATTACATGTCAAGCAAAAAATTCAAACTAAGAAGAGGAATATTAATCTATCAAACATCTGGAGGAAGAAAAGGAGAAAGAATGAAGAAATAAAAGTAGAATACAAAGAAACAGAAAAATTGTATTAGACAAATCTTTCAGAAGGGGCCCAAAAGGTTTAGAAACATAGGATCATGTTACAGCTGGCAGCCTCCTCTGTTTCACCTCTTGCCTCAGTTGCCCTAAAATTTTGGCTGGTTATAAAGATATGAGTCAGGCTTAAATTTCCAAGAAAACTTTTGGGTAAATGTCTCATTCTACTTAATTTTGAAAGTGATGTGTTTAAAAAAGAAAAAAAATCACCCTGAGACAGTGTTTTTGTGGGGAAAATAATTTACTAATAACAAGAGAGTCTAGAACGATAGATTATATCTTGTCATGGGATGTAACATTAAAAACACGTTGTACCCAATGGGTCTCCTGAAAATCCTGATTGTCTATTAAAAATGTTTCTGTATAGCCTGAAAATTTAAAGTCAGCAAATACCTCCTAACATCACATAGAAGACTTTAAGGGCTTTTTTTTTTTATTTCTACTGAAGGTCTTAAGTCACAAATAAAGAGGAAGATAAGTTTTTTGATGATTGTATTTACAACTAAAGCTTGTGTGTGTGCTTACTTTTATGTTTTTACATAGTTTTACTTCACCTATGACCACATCATCTTGATTTATAATAATTTTAGGTGGGATTTTTTTGAAACTGTAAGGGAAACAGCTTATATTTTAAGACATTTATTTATATTAATGAAACATGGAGATATTATCATTTTCTTTGCTATGTGTTGCTGTGCCTTCTTTAGATGGGTCCTGTGATTCCCATTAGGTGAAGATTTGAGTCTGAATCTTTTATTTATTTATTTTTACTTTTTAAACTGAACCTTACTCCATGGGATTATTTTTCCATCTGTGTTTAATTTTTAGTCTATATACAAAAACCTGTGAAGGCTTTAGTTATTTTCAGAGTCCCGTAATTAGTTCTTTAGCAAGCAAATCTCATGCATAGATGAATCCTTAAATCCTTACTTCAAAATAGTGTGTAATGATTATTTTCAACTGGATTTTTCTTATGCAACCTCATTGTAACCAGTGAACTAGCAGGAAAATTACTTAACAATTAACTGTGAATGACAATTATTTAAAAATAGCTTTACACTGAAAATATTATTTTCAATGTTTAATGGAAAATAAGTCACCATTAATATAGGCTAAAAGGGACAGGTTTTTGTTGGCTCTTACTAGTGACAAAAGAAATGTGAAATTTAAGCAACAGAACAAAACCTGACTATCTCTGAATAGCTGTAAGTTTGTTAAAACTTGTATACAAAGTAGTCATAGGAATAGAATAAGTTCTCGTGATATTATAACTTAATGTATGTATAGAAAGTATGTCTTAATGTGCGTAATGTGAAACTGATAAGATAGAAGTGGTACAGCTTGTATGAAATTTAAAATACACTAAAAAGCTCAATTCTAGTTTTAATTGCTCAGTTAACCAGACAAAAGATTATTTTCTGTACTTGTTGATGTTAAGTATGAAATTTTTATTAACTCATTTTATAATTTTTGCATTAAAAACAAAACCACCCCATTTTTATGCATTGCATTACAACTTATGCTAAAGCTGATAATTTTCTTGATTTTCATCACTTCACGTATGAATTCAAAGTCAACTTGCAAGAAGTTATACCCTTTTATGTTGCTGAAGAGATCAGGATTGTGGTGAAGGTAAAATACAACATGCAATTATGTGCTGCCTGTAATTTAATACACAAGCATGTGTAAAAATCTTCAAGTTACCTTCTGAAAGTCAAAAATATATATTAAAAAATCCATAATAAAAAGAACCTTTACAATGTTAAGTATAGATGATTTATCTCTGAATTGCTGAATGTATTCCTGGAGTTGGATAACTTGCTCTTGAAGGTCTGTGCCAGACAAGTGAACTGTAAACCCCTGGCTAAGCTGAATTCCATGAAATTCACTTTAGTCAGTGCTTCAAGGAACAGACTACTGAAGTGAAGAACTATTCCTAATGCCTAAGAGTACTTCAGAAATTAGAATGAGGTTTGGAGATTTAAGGAGGGGTACAGTTTCATTTCACCTGTATCACAGCAAATTAAAAAGCTGCACAATCACCCTCAGCAAAACTTGATAAATATTCTGAGCAGGAAGTTATTATTATCGTTATTATATTTTTTAATCTAGTCCCTCACCTTTTTAAAGTGTAAAAGACTGGGTTATCGGATGCATTTTATTTTATTTATATTATATATATATATAATGTATATTTATATATTTTATTTTATATTTATTTAATTATTATCTGGATTTAATCCTAAAAGTTAAGATGGTTACTTGCAGTCAGCCAACATCTTTGTATAAACACAGCTTATAAGAAAAATAAGCTTTTCAGATTACTTTATATCTTTTCCATGTAATGAAAAAATAATTTTCCTTAGATATTTTGCAATTTTTTACACCTACATCATCTTATCTAATGCCAGTGCACTGAGCTGTTGCTAAAATTTTTATATAAGTGCTCTACCTATCAGTATCTGATAAAGAAAATTGTGAGTGTGGGGAGGGGAGAATAAAACTTTTAAAGACAGTGAAATTAGTAGAAGCTGAATAATTTTGGACAGGCAAGAGCAAAATGTAATTCTGTTGAAGAACGGGAATTGTCTCCATTTTACATAAAATAATTTCCAAGTGTTTGATTGTTTGATACTATTTCTTTAAAGAGCTATTTACATTTAAAAGATAATCACAACAGCATATTGATATATAAAATATGAGAAAAAAAGAGTAACATTATAAGTTTTTACCCAAGTGTCCTCAACTATTCAGAGCATCCCGTCCTCATGCTGTCGTCTGTTCTGCAGCATTCCCCTTCTTGCTGTAACCATAGATGTTTCATTTATGAATACAGGTCTCACTGGTTGACATACCACATACAGTTTCTGCTACAGAGATTACCGCTGGCACATAAAATAAAAAATAGCTCTTGACAACCAGATCACAGGGAAGTGATGACCTACCTTTTTTAATATCATAGTTAGTGTTCTGTGTGTACAACCAACCTATTAGTGTGCATCCAGCCAAGGAAATATTTCAATAAAAATGAGGTCTTAAAATTCTTCTTTAACCCCCTGTGATGTAAAATGCAAGTCCATCCCTATAACCACTTCCAGAATGGAACAGGCCTGTTAGAATCATCTAGATGCAATTCTTGTCTTTTTCTAGTAAGATTTAAAAACAGAGATGATCATGCTTTGTGCAACTTGCTGTGAAAAGCGCTGATTATAAAAAGAATGAAGTAAGCATTGTGTGGGTTTTTCCCTGCAAATCAGGAAGTGTTACTTGGAAAAAATGATGTTGTTTGTCACTGACATGTTTTTTACTGAAGTTACTTTGGATGGGTGGGCACAAAATCCCTTCTTGCAAAGGGGTTACAAAGTTGCAAAGATGTTATCCTGCATGTGTCCATATACAAGGATTTAATTTCCTATGCTCAAAAGCATTGATTCTGAAATCTCTTCTGATATTAAACAGCTGTGCATTTGTGGGGAGTTTTTCTTCTGTAGGTTTTTTTAAAGCACTTGGAAAAGGGAAATGGCATTCTGCCATTAACACTGGTATTAGCATTACATTGCACACAGTCCTGAATTCAGTGAGAATGCATTTCTAAAGGAAGTAAAGCCACAATTTTCCTTAAAAGAAGAGAAAACTGTTGTGATATCTTTCAGAAAGAAAATACATGCTGAAATAAAATCTTCCGATATCTCTGGTGAGAACACTCCAGCAGTGTTCCTGTAACATGTGTCAGCTATAGAAAGAAAATTTACGACTCCTCTGGAAGCTACAACAGGATATCACTACTATTAAATAAAAAATAGAAAAATACAGGCTTATATCTACTTGATTCTGTTGCAGTACTGCAGATTTAAAGGAAGAAATACAGGATAGTAGAGCTCCTTTGTGCAGCTGGGTGTTAACACTCAAATACCATAAAACTGCAAGCACTGTGAAAATGACAAATTTCTAAAAATTGACCCCATAAAATATACAATACTCCAGAAAATCTGAGATGAGCAGCAAGTCTTATTGCCACCATATATTACCTTTGGTAATCCAGAGCTATTCAGCAGATGAGACCGAAAAAGAGTACTTTAGCAACACAAATCTGAGATGATGCTTAATAATGAAATCTTGGTAGGTTTTACTTATAAAATATTTATTTGTTCCTACATTTTCTAACATTAGCAGCCAAACTGTGGGTGTATATAGCCAGCTGTACAAAAAGACAAACAAACATACTGGATCTTTACTTGTCCAGCTAAAGAAATTAGTATTTCCATTCACCAGTAATAAATGTATTCAGTTTGAACTGCAAGAGAAAATGATAAATAAAGGTTCAGTAACCCCCTTCATCTTATAAGGGAAGTTAAGGAGTTGATTACTGTCATACATCTTGAAGTCCCTTTAACTTTTCAAGGTAGTGTGAAGATGATGGTGGAACTGAGTTATGACCTATGTGTTGCAGCATGATCTAATCAACATTTTTAGATTACAATTAGTTTGAACTTAATGTAAACCATATGTAAGTGAATTGATATTTGGAACTATATTGTATCAACAGAACATTTCAATTTCGAATAAAATACTGTTTCCTTCATTCCTGCATATTTAATTGACAAAGTCAGTTTACCTGCTTGATGCATGAAGTATTCTGCTTGTGCAAGCCGTAATATAAAGTAATATAATATTTCCTGGATATTAAAACATATGGAGGAAGTGCTTAATCTTCCCTTTAAGACTCTGTTTGTGGGTTTTAGTGTTCGATTTTATATTTTCATTTTTATTTTTGATATGATGTATTTAGTGATGTAAAAGTTACCAAATGCATTCAAAGGATGTTTAGTGCATTGATAATAAAATACATTGTAGTTTTAAACAAGAAAAATTAAGTTATCTTGTTCTTTGAGGAATTTGGCCAAGGGACAATGGAAGAGTAATTTGAAATTTTAAAGGGTGATGGATTTTGTTTTTCTAAAAAAAAAAGATAATGGAAGCCTTTTCTACATTTAGAGTCTTGAAAAGTGGAAATAATTTAGAAGTGACATAATGGAACTACATAAAAAGTGTCAGTAAGAAGGACATGATTGCAAAGATTTAAAAAAGACTAAAGACTGGAGTAAAGAAATATCTATAACGAATCTTGTTGTTAAGAACTTTGAGGTTTTAATTATGTCTTCCTCTGTGTTCTCAAAATCATTAAAAATGTGTAGTAGGTAACTTCCTTTTGATCTCCCATGTCCCATTTTCTAGTTATGTATGCATATTTCAGTACTTGTTGAAATAGCAAAAAAGAAACCACAATAATTGATAATGTATTTTGATATTGAGGATTACAAATATTTAAGGGTTAGCTAAACTTTCTTGTGGCAATCTATTTTCTTAGGATTTTTTTGAGAGAGAAAGTTTTTCAGATGGCAGTTGAAAATGTGGAAATAAGTGTGTTGGTTTTGGTACATGATGGGGGATTACTGGTAGTGGCTGTAATTTTTAGTGGTGTTTTGTTTTAGAAAATCTGCTTGTATGGTCTTTGTATGATCCTGTATTTGAAGAAAAAATTTTTAGAAAAAGCTTATTTATGGTGTAAAATATAAGGATAGTTTAAAAAGAAAGGAAGGCACAAAAAGGACACTGCTCACAGTTCTGAGAGAAAATAGTATTAACAAATACTTCCTATGAGTTGGTTGAGTTGTTTCCTGTTCCATCACTGGCAGTTTATAATTTGGGGTTTTTTATGCTGTGCTGGGGAAGTGTTGAGAATCAAAAACCTTCCGTGATCCTGATGAAAAGTTCACTGATGCTTGAAGAATATTAATGGTGCAAATCCTCCCTATAGTCACTTCACTCACTGTGGGAAG
The DNA here is from genome assembly GCA_026413545.1 of Cichladusa arquata. Taxonomy (NCBI): domain Eukaryota; kingdom Metazoa; phylum Chordata; class Aves; order Passeriformes; family Muscicapidae; genus Cichladusa; species Cichladusa arquata. The sequence goes on along the minus strand of JAOTQP010001652.1, from coordinate 28,724,444 downwards.
ACACAAAGTTGCTTCATGGTGCAAAGATTCATGCCATTTCAATGGCAGTGGCTGAGATTTCACTGCTAATTTACAGTGGAGTTACTGGCACAATCTCCTTTACTTTCATTTTCCTGTGGAAATTTTCTTTGCCCCTTCAAAGGATGGCTTCAATATCATCGTATTGCTTTCTCCAGTAATCTTGTACCAGATACTCCCTTTCCTGTCTTGGCTGATGTAAAGGGTGTAGATAGCTGGTGGTTCCATAGGAGCAGGGTGGTTCTGATCCTTCCCTGTGAGCTTTACTGATGCTGTGCCTGGTGCCCCTTCATCCTATTTATTTCCTGGGACAGCCACAGCAGCACAGGATTCAGCTCATGAAATGTAGCAGTCTTGGGCAAGGAGATAGTCAGAATTCCAGTTATGGGAATTTTACAGCACTTAATTATACCAGCAAAAAAATTAGATGAAGAAGAAGCAGGTAAATCTGTAAGTCTGTTCCAGGCTGTTCCAGGAGTCAAAACCCAACTACTGCATAACGACCACAAAAGGTCGTTATCCATGGAGGGCCAAAATTTTGCAGTGATTAGGATTCAGCAGTTCTAAGTTTGTTATATAGTTAGATTTAAAAAAAAATCTAAAAAACATTTAAAGTTTGGCTAAGAGTTTGGTAGACACTATTGAGAGAGGAGGAGAAAAGAAGTTTTGCTTTTCTTTCATGTGGCATGAAACCACCCAAAATGCATTACTAACATGCAGAAATGCTTTAGTTAATAGGCATTACCTTTGAATTTTATAAATCAATAAAATTGTTCAATTGGGCTTTTTAAAATAAATATCTAAGCAACATATTTATAATTCTCTACATGGATATTCTGAGTATCAAAAATTACTTTGTTTTCTTTTTTAATGAATTATTAATTTTAACTGTAGTTATTTTTCAACCAATTTTAGTAATGTTTTTCATTTATCTCCTAAAATTTATTTAATTTTAGGTTTTATTTTGAACATCAAAATTAGTTAGCTTGTTTCTCTGGAAATGACCTTTTAAGCATATTAATGTAACTGGATAAATTATCTTAAGTTGTTAAGAAAAAAGTAATTTTTTAAGCAAAAGCAACAAATTATTTTTCTTCTCTCAGACAGAGTTAGTGATTAGATGTCATTGCTCTTGTAAAGGAGAAAAACTATCCCAGATTGCACAGAATGGTGGAGAGGACCCTGGTGTGATGCAAATTGATCAAAAAGCTGCTGAATGTTGAATGCTGACAATAGTTAAAACAGCTCCTTTCTTGTAGGAGATTAATATTAAAACTGCAAGTAGAATAGGACTTCACAGGACTTGACTACCAGAAATTTTAGGCAATTTGAGATTACTTAGAGTTACTGAATTGCTAGCAATGCTTCAAAGGCATATACTCAAAAATTTTAGCAGTTTTCAAAATAATGCAAGATTATTGTGACTTTTGTCATTAGGGGACAGGTAAAGAATTTAAATACCTAAATAATATGGGTTTTTTCCTCATAATTTCTCAGAAAAAGTAAAAGTTGACAATTTTATCATTAATTTAGCCTATTGTTGTATTTATGTTGATACTGGTATGTGGAGATAAACTAATACTAAACACTTAAAAATATCTAGAGCTTACAAAGACGAGTGATTTAGCATGTAGTTCCCAATAATTGGTTACCGAAAAGTCTTCCCGGCTTTATTCAGACATTCAGGGTGGCAGTAAGGGGAAGGGTTCTGTAAAGGTATTATATTTATAGAGTATTATATAAAGCATTGAACATTCATGTTTTCAGTGAGTGAAAATGACCTCTATGTCACCTTAAGAGTTAAAATGCTGTCCTAATAACAGAATAAGCTGTGGAAAGGGTACACATGGTTCACATATTGCAAGTACTAACTCTGAGATATAATGAATATCTGCTTCTCCCTGGCTGTCAACTTATGGCAAGGTAAAAGGACACTTTAGATTTAAATTAATATAAAATTTTTCAATCAAAATATTCTCAGAATTGAAGATTATGCAGTAACTCAAAAAGACTCAGGACTGCTATGAGAGCTTTTCTGATGAGTTGGCTTTGGCTTTGTTTATACATTTACAATCTAGCTGTTTCATTGCAAATATTTCATATTAAAAGAAAGATTTTGAAACATTTGGTTTAAACAATTAAATTTAGGAAACAAATCAGTTTTTCTTAATAGGGAGAAATTTAATTTAAATTTATTTTCTGAAACACTACTTGTAAATCTCTGTATGCAATGACTGAGCTGAAAAACATCTGTCAAATGTTAAACATCATTAAGAATTGAATGAAGTATACTCTAAAGTGATCATAAACCCTCTTCTTTCAGTGAATTCCCTATACAGTAATGAATAGGGAGTTAATAAGAGTGTCTGCTAGCTCTTGATGTCGATTCTTTGTGAATTGATTTTTTTATAAAATGTTTCAAGCAAAGTTGAGAGGTGAAGCAAAGGTGTTTATAAGGAACTTTTCCTGGGTTAAAAAACAAATCATTAATGTATTTGATACAGTCCTCAGTGGCAGAAAAAATGTTGCTTGTCTAATGGAAAAACAGTGACGCAGAAATTTATGAAACACAATACTTAGACATTTAAAACCGTTTTTTTTAAAACCATATCTGATCAATTCTTTTGTGCTTGTGTTGACCCTCCAGCTATTCTTGTTCATAGTTGTTTGAAATTAAATGTAGATGGTTTTCTTGGTAAAGAAGCATAAAATTATACCTGGTTATTAAGGAAATTTTCTGTTCCTGTATTGGGTTTGCATGATTGAGGTTAGGTAGGAGGAGGGATACATGGGTGGCTTCTGTGAGAAGCTGTCAGAAACCTTTCTCACGTCCAACAATGTCAATGCCAGCTGGCCCAAGATAGACCTGTAACTGGCCAAGGCCAGCCCAGCCAGAGATGGTAAAAGGGAAAAAACTGCTGCAGAACAGCAGTTGGAGAGAGTAGAGTGAACAGGAGAAAAACAGCCCTGCAAGCACAAAGGTGAGTGCAGAAAGAGGGGCAGGAGATGGTCCAGGCACTGGAGCTGAGATTCCCCTGCAGACTGTGGTGAAGTCCATGGTAAGGAAGGATGTGCCCCTGCAGCCCAAGGAAGACCACTGTGGAGCAAATATCCACCTCCAGCTCATGGAGGACTTCACTCTGGAGCAGGTAGATGTCCCCAGGTGGCTGTGACCCTGTGGGAAGCCCATGTTGGAGCAGGCCTCAGGTGGGGACCTGTGACCCCACGGGGAGAGGAGCTCACCCTGGAGCTGGTTTGCTGGAAAGACTTGTGACCCCGTGGGGGAAACCACAGAGGAGCAGTCTGTTCCTGAAGACTGCTTTACCTTTTGGAAGAGACCTGTGCTGGAGCAGTTTGTGAAGGACTAAAGCTCATAGGAAGGACGCACATTGGAGAAGCTCATGGACTACTGTCTCACATCAGAGGAAGAGCATGAGGAGTCCTCCCTCTGAGGAGGAAGGAGCAGCAGAAGCAATGTTTTATGAACTGACCATAACCCCCATTCCCCATCCCCTTTCACTGCTAATGGGGGAAGGGAGAGAAAATAGGTTGTGAAGTTAAGCCTGGGAAGAACTTAAGAGGGGTAAGGGGAAGGTGGTCTAAGATTTAGTTTTATTTCCTGTTATCCTACCCTGATTAAACTAATTTCCTTTAAGTCAAGTCTGTTTTGCCTGTGGTCCCAATTGCTGAGTGACCTCTCCTTGTCCTCATTCCAACCCACAAGGCTTTAATTTTCTATCCTGTGTCAAGTTGAAGAGGGGAGGGACAGAGAAGCTTCTGTGGGCACCTGGTGTCCAGGCAGGATCAACCCTCCAGAGCTCCCAAGGGCAGTGTGGAAATTTTAAATGTCTGTTTTCATTAGAAGAAATTTGTGCTTAAATTGCTTGAAATTCTTGTAGGGATAAAACTTTAAGAGTAAATGCTCTTTGATAAAAATAGCTTAGTTACACTTGAAGATTTAAATCCTCTATTAAGATCAAGTTATGTACACCTATATTATTGGTTTAATTATCTGGAAAGAATATAAGAAACCATCTAGATACTGAAAAACTTTTTCAGTAATGGGTAGTGACTTCAGTCTTCATAGGGTTTCTCAGCATTTTCCCATGTGATCTAGTAGGTAGGACATAACTAATGTGACTTGCAATTTCTAAGCATAAATCCTGCTGCCACAGTATTTTGTCATAGAATAGCCTCTGGTGTTGTTTGTTTCTTGCAAGGTATTTGCTTTCTTCTTGCAAGCTGGGGAACTAAAGAGGTGGACGCTTTCCTTTGAGTGACAGCTCCCACAGTGCCCAGTATTATTCTATCCAAGTAAACCTGATGTTTTCTTAAGGCTTACATTAAACATCTGTAGTGCATGGATGCCAGACACAGAAGCCATTCTATCACCCCCCCCTCTCAGCTGAACAAGGGAGAGAAAATATAACAATGGTTCATGAGCTGAGAAAATATGGCAAACATGAGGCCAGAAGAGATCACTCAGCAAATACTGTCATGGGCAAAACAGATTCAAATTGCAGATATTAATTGAATTTATTACTAGCAAAATCAGTATCATGAGAAGTAAAATAAGACCTTAAAAACACCTTCCCTCCATCCTTCCCATCTTTCCAGCTCTGCCTCCTTCCCCCTGTGGCACAGGGAGGAAGGGAATGGGGGTTATGGTCAGTTTGAAACATGTTGTCTCTCCCACTGCTCAGGGAGAGGAGTCCTTCATCCTTCCCCTGTTCCAGCATAGGGTCCCTCCCATGGAGAGAGCTCTCCATGAACTGCTCCAGTGTGAGCCCATCACATGGACAGGAGTCCTGCATAAACTGTAACGCAGGTCACTCTTCCACAGGGTGCAGTCCTTCAGGCACAGCCTGACCCAACATGGATCACCCACGGGATCACAAGTCCTACCAGGAAACCTGCCTCAGCAAGGGCTCTTCTCTCCATGGGTCTGAAGGTCCCTGTCAGGAGCCTGCCCCTGCACAGGCCTCCCGTGGGGTCACAGACCCTTCTCAGGCACCCACCTGCTCCAGAGTGGGTCTCCTGCGCAGGCTGTGGGTGGATCTCTGAATCTCTGTGGTACTCAGTGGGCTGCAGTGAGCTGCCTCAGGCATGCTCTGCACCATGGTCCGCAGGAGAATCTTAATTCCTGCATCTGGAGCACCTCTGGCCGCTCCTTCTCCACTGACCTTGGTGTCTACAGAGTTGTTCCTCTCATGTATACTCACTCTGCTCTTCCTTGGCCTCAATCACACCTGTGCAACAATTTATTTCTCTCTTTTTCTTAAATATGTTATCATTTAGGCATTATCACCATTTCTAATTGGCCAGTGGGATTGACTCTGCCAGACATGGGGGAAGCTTCTGGCAGCTTCTCACAGAAGCCACCCCTGTAGCTCCCAGCTACCAAAGCCTGACCATGCGAACCCAATACATCTTTCATAGAGCAATTGTATTTTTGAGTTACTAATTATGTCCTGCAGGGTAATATATTTAAGAACAGTGCTATCTGCTTTTTTTTTCAAATGGTCTGACTTTCTTTGCTTTCAGTTCTGCTGATCTCCTGTCCCATTCTTCTCTTATGATGCATCACACTTGTGCATGCACAAAGCCAGTCAGATAAATGACTATGAAACTTAGTCAAATACAGCATTAACAACGATACCAAAAAAATCCAAACAAAGCAAGAGAGATGGGGATGCTATGAGTTAAAATGAATTGGAATTTTAATTCATGGAGAGTTTATACCTTAAGGTACTGTTTAATTGCATTTTAATTCCTCATAATTATGGATGGAAGCTTACATTCTCCATAATTTGGTTTGCTGGTGACACATTAATGCTTGAAAAAATTTATGACTGTATTTTTGTCTTTCACACAAGCACACAGGAACTTGGTCTAAAGCACAGTGAAATCATTTTACTGACTTCACAGGAACTCAAATGAATGTCTATAGACATTGACAAAGATTTCAGCATATTCAAACTAAAAATATTTTTCCATTAGTTAGTTTTAATTGACTTGAGTAAGACATAAAAAAGTGCTTGAAATTTCTATTTTTCTTTGCCTGACTTCACACAGCCTTGCAGATTATACACAAGGACCAAGGATTGCAAAAGTTGGCTTTTTTAGTTATGACTTTTGTTTGTTTGTTTGTTTTTTGTGGGGTTTTCTTTGTTTTGTTTAGGTTGTTTAGGGGGAAGGGGGATTGTAGCTGTCATAAGCAACTGCTTGTTCTCTCGGGAACAATAAGCATCATTTTGTTCCCTAGTCCATTGGCAGAAAAACAGTTAAAGCACAGAGCTGAATTTTTTTTTATTCCATACAGACCATAGGTTAGGCAGAATGGCAGCTAGAACTTCATACATGCTTCATAAAATGAAAGAAGTGCTTAAATGAAAGAAGTTCTTCTGTAAGAAGAGAATAGTTGCAATCATTACTTGACTGCAAATGCTTTTTCTCTGCCTGGAGCATTCTAGTGTCCACTAGCAGAGCTCTTTAATCCTTCAGCTTGCTGACTTGCTCTCAAATTCCCAGAGCTAAAAACTATTTCTGTGTTAAATAATCTGAGGATTTTTCATTTTCTACATATATCCTGGTTAGTGAAGTACCTGTAATGCCCTTCAGCTATCTAGTTCACATTGTGACATATGAAAATACCAACCATCCTTCCTTTTTTCACCCCTTTTGAAAGCTGATCTTTCAATCACTAGTGAGTCAAAACCATTCTGCACTTCTTGTTTGATATTGCTGTTTCTTCAGCAAATGCAGTTTTCTATCAAAACAGCACATTTTTCTTTCACTTGTATATTTAAACACCTACACATTACCCACTGACAGGAGAGTGGTTTTATGCAAACTAAAGTATGAAAAGTAGCCTGAGTGACAGGAAGGGCCACATTTTTTGTTTCCTATCACTCACCACAGGCAGCATATTGTGAAGTTATGCAGGGAGAAAATTAGAGCAATCAAAGCCTTATTAGAACTTAGTCTGGCTACTGCAATAGAAGACAACAAAACTTCTATAAATACATCAAAAGTAAAAGGAGAGGTAAGGAAACTCTTCATTTTCTACCAGCCATCCTGGCTAACCTGGGAGGACCCAGCTGACAGAAGGTCATCAAATATAATTCCCATCTACAAGAGAGACTAGAAGGAGGATCTGGTGAACTACAGGCCTGTGAGTATGATCTCTGTGCTAGGGAAGGTCGTGGAAGAGATCACCTTGAGGGCCATCACAAACAGGGGGTCAGGCTCACACAGCAGTGGTTTATGAAAGGGAGGTCCTGCTTGACCAACCCAATATCATTCTATGACGAGGTCACTTGCTCAGTCGATGAGAGAAAAACAGTGGATATTTTCTACCTGGACTTTATTAAAGCCTTTAATACTCTAATGATCCACTGGAGGGTGGGAAGTCTACAGAGGGATCTGGATAGGGTGGACCGTGGGTCTGAGCCCGGTTGTATGAGGCTCAGTGAGGCTGCATTCTGGGTCCTTCCCTTTGGTCACAACAGCCCCATGCAGCGCTACAGGATGAGGGAAAATTGACTGGAAAGCTGCCTGGTGAAAAGGGTTCTGGGACTGCTGATCAACAGCCAGCTGAATGTCAGCCAACATGTTCCCAGGAGGCCAAGAAAGCCAATAGCATTTGCCTTGGATCAGCAGTAGTGTGGCCAGCAGGACAAGAGCAGTGATGGTCCCCAATGTGCTTGGCACTGGTGAGGCTGCACCTTTACCCCTGTGTTCAGTTCTGGGCCCCTCACTACAAGGAGGACATTGAGGTGCTGGAGAGAGTCCAGAGAAAGGCACAAGCCTGGAGTACAAGTCCTGTGAGGAGCAGGGAGGGAGCCAGAGGTGTTTAGCCTGGATAGAAGGAGGCTTGGGGTGACCTTGTTGTTCTTTATAGCTGCCTGAAAGGAGGGGGTAGCCGGGTGGGGGGCAGACTCTCCTCCCACATATCAAGTGATGCAGTAAGAGGAAGGGGCTCAAGCTGCACCAGGGGAAGTTTGGACTGGATATTATGAAAAACATTATTCACTGAAAAAGCTGTCAAGCCTCAGAAAAAGGTCTCCAGGGAAGTGCTGAAATCACCACCCCTCAAGATGTTCAAAAATACGTGGATATGGCATCTGGGGACATGGTTAGTAGTGCACTTGGCAGTGCTAGGTTAATAGTTGGACTCAATAATCTCAATAATCTTCCAACCTTAGTTTTCTATGATTCTGTGGCACCACGGCAATGTTTATACTGTTTCAACATATCCCAGAGGCAGGAATTGCAATCAATGTCAAAAGAATAGACAAAAACTTCATATAGAAAGATTATATATTTTTGAATTTCAACACAAAATCTAATCAAAAGTCCCCACCAAGAGCTGCAAGTGAGATGCCTGTATGACCCTCCCTTCCAGTGCTCTGTTCTCTCTAGTGCAAGGTCTAGTTTTGAGGGAACACAGCTTTTCACGTTGTCAAACCTAGGTTAAGCTGTGAGAAAATGCCATAGACTAGAGCAAAGCTATGCAGGAAAAACAAAATTGTTGTCAAAGCTAAGCTCAGACATTAAAGAGGAAAATACAAATATGCAAAGGCATACAATTCATCCAAGGATAACTAGAGACTGACCCTTCTACACATGACCAATGAAATCTTAGGCAGCAAAGACACTTGCAATATCACAGGAATGGCAATCATCCTAATGTTTAGGCAGTAGCTAGCTTAATCTTATCAGCCGTGCACATTTGCCAAAAACCAAGTGCTTTGAAAGTCTGTATTGTTTAAAAACTGCTTGCATTCTGTTTGTACATGGTAAAAAGTATATCAAGTGATCTGGACTGTGAAGGATGTCAAGACCGAGACTGACCATTGTAATCAATCAAAACCCACATCCCTGATGACCTCTGCTCCCCCACGGTTTGCTATATTCAGCAAAGCTAATATCAGAGAGAGGCTACCACTACTAAGTAACTTGCAGGAAATTGCTAAAACTTTTGATTAGATTTTGTGTTGAAATTCAAAAATATATAATCTTTCTATATGAATTTTTTGCCTATTCTTTTGATATTGATTACAATTCCTGCCTCTGGGATATGTTGAAACAGTATAAACATTGCTATGGTACCACAGAATCATAGAAAACTAAGGTTGGAAGAGACTTAAGATTATTGAGTCCAGCTATTAGGTCAATTGATGAAAGAAATTGGCTGATCTCCTTTGACTAAAAAAAATAAATAAATACCTGAATCAAGCCTTAAAGACTTAATAAAAAAGGTGATTTTACCCCTGTTTTTCACCTATTAAGTAATCACCCTTTGTCAGTCACTGCTGCCCAATTGTCTTTCTTAATGTTGCAATATATCCCCATTGTATGATTCACAGGACTGTGATATTGTCTGGTTAGCTTCATATATGACTAAAAGGGAGCAATTCTTACTACTATATAAATTAGAGAAGGACACAATTTTTTTTCAAATATATGTTAAAATCTGCTTCCACTTGTTATCAGGAAGCTAAATATGGTGCCAAGATATCTCAGAAGAAATGTTATCACGCGTCATGGCTGATTTTCCTTTTAGTCATGATACTGTTGTGGGCCACTTGGATGTGTGGTGTGTATTTATGGCTACGTGCAGGATGTCACAAAAATGGTGTCTGAATGTTATCGTGGCAGAACAGATTTGTAACTTCTTCATCCAGAAAATCACACAAATAGCAAACAACATGACATAGCAAACATTCACAAAAAAGGCTCTTCATGGCCAAATGTTAGGAGTGTACCTTCAAGTAAGTTTCTACGTATTATCATCTGCATAATGAAAATTTCTGTCTTTGTTGATTGAATTCCCCTGATATTTCTTCTAAGTTCCCCAGTATCAAGACCAACTGCCCAAAAATTATAGATGTAATAAATGGAGAATATCCAACCGCAGTAAACAGACTGCAGGATTTGGCGTTGAGCAATGAATGCTCTGTATGGAAAAGGAATTCTGAACACAAGCATTTGAATAAAAGTCCTTTAGAATGATTAATGTTATTGGAGGGTTTATCTAAAAGGCAGCAGCACCAGTAATCTATTTGCCTTTCATTTTCCTACAATTTATAAAATTATTACCTTTTTGGACTATTACCTACTTCTCCGTGTAATCATAAAAATTTATGATGTAAACCTTTCAATTACTTGTGTAGGGAAAAAATCCCGAGTAACAATAAAATATAATAAAATATGTGTTGTGAAGAGAGTAGAAGTTATATCCTTATTTTTAAAGATCTTTTTATTTTCAATGAAGGTTATGTGGTATTGAGGTAAATTGTCTGCCTCAGTTTAGCAATATGAAGTCTGTCATGTATCATCTAAATGTATGCTGTACCACAACAAGGCCTTTCAAGCACTATGATTTCCACAGAGGTGAATTTTGTAACTTCAATGAAAAAGAAATTTACAAGGTTTAGGGGGGGGGTTGTTGTTAGTGTGGTGATTTTTATGTATGGTTGCTGGTTTGATTTTTTTGGTTTTTGTTTGGTTTGGAGTTTTTTGGTGGGAGACAGGAGGGGATGTTTTATCTTGCTTCTTTGATTTGTTTTTTGTGGAAGTACTGTTATCTACACATTTGCGGAAAACCTGTATAAAGCTAGTATTATATAAGATGAAAAATGCAGAATTTAGTAGTATTTTTCTCATTTTAACTTGTCCTTTAAGTGTTCTGGACTGGAGGGGAAGACAAATGAAAGTAATAAAATATGGATGGTGTTAATGGACCTTTAGTGAATACAGGTGGATAGTATAATAGAAGCACTCAACATGTTTTTGAGTTAACTTGCCCAAAGGTACACTTGGAAAGAACTCGTCAGCAATTTTTTTTATCCCTTGAAATTATTTTAGTTTCAAAATCAGAGAAAATTGATGAACTTTCGAATGTTAAGTTAATTCTCTCTGGTTCTCAGCTTAGTTTTTATTTCCCAGTCCTACATAGCCAAATTTTCTGCAGCCTTTAAATGGTGAATGAATTAATTAAAACTATCTCTTGCTTTACTGCATGAATTTCCAGAGTCGTACTATACAAATATATTTTTTATCAATGCAATAGCTGGTACTACTGTCTTTTGAAAAATATTTTGGTATTTTTATTCTCTTTTCTATATTGTTGTGTTGTGATACTTCCTTTAAAACCAAGAAAAATACTGAAATAAATTTCCTGATAAAGATGATAGAATATTATTTTGGCTACAGTATGCCAGTGGAGAATATCCTGCACATAACTCTGCTGCCCAGCCTCTTGTGTAGATGTTTCATATAATCACTAATGCATAATCCTGAATTACTTCTTCAGATATGGCTACAAAAACACAACCATGTTTGTAGTGAAATACTTTTAATATAATTTCTTGAAAAATCAAGGTAAGAAACAAACTTTAAATTTCACAGAGTAGGATTAAGAAAGAAAAAATCCAAAGTATGGAGTTCAAATTGAGATTATGACCTTTAGACACCCTGTGCATATTTATTCTCTTGCACAAATAAATATTTAAGAAAGGGACAATGTGAAAAAATAAGTGGGATCTTGGCTTTTGTATTTGTGGTAGATCTTTCATTAAAAAAGCATACTTTGACTAAGGAGTGCTTTAAAAATGTCTATCTGGCAAAGACCTTACAATGATCAGAGAGAAAACCAAAACAAAATAAAGTCATAACGGGGAGGAATGTTGGAGTCAGATATCTGGTATCTGAAACCATTAGGATTTATCATTTCTGGGTAAAGTACTAACACAATGATCCAGAAATTTTGTGCATCTTTGGTGGTTTAGAAGTCTCAAACTGGACTGCATTGATGCACAGACTTCAATGAATCTTAGTGTCCAAGAATAACTTTGCAAAATCATTTAATAACAATGATTTTCCTCCCTCAGGATGCTTCTTGCAGCCTGCTAAGAGCTGGGATGAAATCTCTGGTGATGGTATAAAGGACACGGGGCTCCCACAAATTGTGTGAACTGATGTGTTGCTGCTATGAAAGGATCCAAAAATAGAAATTTTCAAAACTAGAAATATCTTTATAAAGCAAACATGTGACAACTTCAAATCTTCTATACAGATCATTTAGCAGACTTCACTGCTATACCAAGAGCTTTCAACCTCAGCAATCATCTCTTCAGCCATGAGTTATAAAATAAATGAGTATTTTTCATGAGGGACCTGTGTGAATAGATCGACATCTCTGGAAACTATTGGTTTATTTTTTCCAGTAAGTAAGTGAAATAAAATGAAAAATTCAAAGCCATAGGCTCTCTTAGGATCCAGTACGGTGTAGAACTCTTTCTTCACATTTTTTTTAATAAGCTCTACCTTTTGCACTACACATAGTAGACTACTTCCATTCAGATAAATTAGATAGATACACATGATTCATAACTGAATCTGCCATTTGGGATGTGTGGAATGTTCATTAGTAATTTCAAAATCATGTTAATTAAATTAATCTTTCCAGAAGCAATTAAATTCTAAGTGTTTCATTTAAAAAAAATTGAAAAGTTATTCTATCAGACATTTTAATTGTTTTCGAAAATATTTTTTTTAACTTTTCAAATTTTGGTTTCTTAAGAGAGTTGAAAGTAATGGGATTTGTTGGTATTACTTATCTCTTTGTCTAACCAACGTGATAGCTTTAATTTGTGAGTTTTGTGTTGTTAAGAACTGAAGGAACAACTGTAAAAATGTCAAGCTTTTAATATTAAAGATAAAAGATTTGAATTTTGGATTTCATGCTGCTAATTGAAATGCTTTTAATTTTTCTTGAGCTTTGCTTTCATTATCAATAGTTTATTGGAAAGAAGGTGGACAAAATCTGAAATATTTTTTAACATGTGTTGCAAAAACTTGGCATTTAGGATCATGTAGTGCATTGAAAGCTCCTTATAAATTAATTCTGTGTGCTTTCTATAGTATTGAAAACAAGGAACAGAATTTACATGTCTCCGAGATCATAAATACAGAAGTATTCAGTAACTATGGGAACTTTGGCTTTCTCCTTAAGCCTGATGTGTGCCCTGTATCCTCCACCATCAGCCCATGAAGAGGGGCTACTACAGCTACAGGCTCCCTTCTCTATTCCCCAAAAATTCCAGCCACTGTCACTGCAGCCCTTATGAATGAAGAAAAAACATAATTTCTTACACATTTGCACCTCCCTACCTACTACCCACTATCTCTTGAATGCTCTCTTCCTCCCAGCTCTAGGTCACTGGTGTTTATAATCTGTTCTAATAATGCCAAAAAACAAAAAAGAGCTACTGTAGTCAAGGGTCCAGTTCAGTTTTCAATATGGGCATCTATCAGCTATTACAGAAAAGTAAACAAATTATTCTAAGAGATCAGTCTGACTTCCAAACTGCAGAAAGAAATCTAGGAGGAAAATGGGGAAATTATGGAGAAATTAATTTGCTGTAAATCACCAGATACTGAAAAACCAGGGGCAACTAATTTCTCTTTGAAAATCATTGTAAGACAAAGTAATAGACAGCTTAAAGGTGTATCACAGCTTCCCACCCTTGCCATTTAAATTAAGTAATTTTATTTCACCTTCTTACAGCTATTTAAATCACAAGTGTCAAAAGGAAACATCTGGAACAGAGAAACGTAGTAAGGAACTACCCATACTGGTGCTGCAGCACTGTAACCTGGAAAGCAAAGGAAAGTGTGTTTTCCTACCTGTGGAAGGGTTAGTTGAATTTTAGTAAATCATTTGGGAGTTGGTTCCCTTTCATGTAATGAAGGGAAGAGAAGAATAAAGGAGATATCTGAAACTGCTTTCAGTCAATCATTCAAGTGGTTCCTGTATTTTAAAACATTCAGAAATTCACTTTCTTAAACTAAAAAATAATTGTAGTGCTTTAACTCCCACAATCTTCCAAATTATGGTTGCATTAACTTTGCTCCATCAGCTTGTTGTTTATGTTTCTTTTCACTTATTTCTATTACTGTAATTTTGAATTGAATTTCATTTTGAGCAACCTCTTGTGGAGCGATCTTCCTTAAACTGAAGTAACGTTGGTTTTTTTTGTTAATGGTCGCAGTCAGATCAGTACGTCCATAAGGAATTTGCAAAAGATTAGTTTACCTACCTATAAGTTGAATATTAGCCTTGCTTGAGTTAACAATCATCACTCTTTTTCCCCATGCAAGGAGTGCAGTCAATAAATTGTTCTCATAGCCAAGTTTTGTTTACATGAGAACTGCAGGTCTTTCTTTATTCACTTATTGCCTTGAATATTTAGTTTTATATAAATCTGGTTTCTGAAGTTGGCATTGTAAGAAACGAAGTATTTATTCAACTGGGGATAGGAGTAATATAATTCACTGTGAAGATTATTCTGAACAATGAATAACAACTTCAACACACTTTGAATCACCAACAATTTCATTATATTACTGAAAATGTAAGTTAACAGTGTACCTTGACCACTTATACTGTTTACTTTCCAGCTATCTTAAACAGAGAAAATTTAAGCATTTTCTTTAATTAATTTCTGCAAAAAAGGACATATATTTCAAGCAAATATAGTTTCTAATTGAGTTCTGCTTAGTTAATAATATAAATGAAAATTTTGGAATAACCATCAGTTTTTCTTCACTGAGGATGCAGAGCCAGTTACTCTTATCTCTAGACAAGGTTGCTTTTATAGGACAGTATTGAACTGCTGTGGTGCAGCACAAGGCAGAGTTACTAACAGAATAATAAAAGGTTTTTGTCTCTGGAATTTCATTAGAAAGAAAAGGATTATTGTGGAACTCCTGACGTCTCAGCATCAAATATAAAGTTAAATGGAGAAATAGGGAATTAAAGCAAAATGTTTTCTAGCAAGTATTTGTTATGTAAGGAACTAATCTTCCTAGGCTTTTCCTCTTTATGTCTCAAAATTGCAGACACTGGTGCAGCTAGAAGCTTCAGTGTCTCATAGGAATATCACATTTCAGCTGAAGGTCTGAACTTTTTGGTGTGGTTTCTTCTTTTTTATTATTTGCCTTTTTAGCGGGGAAAAGATTCTTTTTTGTTGTTGTTGTTGTTTATATATTCTGTTCAATTTTTCTAGTGCTTTTAAGTCATTAAACTTGTTTTTAGATAATGTTGAAGCTAAGTTATGGCCATAATGATAGCACAATGATGAAATCCCCAGGCTATTGATTCTGGTGATTTTGTACCTATTTTTTGTTCACAGCACTGTTTGAAAATGATTCATTACTGCTTCAGGCTACAGTTAGTAAAGTAAAAGCTCTCACTTAAACGAAAACTGACTGTCAAAGGTGGAAGTTTTGGCCAGCAGGAAGTTTCAGTTTTACCCCAGAAAAGCTTGTCTTCCATAGATTGAAATGTTTCTTCAACTTGAGTGAAAGGAGAGAGAGACATAGATAACAGTAAGTGAAATACTGGAAGTACTTGGTGGAAACCAGACCTAGGACTTGGTTGAATCCAAGCTGAAATCTAGATGTTCTTCCTCCTCATTTCACTCAGGTAGTAAACAAAAATGCTACATTTCCCAGAGCAGCATTTCCCACAGCATCCCTGTAACTAGAAAATAATCAACAGCAGAGAATGCTACTCTTTGTAGACCTATTATTTTTACTGGAAACTGCTATTTGCAGAGCACAAGGCAAAGGGAATATAAAAAGTGAAATAAATGAAAACATCAGGACTAATACCTTCAAATACTAAAATGGATTATGTTCAGGAAATAGGAGAGGTTTCTGAGGCCTCATACTTCAAAAAGGTTGTCACTCCAAGGCAGATACTGGAACTGCTCCTTCAGGATGTCGTCTTACGGTTGAAATTTCTTAGTACTTCTGGGGTCTGGGGCTTTGCCTGCTGATGTGATTCAGGAAAAAAAACATTTTGCAGCTATGGTATGGCTGTAAACTATCAAAACTGAGTGAATATATAACACAAAATACAGAAAAATATCTTTGACTTCAGATAAGTAAGGGTAAAATTTTAAAAAGGCTTAAGGGGCTTGTAGTTGCAGAGTTGAAAACACAGGCAATTATTTAGTATAATTGAAAAGTGGGAAATTCCAATTAGGTTACTCCAGGAGTTTTTCATTTCTGAAGGCCTCATGAGTAAATAGTTTCAGATTACTTAAGGCTTTGATTCCACCTTATCGAGAGAAGAGAGGTTTATAGAGGATCTGGATGATTTGCCTAGAGAATCTAGAGGCAATTAATAAAAGATGAGGCATCTACCTGAAGGGTTTTGGGGGTTTTTTGCATTTCTTATATGTGTAATAATTAAAAAGAATAAATTAAATCTAGTGATATGTTTCCTTTTACCTAAGCTTGTCCATGTGAAATTCAGGTACCTAGATTGGGCTTGTCATGTAAATCTCTATAAGCAGTTGTGAAAGTGAGGTCCAAGCCAGAAGCAAT
Organism: Cichladusa arquata; assembly: GCA_026413545.1. Classification (NCBI taxonomy): domain Eukaryota; kingdom Metazoa; phylum Chordata; class Aves; order Passeriformes; family Muscicapidae; genus Cichladusa; species Cichladusa arquata. Next base: position 28,708,022 of record JAOTQP010001652.1, on the reverse strand, counting down.
CCATCTCATCTGAGTAAGATCAGTGACAGTAATTTTCCTCAAAAAGTGAGGTTTAAGCTTCTCCAGTCTGGTACAGTTATCTTTTAATCATCTGAATCCCTCCTAAGTGTCTATTTTGCAAGAGTAAGCTGCTGACTATTTAAGAGGATTATAATGTATTTGTGGATAGTTCTCATTTAAGTGTTCCTAAACCTGATTTTTCTGAAGTGATTTAGAATAAATTACTTCTGATGAATTGTAAAATATGCTGGCAGGTTTACAAAGACTTGTATATTGAGAATTGATATGTAATGAAGAATATTACTACAATTGATTTAAGTTTTGTCACTTTGAAAAATTGATAATGGAGTACTTTATTTTTGAAAATAGGAAAGTCATGAGAAGGGTGAAAGTAGATTAAAATAAATCAACCCTCCATTTTTTTCTCTGATTACTACACTGAAGAACATCTAAATACACCAGTGATCAGTGAATTTAGCTTGTGAATTCCTTATACATATGAATTAGGAAGAGTTTTTAGTGCTCAGTGCTGGATCTTGCAACAAAATGCTGTAGCTAAAATACCTGGTTGTATTTCTCAAATTCTTAGCTGCAATGTAAGCTAACCAAATCAGTCTTCAGTATGCTGTGCAGTCAGCAAAATTCTGGTTTTGGAATTTATCTGTTTTCTGGTACCCAGGTTTGAGCCCGAAGGCAGTTGCAATCAACAAAATTAAATTAGTGTTATGTTCAAATTTGCATGTATTAATATATTTTTTTATTTATAAACTAATTTGCAAAAGTGTCACAGCTATGATCCCAGAATAAAAATTTGCCATAGACAAAGGTACTTTAAATACAACCTTTGTTGAAAACATACAATACTACCTTTTAAATTTTTTCTTTAATTTTGAAGGGGGAAAACATCTTATATATGGCTCATATTTCTTAGTTTTTATTTTAAAAAAAAAGATGTATTAATGTGTTGTTTTCACTCAGTTTCACTTTAGATACATTTAATCAGTTGAGTCAAAGTACGTTAAAAAAAAGGAGAGAAGAGTGCCATCACATTTTTATAGTGTTCTTTAATATGGTACTTGAAACTAATGAGAAACTGACTGTGCTCTGCATGATCTTTTCTTTTGAGAGGTGTGGGGGCAGAGTGCACAGAAAAAACCCCAACAAACTAAAGTAACCAATGAAATTGTAATCCCCTATAGTGAGAGCCACTGAAATCCTTCCCTTCTCCTGCCTTAAGAATGGAAGAAACAATACCTTGAACTTATGTCCTTCTTTGCTGTGGCATTTTAAAGTTCTCACATGTTGAGAGCCTTGAAAAGAAAGCAATGCAGACATATTTCAAATGTTTAAAATGTAGAAATTGTTTCCTGTTTTCAAAGTTTTCTTTGTTTTCTTGAACTTGCATTCTTCCACCTTGTATTTGGGGCAGAAATCACAGCTTATATCTCGATAGGCACTACAGTCATTCCCAAGAGCACAGTTTTGCTATACATTATCATTTTATGGATGTCAGAGAAACTTTACCAGTAACAAAGAATGAACACATTGAAATAGTAGGTAAAGGTGATTTAGGTCTGGGGTGTTTTTTTCCCAGTTTACTTTTAGATTGAAATGGATGACTTGTATTTCTTTTTGTGACAAGCTAGATGATATATTCTAATAGCTCTTTCTGAGAGCTGTGCTAGGCATGAATAGAATTAAATAAATCCAGGAACTGTAACGAAGCCTGATGGGAACAATATATTATTACATTACTAGTATACTGTTTCTAGGCTTAGCCTTTGGCTTATATTTGTCTGCTTTAAGTGACACTTGATTAGTTGCTTTTTCATGTTATAGGAGTCAGTTTGGTTATTAGAAGTAACACCAATGTCCATAGGTATCTTATTAATTTTGTTATTTATTGTCAGTTTTGACAAAAGTAAATGAAAAATAGGTGGGTGAAGAATGCAAACTGTGAAGTAAGCTTTTTTCCTTCAACAAAAGTTCTTCATATTTAGACACTGTAATATTTTTTATGCATTTCATATCTTTAGGGAAGATGAAAACAAGTAAAGTAATTTTTTTAAGCCACCCATGAATTCAGAAGACACAGAAATTAGGAAACACTAACACTAACATTTCTTATAGCAGGAAGATGGGAAAATGTTTTGAAATGGTATCAGATAAAAAATAAGCATCAACACTGGGTCAAAACAATTAAAAGTTAATTTTAAGAATCTAATACAAAATATAAAATAATGTTTGCATATATGTAGCATAGGTTTTGGCCAATCTATATGTAAACAGTCTGTTTATTTTTTAATATAATATTTGCTTTTTTATGCATTTATTTGGGTAACATTGTAATTGGTGTAACAGAACTCAGAACTTGGATGTTGCGTCACTGACTACAGGAAATTATTTTCTTCCCCAGAATTGTCTTATATTTTCACTCGGGTTCCAAATGGAGAAAGGAAGGGCATCACTTAAATGAGTGAAAATTCAAACCACGTGCCTCTGTTGAGGCTGTGGGTTTTATTCAGTTTGGGGTTTGTTTAAGTCCAACGGTAGATTTTATCCTCTCAGTTGCCCAATGCATTTTACTCCCTGACTTCTTTTTCCTACATTACAACCATGCTTTAATCCCTGTTGACCATTGTCTACAAATTTCTATACCTGCCCTCACCCAGGTATTTCCTTGTTGCATGTCTGTTGTTGCATTTGCCTTTACTGTAAATTAATGCTGTGATATCTCTTGCCTTGTGTTAGACATGTGACACATGAAGAGGTTGTTCTTTGAAACTCTGCAATTTTAGAAATTATATATAATACAAGAAGAAGGAAATCAAAAAGTAGCATTCTTCTTCTACTGAAGAGGAGGTGGATGTTGAAGTATTGGCACTGGTCAGGTGTTGCATCCTTAACTTCAGAGAATAATGCTGAAAAAATTCAGTCTTGGTTCTCATTGTCATAAGGACTGTGATCCTCTTGCATGTTTTCCTGTTATCACTTTTAAATTGTTGTTGTACCTGACCATTTCCAATTTATTGTATATATTCTTGTTCTCATTTATAGTCTATAAATCAACTTGCACACAGCTGTGAAGACTACATTCCTTTAATCACCAATAAATAACCTCCTTGGGTTGTGCTTTTACACAGAGAGCTCTGTTGGTATCCTGGGTTTCTATTATTAGAGATTTCTGCTGTACTAGAATTATTGTTGTCATTCTAAACACCCAGTAAATAGAATCCCACGTTTACTTTCTGTAGGATTAACACCATATCCTTTTTATCCTTTTGTCACCCTCCTGCTTTCTCC
>JAOTQP010001652.1:28689965-28701483 GCA_026413545.1 Cichladusa arquata | reverse complement strand
CGAGAGGCCCCTCCGGGAGCCCAGCTCCCACCTACACCTTTTGTCTAGAGTCATCAAAGGTCCTGGGTGTAACCCGGGCAGCTCCATTGGCATGATAATGGGAAAAATTCTTTAAATTGACACAGTAATAGAAAAACACTCAATCCTCAACAGGACTGTGGTATCTGAATGAGCTGTTTTAAGTTTTCAGCAAGTGAGATTTTGATAAAATACAGTTCAGTTCTCTTAGTTAAGCCATAATGCAAAACTTGGCCAAAATCTTCAGACAAGGGGAAAAAAGCCACTATTCCTATCAGTGAAAAAATAAAAGTAGTAACATAGAGATATTTTTTACTTATGTCAAGTAACATTTTCTCTGGGATATGCCATAACAGAAAGCTGGATACAGCCAGCTTTCAAATTGTGGAGATGACCTCCTTTCTGAGTGCCTGGACTCTGCTCAAATGTTCCAAGGAGTCTAGGCTTCTGAGCACCCTGGAGAGGTTACACAGCCTCAGGCTTTCCCTGAAATCTCTCTCAAATCAGCTGTCATACCGAGTATGCAGCATTAAGCTGCCAGGTTAAGTAACTTACTGTGACTTCTCCCAACTTCCAGTAGCCCCATGTGAATAGTCATCTCAAAGTTCAGATGATTGCAGAAGAAAAAAAAAAAAACAAAAACCAAAACCTAAAACCCCCCAACAAAACAAAAACAACAACAAAAAATACATTTATACAACAACAAAAAAACCCAAACAAACAAACAAACAAAAAAAACCAAACCAAACCAAGCAAAAACAAAACCTCAAAGAAAATAACCCAAAGCCTTCTGGGTAGATGATGAAATGATACAATCACATACCTATTATTTTGAAGTCATTCTCAGCATAAGGAAGAAAGAGAGCTGAAAGGAGCTCGAGAAAGCTGTAGAAAAAGAGTATGTTTATTTGCACAGATGCTTCTTCATATACCTTATTCCATATGCTTACGTGGATGTATTTTGTTGCTGTGCTTATGTATCTTCCTTCCAAAGTAGGTCTTTACCTGTTAGTGTGGTTGAAGAATGGCCTAGGATGGGTGATTCTGCTTCAAGGTACCTAAGGCAGACCCCAAGGAGCTCCCAGGAAGGCAGTGCAGCCGTAGGAGCTGCGTTGGGTTGGTGGGTACTGCATGGACTTGGAGTTTGTCAGGGTGGGACTGGCCTTTGTGGGACACACAGCAGAGGGAGAGTGAAGGAACCTTTCCCCCCACTCCTTTTGTGAAAGCCTTTGTACTAGTGAGAGTGGTGTTGATTTACTGTCATTGTCTCATTACACTGTGATGGGATAGTGCTATGTTTGTGTTACCCGTGTCCAATACATACAATATATGCTAAAAGGAAAAAGGGTGCAGTTAGATATATGAGTGCCTATGGATGGCTAGATGAGTCATGAGTGAATTTTTCTACTTTACATCCAGAAGAGCTTTCTGAGTAGCTGCATAAGTGTGTTGTAATTATAGCTCAGTTCATGACAGGCTATGTCTACTGTAACTTTCCATAATATAACTCAATATTTCAAAATTATGAAGGTTATACCTTTAAAAGTTTAAGGCCACTGATCTCATCTTTTGAGGAAGAGAGCTGTTTGCTGGAAACTCAGATTGGAGGGCAATAAATCCTTCAGAAGACAGAAAATTCTTGGGGCTAGGAATAAAACTGAGGGTCTCATTTAGAGTAAGTAGCAATAGGGGTGTGCTTTCACCTGCAGAAAGAGTAGATCCTTTAAATCAACTTTCATTCTTAGGTGGTTTTTTCGTGTTAGCTAAGAAGCAGAATTCATTCCAGACCATATGAAAACCCTTCCTGTTGTTTTGATGTAAAGCCTTTGGAAGCCTATAAATCACAAATAACTTTGCTGTTTCACTTCATAGCTCCCACTTTCACAGTTCCATGTATTCAGTATGTCATTCAAGGAGGATAGTGTTTCATCAATCTTCAAAATGTGCAATGGGATAAATTCCCAATGTTTAATTTTTCACTGTGCTCAAAACTTCAGTAAAAAAATAAGAAGAGCAAACTTGAAAACCAGATGACTATTGGAGAATATAAAGATCTTTATTCATATACAAAAAACTCCAAAATTCTAAATAGTAACAGAGTGTGAATTACCCTTGTAGTTCATCTCAGCTGAGGGTCTTAAGAAAGGTCTTTGGTTTATAAACAAAAAAGGCAAAGAGCAGACAAAGTATTTGTTGTGAAACTTCTTGTATGTGCTTTAGGAAGGAAGAGGTTTGAAATTTTTTTCTTTTGTTTACTATACCAAATTTTTTTCATTTAAATATCCTTCATATTTTAGAGGTAGAGGTTCTGATCAATGATAGAACAAAGTTTTGAGTTAAATAATTAATTTAAAGCTGTTAAGAATCTGACTAAACAAAACACTGATCTGTGTCACAGGAAATCTTTTCAAGATTCCAGAGAATAGGTATTTCATTGTCTCTGCAACTGTAAATATATTATGTAATTCAGAGCCTGTTTCTTAGTGAAGTAGCTCACTTTTGATAATAAAAGAGCCATGTCTAATTATATTTAGATATATTATCAAAATGTCCCATGGCTGTCACCAGATACCATACTTTTTTGATCCTCTGTGTAACTTAGAGCTCATTTTATTCTTCATTATGTTACAGAGTAATATTCATTTTGCCATTATCCTCACACTTTATATACATACTGTGCATACTGTAGTATAATTTACTGCTAGCAAATAACTGTTGTCTGTAGAGCTTTAATCTTACACATAAAGCTGGTGCTGGCAATTTAGTCCTTCTACAAGTATGTTCTTACTTCATTCTTAATATCCCTTTAACAATGATGTCAGGAAATGTGTCATGGGTTTTTTTAGGAAAAAACCAACCAGCAATCATAAAAATAAATTAAGTAACCTGTCTGAAGTTAACTTCAATGGACTAATTTTTAACTAACATCATAATAAGACTGTACTATGGGGAAGAAGCAAAACAAAAAATGTTGCTATGGGATTTTCAAAAGGCATGTGGTTTTAAAATTCAATGTGTCAGCCAGGGAAAAATAAGAGAAAAAAATACAATTCAGAAAAATATAGGATAAAAGAGACTACACTTGCAAGAGACAGAAATTTATTCTCATCTTCTTTAGGACAAGTGGCTGATGTGACTCCCTGCACAACTTCTGTAGGTCATCATTTCCTCCCTTTGACCATGGTTTATACTGTTCTTGAGTAATTACTGTGTGCTGGTAGCAATTCAGCTTGCATTCATCTGAGAAAATAAAAAGTGCAAAATTTGCCCTATTTCAGGAATATCTAAGAAAATAACATCTAGATATTATATTTTTTAATTTATAAGCTCTTTCAGGCTCTATCTTGAGCTCCAGAGAGGAAAAAAAAACTTTAAAAAAGCTTCTGCAAGATTTTTTCATGATATACTACTATGTCTATGTTAGGGTTGTTGTCCTGAAGGTCCATTCTATACTCCTGTTTGTGGCCTCCTTGTTTGTTTAGTAGAAATAAAATAACCAGTTAAAGACCATTGTTTATCTTTGCACAAATAAATGCAATAACTGTACAAAAGGGTGACTGTCATATCTTGCCCTGGCACAAGTGGAAAAAGTGTGATCTGTCCTCCCTTTCTCTTTGCACACAGTGTTTCTGACACCAGTTATTAATGTTAGAATATTTTTTTTTTATCTTGTGAAGGAAGCCACAGAACAAAGTGATTGTACTGTCTCTAAAAAGTTCTATAACTATTTATAGTATTAATTTAGCTTTTCTAGTTCCTTCTACCAAAAGTATAATCTCATAAATGAGTATACTACTTAACTCTTTTGATATTTTAAAATAAAAATAGATAATGTACTACGTAATTAGAATTTTTATTATTTAGGAACTGTCCAAACAGGTATTTACACCCTTTGTCATACACTCCATCAGCAATTATTATTTTATTCACACAGTCAAGGTTTCAGATCCAATGCAGCAACAGTTGGTGGTATAATCCATTTTCCCTATTAATCTCCATGACAGCAAACATTCTCATTAGGGCATGACATCATGCATTTGCTTTCTTACTCACCCGCAAATATTAAAAATGATTGTAACGAGTGAGATCTCATTACAAGGATCAGAGCAGTTTTTAAACACAGATTGATACCAACTAAACAAAAATACACAAAGCCAAAAACCTTCCCTGAAACGAACTCCTCAAACTAAACGTGAACAGATTCAGCTTTTGAAGTTTTCAGGGGTGGAAAGGAGGAAATAGTAAGCACTGTTCTGCTTCTACAATTTCTTAATGCTAGAGAACTACAACAGGTATAAAATGTGTTCTTTAAGCACTCAGCTCTGCTTTTGAGTCATAGGAGCAAGCACACAGTTAGGAATCCCAACTGCTGGTCCAGATCTGGGACTGCTTTGTTTCTGCAGCAGAGTTTTGGATTACTTACTTCTAGATTTTATTTTTTACTTTGATATTACTATGCCAAAGAAATTAATTCTGGGCACTCTATGGGATGGTTTGGGGTTTTATTAACTTACTTTTTATGAAGTACTTTATTAATGTATTTTTGGTAATGCATTTCGTATGCATAGGTTATGTGTATAAAATTTATGAAAAAGTTAATATTTTCCTGTAGGGAAAAAGCCCCTCACATTTCATGTTTTCTAAAACTTCTCTGGTAAGAAATTAATATTATAGTATTGCTGCCATTCATAGCAGGTTTTGGTTTTAATTCACTTTTAGTTTTGTAAAATTAATTGATTTTTTTCCCAGCTAGAGAAAAATACTTCGTGACAGGTGATAAAAAAAAAAATTTAGTAGCCTATGGAACAGATAAATAAATTTAATTATTTTTCTATTTTCAATATACTGTTTTTGTTGCAGTAACATCAGTTTGGCTTGTTTAAAGGGAAAAAAATTAAAGCTAGAACTGATTTACAATAACCAGAATCAAACAAATATTTTCTTGGATTTCTGTCTTCATTTTGGAATAAACAAAAAGAAAAAGCCCAACCCTAACAAGAACAAACTGCAAACAAACTCCACACAAAATATCAGCACACTTTTCTAAAATTTCAGGTCAGAAGATACTATTGGATTATCAAGTGTGTATTTGTCTATTAGAAACAACTGTCTGTTTCTCATAGTCTCAAATATCTTATGAATATTTAAAGAGAAACACAGCATCATACAGCTTTCTGTAAATTACTCTTTGCATCATAATTTCCATAAGGCTGCCCAAGACTTCAAAGGATGACTAATCCAATAGTTTTCTAATAAATTGCTCTAATCATGAGCCAACTTTGATTTCTGTGTTCTCACTGAGCTAGAATTTTGAACTGAATTCAATTTCTTAGTTTTGGGCAATTTTTAAATAAGAGGAAAAAATACCCTTGAGTCTAAAAATTAGCCTTCCCCTCAGAGATAATCAGGGTTCAGTTTGAGACTTAAAAGCCCTACATTTCAATATTTATGATGATTGCACCTTTTTCCAGAAGTTTTCCTTATCCACTGGGAATAAGATGTTACCAGTGAAGCTCAGCTAGGGGTATCAGTGGTAAAGAACATAATAGCGATGCCATGACACAGGTAAATATTTATTCCCCTACTTGAAAATCTATTTAAAATTACCTACTTGCAGGCAGGCAACTAGTTAATCTTTAAATTAATCTGGAAACTGTCATAAATGAGTGCAATGTGAAGGGGAGCGTAATGTGCTTTGTGCTTGAATGTGAGCGTTATTAAATTATTATGAAATACTTACTCTTGTTACCAATACTTTGAAACTATATCCCTCTGAAACTGTACTTCCTCCAAGGGAAAGTTCTTGCTTCCACCACAGCCCTGAAATCTGTGCCTTGCCTAGAACCTGTTGCACACTACCAGAGCTTGCTGTGCATGTGGGCTTTGGCTGTCTCAAAGAGCCAAAGGTGCTGCCTTTTCTGCTTGTATTGGTCAACACAGACTATATTCATCACATCCTGTGTACACTGGTACATAATGACTTTATCAGTGACAGCGCTGAGTGGTAGTTCCTACTACTGTGCTCTGCCCAGAAATTTAGGTAATATTTATCCTGCAAATCATCTGGCCTACCTTCAGTGTTGGCCATCCTTATCAACCAGCACTGAGCCTCTTACCTATTATTCCTTTAGTGATATTTTTGAACTAGAAAAAAAAGTCCCTTAATATTTATTAAGGATCATTATTCTATCTGGTTTTGGAAAAACACTGACATTTTAGGGCCAGTAGCCACACTGCATATAGGTGTAATTTTTCAGGAGAAAATAGTTTTTTTAATAAGAATTAGGATTCTAGGGCTCTCCCTTTAAACAAACTAAACTGTCTGGTATGAGCCAAAGCAGAAAGGTGCTGCAAAGGTGAGCTGAAGAAAATGTGCCCTCTGTCAGAAAGGGATAAACAGATCATATGCTCAGAGAAATTAGAAGTCAGGGAAATGAGAGACCCTTCCACTCACCCCAATTTTAGAGAGCAGCTGAGTGCCATGAAGGAATATCAATCATAGTCCTGTGCAGCATAACCCAGGCCTTGGAAGTTACTCCTTGGCTAGGTGGCATTGCAAATATCAGAAGTCAGGCAATATAATTAAAAAAAGAAAAAATAAACTGAAAGTAGAATTCAGTAATATCTGCTTTGCCAGGATACATAAATATATATGATTTTTCTATATGCAATCTTTCATATAGATTAAAATACTGTCCTCAAAATGCCTTAAAAGTAATTAAATTTTAATTTTTTTAAGTTAAAAATAGTCAAGGGAAAACGACATTTGATTTCACTAAGAACAGTATTTCACCAACAATTATAGATTTTAGTATGCTGGATCTCAATATATGTGATAGAATCAACCATCTACAAAAATCCTCTTGTGTGTGGAAAATAAAAAATATAAATAAAATTTTTCTAAAATATATTTAATATCTCATTACTTAAATTAATATTTTTATGTTGTTTTGGGGGGTTTTTTTTGGTTACATAATCTTGCTCGAAGGTGTACAAAAACCCCAAACCAATACCAACCTCACCCTCCCCTAACAAACACCTAATATCACATAAGAGCTTCATGGATCCTTTATTATGGAGTCATTTGGTTTCATTATGGAAGCCGTATCTTTTTTAATCGATAGTAGAAGACTAAACAAGATTATTCAGTAGGAATACATGTAATTGTAGTTGCTCAACTGTGGCTCAGAATCAAGGAATGGGTTTATATTAATTAGTTCATAAAAGTGACATAAGACTGCCTGCTGCAAAGGGTTCTTGTATAATGTAGAAGTACCATCCTAAGATTCCATACATGTATTTAAAATAATATCCCTTAAAGAGGCAGGAAAGGAGTTGTATAAACTCTCAGTGAATTTCAAAGATAAGTGAGTGGCTATGTCCATTGTAAACCGTCTTTTACTATATAGGCTTATAACCCCACTTTAGATAGAAAAAAGCCTGGGGTGGCTTAAATTTAGAAAAAATTAGAAAGAGAACTGTATCCAAATCTTTTTTTCTTTCCACTAAATGTACATTTAAATGAATATTTGTTTCAGTAAATTATGTTGAAACTTTTTTTTCCCCAACAATGAATGCTTCCTATGGATGGTGATAATGAAGCTTGTAAGTGATGATGTTGTTAAGTTCAGCCTGTGTTCCAATGCCCCGTGTGGATGGAACAAACATTTTCAAAGATTTCTTATTTTCCAGATCATTTAGTTACTCTTTGCAGGGTGCAGAATAATTAGGCTTCTTCATCAAGGTCTCTGTTTCTTAATATTCAAAAGCCTTTTCCTGTGCTGTACTTCAAGTTGCCTGCTTGTACCTACCCTAGGTACTCTATCAGCTCTTAAGAATCCATTTGGCTACTGAAATAAATCATGAGCTCTGAAAACAGTACTTGGAGTTACTGCCAACATAGCATCCACTAATGTCTGAAACATTCTAATATTTTGTATATTTCATGCTTTTAATGATGCACTTCAAAGAAAATACAAATACTTTAAATACTCAAGTATATTGCTTCAATACACCTATGTCCTGGACATCTGTGAATACTTTTGTTTGCACCTGATAGATAGCACCTGTAAGTTTCTTGCACCCTTTTTTATCTTATATAAAGAAACACATTATATGAATTATTTTTAAAAATACAAAATTATTGTGTACCTATCATTAACATACACACCAATAATTTATGTATAAGTGCACACATTCCCCTTTGTCCCCTCTCCACTCCAACCTTCAATATGTTTCTGTACTTGTGCAACTTAACAGTTTTCTCAGATAAATTTCTTGTGTACAAATGCAGTGTGCATTTTAAGGTATCACAGAGACAAATTACTTTAGATGAAGAGAAAAAATAGTCACAGCAACATGACACATCATGTTAGTACAATTACAATTTCTAGTCCCCTCCCAGCTTGCTTAGGAATAGTTCACTCATTTTACAACACTTTGTCTTACATGCTATAGACTCACTCTCTGTGCTGTCATCTCAATTTTTTCAGACCTGGAGAAGAGCAGATGTCTTTATCCTTGTCTTTCCCCCACAATATTATTACTGTGAAAAAATCAGTATATTTATGCATAGAAATAATACATATATTTATATAGATTACACTTCATTAAGAAGTTCCCATTCTGGAGGTTAGTTTTTTTCCTGTATGCTTGACCATACTAAGTGGAAGGTGCACACTTTATTAAGCGAACATATTCTCTCTATAAGTGAGATAAAAATCACAATAATTAGGGGTTTAATTAAACTATTTAATGTTGATTTCTTTCTTATTTTTCTATTTATACTATTTTTTACTGTATGGAAATCCAAGTAAAAAAAGCAAAATTTTCCTGGAACATACAAATGTGAGAAGATATCCCAGGGTTTGGTTTAGTCCTCAGTCTGAATGTCTGAGGCCCTGGTAGGCTGGCACAGAAAGTAGCACACACCCACTTAATGGAAGGAAGGTTCATCCAGCCTCTCTGTGTCTCTAGGAGCTGTTAAAATTGGCTATCCCACGAAGACTATAAACCCAAGGCAAGCATGCAATTCCAGAGATACTCTCAGTTTTCTGGAAGATTAAGATTTTTGTGTATTTGGTAATCCCAGACTGCTCTGCTTTATGTCTGATCAAACAAATACTCAAGATGGACTCTGAAGATGGAGATCCTGAGCATCTTATTTTGATGTTGCTTTGCCATGAACTTGTTTGAGTTGAATTGCTTGGCTAACAGTGGTGGAGTCCACTAGCAGATAGCCTTGACTCAGCTTCCAAAGCATGTATTGGGTGTTTTTCTGCAGGAATACAGTGAACCTCAGGATGTCCTGCTTGTGCCGGTCCTCAGTTTTTGCTGGGATAGGAGGAGGTGTCTTTGCTGCTCCTTACCCTTAATTTTCAGTAACAATAAATATTCAAGAAGAAAATGAAGAGGATGCTCCAGGCAGGTCTCCAGGCAGGGTGATGGTAAGTTCACATAGTGGAGCACATTCCAGTTTTTTACCTGGAGATCATAATGAGAACTAAAAAAAATTTTCATTATAAAATTTATTAGACCATGCATATTTTCTGATAAGCACGCTGAAAATATATTAATACAATCCCCCAGAATAGGTTCTTTTTCAGAATTCTTTAGACATTAACATGTAGGTTGTCAGTAAAGAGCTCCTTCATTGTTTTTTTTTCTCCTGATGGGTAGAAATATTGTTGTTTTGATCAGTGACACCAATAATGAAATAGAGTTTCTCTTCCCTGGATATCAAAATATATCTTAGGAACCAAATAATATCTCAGGTGTTAATCACTATAAAGGTGAGATTCATTTACCATAAGTATTCTGCAAAATTAATTTAAAATATGCTTTTCTCAATAAATTTCCTCTCCTTTAGTAGAGTCTGTCCTTCAAATGTCCTCTATATAAAAAAACCAAACATCTTTAAGCCAAATCGACACAAAAGACACAATCGACACAAAAAAACCTTTATTAAAGAACTGAACTTTTAATGTTAAAAGACTGAATTGATCTGTTTTTCCAAGCAATAATTACAAATACAGGACTTTTTTACGTTTCCATATGATGAACTTGACTTATTTTACAATCAGTTTTGGGCAGGAAAAAAAATTGAAGTGTGGCAAATAACATTAGAACATATTTGCTTAATGATTTTTTTCCTGCATAATATTGAAAAGTTGACCTGATTGCATATTATGGACCACATTTTATATTTTTATTTCAATAGAAGTATTCTTGAATATGAAGTTAACAGACCAAACTAGACAATGGTAGCAAACAACTTAAGTATTTTAGTATTCTTTTCTTTGTTGTTAAAACTAATGTGACAATTTCTAAAATGTAGTAACTTAAATGTATATGTATTTTTTTTTTAATTAAAGCTTTATTATAAGGCGGAGATAAACAAGAAGCAATGGATGCAGTGTTCAATTTTGTCATGAATTTTTGAGAAAAGTTTACCTATGCGTTTCTCTAATTTTATTGACAGGATTTATGTGAAATACAAATAACGTAAAAAAGATAGAGTTGAAGCAAATAAGACCATAAAACACTAAAGTTAAATATTTACAGTACAACTGGTATTGTCTAGTAGAAATGAAAGCCTAATGACTTTAAATAAATACTTTATATCTGAGAATAATGTTATAGAACTAGGAGATCATCTGTAGAAGAAATTACAGGAAGGGAAAAGAGCCAGTCAGCGAATTGGATATAATATGCATTTGAGAGTTGATTAGACAAGCTATAGAATGGTGGTTGCAAATCAGATTACTGTAGCTAACATACAGCCTTAAAAGGAAGTCTTATTTGTACGAGGGCAATTTTATGTTTTCCTTGTGCACTGGAAAAAGCAGCTGTACATGTCATGCCCAATATTCACAGTTTGGGGTAAGGCACTAAACAGGAGTGGAGAAGGATCATTTGTATTTAATTCTTTTACTTACCACATGCCAAAGCAACTTAAGAAACAAAGCTGCAGGAAAAAAAAGAAAACAACAACCCAAAAAAACCCCAAAACACCCCTCCAAACACGTTTCTGCAGTCTCCTCAGGCTGTGATGACAAAATGTGTTTGTTAAAAAAAAAAAATAAAGTAGATCTAATTTTTTTGATAGTAATGGTTATTTAGGAAAGAGAAAAAAATAGAGCATTTTCTATGACTTGGGAGTCATCTGAATACATTTTGTACTTGGAATGCGCTTACTTGGCTTAAGTTGTGCCACTTAGGTGTTACTAACTTTTACAGTTTATTTCTTTCTTATTTCTCAGTTTTAATTTATTTGACAGGAAATGAAATTTGTTTGTGTGAACCAGATACAAAATTTACAAAGACAAATCTTGGCAATGTCAGAACAGGTTGCAGTTTTGAATGTAAAAAGTCTTCTCTTTTTAAATACACACACAAACAAGAACAAAAAGAAAATTTGTAACTGTCACGGTGTGACTTGGGTTTGCCAATTTTAATATATTTAGTTTCCTTTAGAGATAGGATTTAGGAGCAGAGACAA
>JAOTQP010001652.1:28664310-28689865 GCA_026413545.1 Cichladusa arquata | reverse complement strand
ATTTCTTCTCAGTCAGGGGAGCTCAGGAGATGGAGAATCTTATCCAGGCATTGAAATAGTTAAAATTGCATCCAGAACGTGAAGAAGCCACGTGGACAGCTGGAGGCCTCTTCTCGCAGAACGGGGGGCGGGAAGGGAGAGCCTTTGGTGGCTCCCCCATCCCCCTGCTCGGCTACGCCACGTGGAGAGGGGAGCCGAGCCGAGCCGAGCCGAGCCAAGGCGAGCCGGGGGCCACCAGGGCCAGGGCAGGGGCCGCGGCCGGGGCCCGGGGCCATGTGGCCGGGGCCTCGGCCAGAGCCACCTTACCTCTGGAGAGACCAGAAGCCGAAAGAGCACTAGTTAACTTTATCCAATGTGATTTGTGAAAGCGAAATAACTTTTTCATTGGTTTCCTGAGCTGTCCACCACTAAATCAGCTCTCTGACTGGTCCCTGCAGCTCACAGGGGAAGCCCCCAGAGGCGGGACAGCCCTCCTGTTCCCCGGCCTTGTGTTGCTTTTTCCCCTCAGGCGGCTCCACCCCTCCCCCCTTCCATGTGAAACCAGCACAGTAACTATGTAATTTGGAAAGAACCTGAGCATTCAAGGAAATACTATGTCTAGAAGTAAGCAGCCTAGACACCTTGAGATCTTTTCTCAGTCTGGACATGTCCCCTCTTCTCTATTCCATAAAATTGAGGACACTGGAAATTGCAGGTCTTGAAATCTTAGCCTGAAAGATGGTTCCCTGTCTGCTCAGGCTCCCTGATGCAGAGGTAGAACACACATGGCTCCTCAGCTCTGCTGCAGGATGCTGCTCTTGCCTTTACTTGTCTAAATTTATTTAACAGCAGGGGACTGACACCTGCTGATCCAGAGCACTCATCTCAGTTAATCTGCAATAGCTGAGGTTCAGCATAATGAAACAGGGCACTTAATTTCATTTGAAGCTCATGCCAGTGTTGCAGTCAGATTTAAAACATTTTTCTCAGTTCATAAATACATACAAATGAATTGTTCAAAGCCCTGCTCCTTTGAAGATTCATGTTTGTGCATAGCCTCAGACAATTAATAGTCTTGCTGAATCAATGGGACTGCTGACTTTCATCCTGGGTACTCTGAAGACAATTTTGAATTTCCCACTGCCTTCAGTAAGGCCACGCTGTTCCCAAAATATTTTATGTGCTGCATGCTGGGTAATAATACACAGGGATGCAGGACTTGTGAAACTAGGTGGGATTTTTATGGTGGAAGTGTGTTTTGGTTTGCTTTTGTTTTCTTGAGATACAGTGATATTGTGTAGCATTCAAATAAACATACAGAGAGGAAGACTTTAATCCACCTTCCATATTTTTGATATTTTAACCTATACTTCTCCTTGCTTGTTGTTTCTTTTTAGCAGTTAAGCTCTTAATTTTTTGTATAGGCATCTGATTTCTTGTGTCCCTCTAGTAAAAGATGTGTTTCCCACAAAGGAAATGGCTCTGATATCACATTATGGACAAAATTATAACTCAGATGCCTTCGTACACAGTCCCCCTTCAGGTTTATACCATTGATAATACTATTTATTCTCCTTTTATGCCTTTCTCTTCAGCCAGCCTTGGAGATTAGACTTTGTCCAAACTCTTCTAGATTTGAGTAATGCCTCATTTGTTGATGTGCCCTTTTTGCCTCATTTCTGAAATGTTACATCTGTGCTACATATGTTACATATCACCTCTGAAATGTGCCTTTTACAGTGGACTGGACTGTGGACCTGTTGTCATGTTTAAAATTCCTGAGATAAATAAAATAATACTTCCAACCTGTCTTACAAGTACTCTTTCCAGGAATAAGACTTATTTTTAAGAGCCTGTGGCAAGACATCTAATTCAATGATTTATTTTGTATCTTCAAGTTGTCTGTCAGACATGCATCTTTAATTCAATATGCTGATAATTTATTCTTTGTTCATAAATATACTTTGAAGTATGTTTTGTTTGAACCATTTTCTAGTACTCTTGACCATCTTATCAGCCGCACCTTATCATGTGGAGATTATTGCAGAGTTCTGATCAACTAAGAAGTTTCGTGATGAAATGGCTTGCAATATAACTCCTAATATAATTTTACTCCACAGGTGAAAACTAGATCTTTCCCTTCCAAAAATCTGTACATCTTGTTGTACATTTGTATTTGTTCATAATCACTATCTGTCTCTGTCCTGTCTCTAGTATTACAACAAAGATATGTTGGCTATACACTAGTGTTTATCCTCATGTTGTTTTACAAAATAACTGCATGAGCACTACATCGTTTAAGCATTCAGGGATGGGATTTATTTATGGTTTTCTTCATCAAACACTTCAGCATATTAGCCCACAAGCTTCTGTGTGTACCTACTTCAAAAAGATAGTTGATCATGCCCATAAATAATTTCTTTCATGCTTTAATAAGAATAATTTGATTCTTCTCCTATCTTGCCTTCTGCAAAACCTAAGTAACAACTTGTCAGTAATTTTGTGAGTATGAATTAACTTTAGAGTTGCCACACTAGACGGCGGATGCACTCAGAGCAGTCTCAGGTGCTATAATAATGCAGACTCTCTGTTGGGAGACGTAATTCTTCATTTAATTCCCTAATGAATTCAACATGGGAAAATGTTTCTTGTGCAAACTAGCTTCCTACATGTTTAGTTTCTTAAAGTATATCTTGATAGATATTAAACCATGTCCATGGAGATTATCTCCCTGCTCTTTCACTAATTGTGCTCAAAAGTCACAGCACTCATTCTATGCTTCTTAGAAGCGCAGAATTCTGTGTTAACTAAATTTCAACTACTCCTTGTTTATGGAATTTTTGCTTACAGTAGGCATTTATAAATAGACATTAAAATTAAGCACTTGCCTGGTATTTCTGGAACTTAGCATTTTGAGAGTAGCTCCACTATATCAGACTTCACAGTGAAAAGCTTCGTCTGTTTACAAACCACACTACAAATGTCAGAGGTTTGATTTGAATTTAGTTGTCTTACTGGAGAAGGTATGGAGTCAAAACATAATTTTCTACTATCCTTTTATTGATGGCTGTGGGGCATCCTTCTTGCCTTTATATTTTCCATTGTATATGTGGAAATATCACAAGTCCAGTAATTGAACTGTCCTTTCTTCTCTCTTGATGCCTGGTAAGTTTTAGCTTAAATCTGTGAATTATTCTATACTAGTGGATGTCAGTATACCAAATTTGTACCTGAACAGTTACACTAGCCTTGCTAATTAGAATAATTTTTCAGTGTTGACTCTGAAAACCTGATGTAGTATAACCCTGAGCACCCATCATCCATTAAACTGTTTTTAATGTTTCAGACACTGGATGTTAGAGTCAATGTTGTTTGACACTTGTTTTTATTCATAAAAATAAATAAATAAATAATCTTTGTTGCCCCTTTAGATCACTTTATTCAAAATTGCAGCTAAGCTACTTAATCATTATAGTAATGCTTCAAGCAGCTTTGACATAAGGAATTTCTGGCTGATTTCTAATTAATATTAAATCATATAATAGCTCTCGTTTTTTTTTTTCCTCCCACTTTCTTTCTTACCTTTTTTTTTTTCCTTCAGTCTCACTGACAGCTCTTATGGATGAAGCTTGAGTCTACTTTTATCACAAAATATTTTGTTCTAAAAATTTCACAGCCCTCCACAGTACTGTGCTCAAGTTTTCCGGATATTTTTTCCCTGCTAAACATTTAGCAGTAGTAGTAGTCAGTGTCCTGATGGAAGATGTTAGGCTTCATGAATCCTTCAGTGAGGGAAAACACAAAAATACTATTTTTTATAGTACTGCATGATTCTTTTAACAAAGTGTAATGTCCCAGGAACTGATGATAGAATGCAGCTAGCACTGACCATGTTTAAACAGGTTCCTTTCCAGGTGCCTCTTCTCCATTTGCATTTCCATTGCATTGAAAATGCTCTCAGGCACATGGTGTGATTTTAGAGTTGATCCTGTGCAGGGTCAGGAGCTGTACTTTGATGATTTTTTGGGTTCCTTCCAAGCCAGGATAATATATGATTTTATGATTTTTTTGTAGTGAGTAAGAAACTGTGAGTCTTTCACAGAATTAGGTCTTAATCAGAGTTATTGTTAAGGTACAAATAGCAGTATTTAAGAAAAACAAGAGACAAAAATAGAGCCAGTGGAAAGAAACTTCTAAACCAAGTGCATTAGTTCTAATGCTCTCATTTAATGTCCATATTGATAGTGATGCATAAATATGATGCTAATAGGTATATTAAAATGCTTTTAATAGTCACAAACAAGTGTCTTTCAATTATAAATTAACAATTTAACTTTTTCATTTCCCAAATTTTCATTAAGATTTAGGAGTGTTACTGTTTCCTGTTCTGTACAGAACAAGCACCATTATAAGTTCTAATGGAAGTTCTTCCCCAGAAAATAAGAGATGTTTCCAGTCCCTATAGTGAATTACTTTGATTTAGCAGGATGATGCAGTTCCTCAAACAGCACTAAGATCTTTAAATCTTTTGAAGTTGTAGACACGTGTGATAGGTATGCACCATTTTATTTCTATCTATTGGCTCTGGGGAAATGTGCTGCAGGTTTATTGCCTTCACCTAGTTGCTTTCTGTCATAAAGTGTTCTGTGGTTAGAATAAAACCAGAATTATTTTAGCAAATGAAAAGAGGTGACAAATGGGGCAATGAAGAGTAAAAATAAGTAGCAAAATTATCAATATTTACAAGAAGAATTAATCTTAGCTGCCCTGTTATGTCTCATCCCATGCTATTGAGATCTGGCTTAGACAAACTTTAAAACTTGGGGATGTCTATTGCCCTTCAATAGTGAGCCTTGGGTTTTGCTGTGCAATTGTTAAGAAGCTCCCTTTTAGACTGAGTCTGTCTGCCTGGGTTTCTGTCTCATGGATTCTGGGCTATGTCTCCCTACTTCTTCAAAGAGGGATTTTTGGGTCTCTTAATTTTAAGCTTTTCATCTGTTATATTCAATTCCACCAATTATGGTGGTTCTATTTTTCTTGTTAGGTTTGTTTCCTCCGAACAACAATGGTACGTTGACAGGCGTGGTGGCTGAGCCATTCTTCATCAACAGAAACAGAGAATTCAATACTTATTTCAGTAATTCTACTTTGTTAGAATGATTTTAATACATGAATAATACCCTATGTATATGGTTAGCACTCCATATATTATAAAATGGATAAAAACCACAACCTTTCCAAGCCATTAATTTTCAGCATGGCCTTAGCTCAAAATGCACTTGTTCAAAATTTATTCCACAGAGCTGATTGTTACAGATGGTTGTAGTGGGCAGCAATAATGTATCTAGGATTTTTAAAGTGTCTTTCCATGATGACAAACATTAACAAGCAGATTAATTTGTGGCTTAATTGTAAAAGGTTACCCAAATAGCATGGCCTTCAGAGCTGTCTTTCCATGTACAACCTGCAACAGAACAATTATTTTGGCCAGCACACAAGAAGAACTGGAAGCATCCTCTCATCTGTTATGCTGGGACCAGCCTTTGGTGATCCTACAACCCTTGCTTAATTAATCCAATTTTGGCTTTAGACGTCTATCTCTGTTTGGCACAACAAATACAGCTGTGCTGTGAATTTTACTGGAAGCAAACATAACTGTGCTATGCTCTCAGAAGGTTTTCGTGCTGAATATTTATTCTTTTGACTCATTTCATAGTTAATATGTGCAGGCACTTGCGACAGGTTGCTACTTGCTGACTGATTGGGACAATTAATTTCTGTGTTCCAGTTGAGCTACAATCCTGAAACACAGTTTGCTCATTCATTATGGGCTGTTGCACAGAAATGGGGAAAAAAAAATCTCAATTGAAAACTGACCTTTCCATCAGAGACTGTCAGTCATCTGGCTGAGATTTTTAAATATTCAGGAGTCCTTCTACATGTTAATTGGGTAGCAATTCTGAGAAGCATATCCGTTTCTTCAGGAGGAACAAAGCACTGAATATAATTCAGATTAGTGAATTTGGAGATCTAGTTTTGTTAACATACAGAGAATTCCAGACTGCTCTGCTCTTTTGGTATTTTGCCATCTTCTAGAGAGCATTCTACTTCTGTTAAGGAAAAAAGAAGGGTAGTTGTCATCAGTGACTCTGTTCTGAGAGAAACAGAGGCTCCAATATATCAATTTGAACAAACCCATGCAGAATGCTGCCTCCTTGTGATCCGGGTAAGAAATGTCACCAACAAATTCTCCAGCCTGGTGTGATTTATTACCCATTACTGTTTGCTCCGGTGAGCAGTGATGAAGTCACAATAAGAAGTTTGAGGACAATGAATGGAGACCTCAGGGTCTTGGAAGGGCTAGCTGGGGCATCAGAAGCACAAGCAGTGTTCTCTATCTTGCCAATTGCAGGCAATGAAGCTGGAAGAAAGAGGAACACCATACAGATGAATACATGGCTCATAGCCTGCTGTTACCAATAGCATCTTTGGGTTTTTTGATCAGGGGTCAGTTTACATGGCACCAGGCCTGCTGATGACAGACTGGGTACCGCTGTCTCAAAGGGAGAAAAAGATCCTTGCTTAGGAGTTAGCAGGTCCCACTGAGCATTTTAAGCTAGATTTAAAGGGAGAAGAGGATAAAACCAGCAGTGCTACAGAAAAGCCTGAGGATTGCTCCTAAAGTGAGAATTAGGGCATGATCCCCCAAAAAGGTGGCAGGATCAATACCCAACTGAAGTACAGCTACACCAATGCACACAGCATGAGCAACCAAGAGAAGGAGCCAGAAGTCACTATGCTGAGGGAAAGCTGCCATCACAGAAATGTAGTGGGATGACTTGCACAACTGAAGTGCTGCAATGGGTGGCTATAAGTTCTTCAGAAATTCCAGGAAAGAGAGGCGTGGGTGTAGACCTGTATGTCAGAGTGTGTTTTGATTGTCTGGATGATCACAGTGATGGTCACGAGAGGGCTGAGTACTTAGGGTAAGGATCAGGGGGAAGGCCAACCAGATAACCTGTTCTGGATGAAGAGACAGATTAAATATTTTATAAGTGGCTGGGAGAAGTCTCACAGTTGCTAGCCCTTGTTCTCATGAGGCACTTCAACTTGCAAACTGTCTGCTGGAAATGCAACACAGCAGAGAGAAAGCGTTTTCAAGTCTAAGAAGGTTCTTGGAGTGTGAGGAATATACATACTCCCTGACACAGATGATGAGGGAGCCAACTAGGGAAGCTTCCCCACAGGACCTGCTGTTTGTGACCAGGGAAAGACTGGTGTGAAATGTGGTGGCTGGAGGAAGCCTTGGGCAGAGTGATCACAAAATGACCATTTTCAATTCTTGAAGTAAGGAAAAGTGTCAGTAGAACTACTACCCTGAGTTTTCAGAAGGCAGAGTTTGTCCTGTTAAGAAGACTGGTTGAGGGAGTCTGTTGGGGAGGCATTCCTGAAGGGCAAAGGAGTCCAGGAAGGCTGGACATTTTATTAAGGAAATATTAGAAGTGTGGAAGAAGAGTATCCCCATTTGTCGAAAGATGAGCCAGCAGGGAAGATCAGCCTGGCTGAACATAGATGATCTTTGGTTGGAATTCAGGGAGGGGAAAAAAAGAGAATGTATCTCCCTTGGAAGAAGGGGATGGCAACTCAGGAGTACTAAAAGGATATTGTGAGATTATGCAGGGAGAAAATTAGAAGGGCCAATATGCAGATAGAACTTAATTTGGCTACTGCTGTAAAAGATAAGAAAATTGTTTTGTACAAATATTTCAGCAACAAAAGGAGGCCAAGGAGAATCTTCATCCTTCATTGCATGTACAAGGAAACATAGTGACAAAGGTTCAGGAAAAGTCTGAGATACTTAATGTCTTCTTTGCCTCAGTCTTCAAAAACTATTTTTTTCTCAGGGTACCCAGGACATGAGCTTTAAGATAGATACGGGAAGCAGAATGAGGCACCCATAATCCAAGGAGAAATAAATGATCAGGGACCCACTACACCAGCTGGAGGCACATGTATCTGTAGGGCTGAATAGGATCCAATCAAGTGTTTTGAAGGATTTGGTAAAAGTGCTTGTTGAGTCACTTTCCATCTCTTACTAGCAGTCCAGGTAAACTGGGAGGTCCCAGTAGACTGGAGGTTAGCCCATCTACAAGAAAGGTTGCAAGGAGAATCCAGAGAGCTACAGGCCTGTCAGCTGATCTCACAGCAAAGTCATGGAGCAGATAATTATCTGTGCCATTATGAGGCATGTGCAGCACAACCAGAAAATCAGGCCCAACAAGCTTGGGTTTATGAAAGGCAAGTCCTGCTTGACTGACCTGATCTCCTCCTGTGTCAAGGTTATCTCCTTAAAGAGCTGTGGATGCTGGGATGTAGTAAAGCTTTTTACACTGTCTCCTATAGCATTCTGGAGAAATTGGCTGCTTATGACTTGGAGCGGTGTACTCTTACTTAGACAAAATACTGTCTGGATCGCTGGGCTGAGGGAGGGATGGTGAATGGAGTTACATCCTGTTGGCAGCCAGTCACTGCTGGTGTTTCCCAGGGCTCAGTACTGGGGCCAGTTCTGTTTAATGCCTTTATTGATTACTTGGATGAGGGGATCAAGTGCATCCTCAGTTCATAAATTATGCCAAGTTGAGTGGGAGCATTGATCTATTGAAGGACAGGAAGGCTCTACAGAGCAGTCTGGACAGGCTGGAACAATGGGCAGACAACAATTGTATGGAGGTTAACAAGGCCAAATGCTGATCCTGCCCTTTGGTCACAACAACCCCATGCAGTTCTACAGGCAGAGTGGCTGGGAAACTGCCCAGTGGAGGAGGACTCAGGGCTGCCTCTCAACAGCTGTCTGAACAAGAGCCAGTGTGTGTGCCCAGTGGCCAAGAAGGCCAGTGGCATCCTGGCTTAGGTCAGCACTATAATGTTGCCAGCAGGACCAGGGCAGTGATTGTCCCTCTGTACTGAGCACTAGTGAGATCACACCTTGAGCCCTGTGTCCAGTTCTGGGCCCCTCACTACAAGAAGGACATTGAGGGGCTGGAGTGTGTCCAGAGAAGGGCAATGGAGCAGTGAAAGATCTGAGGTACAAGTTAATGAGGCATGGCTGGGGGAGCTGAGGGTGTTTAGCCTGGAGAAAAAGAGGCTCAGGGGTGACCTACAACTGCCTTAGAGGAGGTTGTAACCAGGTGGGGGTCTCTTCCCCCAGGTATCAAGTGCCAAGTCAAGAGAAAATGGCCTCAAGTTGTATTATTGGAGGTTTATTAGGAAAAGTTTGTTTACTAAGAGAGCAGTCAGGCTTTGGAATAGGCTGCTCATAGGATTGGTGGTCACCATCCTTGGAAGTGTACAAAATCATGTAGATGTGGCACCTGGGGATATGGTTTAGTGGTGAACATGGTGGCACTATGTTAACAACTGGATAGTCTTAGATAATCTAAAATAATCTTAGATACCTTTTCCAGGTATAACAATTCTATTATTCTATGAATATTAAATATATTTCTTAGGTGGTATGTTCTGGCTCTAAGCAGGGCTTAGAGCATTCAAGCACAGTGTTGTGCTAATGAATCTATCTGATTTCTAGGCACAGTGATTGTTTTTTCAACCTAGAACATATCATGTTTCTCTTGGTACAGTCTATGTTGTTTACATATTTTACAAATAAATACAAATGCC
This sequence comes from Cichladusa arquata, assembly GCA_026413545.1. Classification (NCBI taxonomy): domain Eukaryota; kingdom Metazoa; phylum Chordata; class Aves; order Passeriformes; family Muscicapidae; genus Cichladusa; species Cichladusa arquata. Next base: position 28,680,208 of record JAOTQP010001652.1, on the reverse strand, counting down.
AGTTTACAACTACTGCAGTCGTGTTTCGCTGGTGCTTTTTTCATAGAGCAAAAAAGCATGAAATACTAGAAGACTGTAGGGAAAATAAGACATCAGATGCTATTTTTTCACTGCTCTGAAATCAAGTATCTCTTGTTTTTTAGGAGAGGATGAAGTAGATGGCAGTTGTTTCAAACACAAGAAACTATCAAAAATAATGCATAGATTACTTGATCTGAATTCTGAAACCTTGATATCATGAACTGTTCTCTTTTGTGGCCTCTATTAATAAGGCCTCTCTGTTGGAGTTTGAAGTGCTCAATGTTCTTTAGAGCACAGTACAAGAATAAAAATCCTATTTAATGGAGTCTGAAGAGTGCAGGGTTTACCCATAGTTTTATTTACTCGATGAAAGTATGCCTACTGCAGCTTATTATATGGCAGAAACAGCTTCAAAACTGTAACAGCTGCAGAAAAAAAAAGTTCTAAACGATGGCTTAGTCACTGAAACTGATTTTATATGCACTATTTTCCTTAACATGGTGTATACATACTAAGAAGCTTTCCTTCTAATCACTTAGAAGAGTTACTGCTTATCACTTAATTGATAAAAATCCTTGAATGTTTTAATTTACATTTCTCCTAATTAATGTAACTGCAGTGAAAATGTAATACAGTGGCACAGAACATGTGAAGGTGATGTAAACAGAAACTTATACCCATCACATGAAACCTAGTCAAGATCAAGCAAAGCATTAGGCAGTGTCATTGTTTAAACAAAAATATATCCATAATGTAGCACAAATGATATCCCTGCATGACAACACAACACACTGGGATGTTGGTTAGTGTTGTAGTCTTTACTGCTGGCTATTAGAGGTGAGAGAGGTATCCCTTTGTTGGTAAGACTAGCACCTAAAAGAGGGAAGTCACTGTGACTGAGCATGTCTTGGTGCTAGTACTGAGAGGACACTTCTTCCATCAGTTGTTTTGCACAGTAACTCAGAACAGAAACATGTCTTGACTATGGCAAAAGTTATGCACTAGATCCAAAGTGATCAAGGAGAAGTATGGCTAGCAATGAGTTAGAAAAGGATGGAAAACTAAACTTGAGGGATACTGAGAAGCATGAAGTATTGATCTCCATCTCTTGACAGTTTTCTCCAGAGAAAACTGGAAACAAGAAAACATGCAGTGCTAGAAACTATTGTTAAAGTTAGTGGAAGAGGAAAGTGTGTAATCTGGGGACTCAACATCCTTCATCTGTTGTAGAAATCGTGTGGAGTGAATCTATAAAAGGAACAAGTAGCACTGAGGTACTATTTTTTCCTGAAAGACCTTCCACTTAGGGAAGATCCACTGCACATGTTTCATAATCAGCAACTGTGGTTTTTTCCAGTGTCTGGGAGCAGCAAATAGCAGAGCTGATAATTATAAGGTAATCTACAGGTCTAAGACAAATCCAGGGCATGTGGAAGGCTAATTGATCATATCCTAATGGTGTCACATAATTAGCAGAATTAATTTGAATATTTAAAACTGTACATGATTATAATAATTATCAAAATTGATGAGTGTGTTGTGGCAAGGAACAGGTGGGAATTTTTGCTTTTTAAGTCTCTGATATGAATGGGTTGGAATTTATTTTTTGCTGTTTTGCATTGTGTGCTGCCAATCAACTAGAAAGTAGATAGTGGATTAAAAAATCTCTTTCCATGTTGCCAGAGGTTATGCATGGTTTCTGCCCATCTTCTCATTAAAAACACTCATTTAGTCTTACAACTGACATTAAAATGTTATTCTGTATTATTGCAGAGCTCCTAAAATTTAGTTTTGGAGGTTATAGCAGTATTAATTTACTAAACTTCCTTTCACCTTAAAGAACAAATCTCAGGTCATCTCAGATCCTAGCAGAAGTGCACATGGAGTACATTTTTAGCACTTCTTGTGGAGTAGTGATGATATGTCCCTGTTCCTTGCAAGCATATTTCATCCTATTAGGCAGATTGAGTAGCTACACTAAAAACGGTTCAACCTAGGAGTAACAGCTAAGCAGACAAATATTTTCTCCATCCTTTTGGATAAGTGTTGCTACAAGTACTCTTATGCTGTCTTCAGAAATAAATATTCATGGTACAAAAGGATAATTTAAGAAATTATATAAAGTATTATTCATACCCTTCACTCACTACAACTACATCCCTTTTCCTTGTGACTGCAGGTGGTACAGCACATTGTATGAAAACACTAAGACTGGCTATGGTCTTCAATTGCCCGTATTTTGTGTTGGTTTCCTTGCAGTCCCACTCCCTGAGTTTTCTCTCATTTTCAAGAAAGATGGTTAAACTTTTTTCTGTCTAGTGCTCATTAGTGCAGATAATATTTGGACTTGCTAAAAATATGTCATCTCATTTCCTGAGTTCTTTTATCTCTGAATTTTCATTTATCGTGTTCCCATTTTTTTTCAAATTACATGTATTAATTTTCTGCCTACTCCCTTGACTTTTTAAAATATATTTCTGCTTTTCTCTGTCCATTATCTCCCTATATTCTTTCCACAATTCTATTTAGTAATATTGTTTTCCTGCATAACATAACTTACAGTAAAGACCAAAAAATCCTCAAAATATTTATGGCATCATTGTGAAATATGTTTAGAAACAGCAATTCTTGTACTGTTTTGGATTCTGCACATATACTGACTAAATGTATAACTTATACCAATTAATGTGATGAGCAACATTTCTGAAGGTTAGTAGGAGATTTTTTAAATTTGGACTAACCAAAAGCATGAATGAAATGGCAAACTGCAACTAGTTTGATATCAACTGTCTCTAAAACAGAAATACTTTTTCAAAAATTCTTGACTAGCTTTCTTTGTAGAAAAAGAAGAAATGGGAAATCTGTCAACCTCTGGTGATCTAAGCAATGTGTCTTTATAGCCACAAACACAAAGTCATCACCAGTGGGAGAGCTGTTTGAAAATATTTACTGTATCCGAAAAAAAGGCAGCTCACTGCTTGTTTTTTGATTTGTTGCTTTTGATGTGACTTTGAATTTTGTGTGATCCCACTTATGGCTGCAATCTAATGGAAGACTTCTCTCAGGAACAAGAGCCACAGTGCAAAAGTTGATAAAAAAAAAACAACCAACCAACCAAAACAACGTCAAAACTCCCACCAAAGTAGTTTCAAATATTTATTGGAATTCTTTCACACTAACATATTTTGGTAATATTTATAAAGTTAAGTGGGTAGTTATGTACTATATCTGAGACTGCTGAATGCTGTAGACGGGGTAAATTTCTGTCCTCCACAAACAAAGCTCTAAATGAACCTCTGGATACATTTCTTTGCAAGGTTTAATTTGGTTTACTTGAATTAAACAAATTTAATTTAAATACTCTAACTGAATAACAGAGGACTGAAACAGGGTTAACAGGGGCCTGTTTCTTTTGTTATAAGAGAAAGAATGTAATCCTTTGCATGGCTAAGACACAGAGTTCACAGTTGAGACTGAACTGCAATCATAGCTATATTGTCTGGCTCAACTATATTCTTATTTGATTTATACACCTGCAGTTCTGCAAAAAGTAATTAAAAAAAATAAACAACCACCATCTATGGCTAGGTACAAATATGTCTCCTAACACCTTTTCACTTAAAAAAGAATATTTGAAAGGCTATTAGAAGGAAGACATCAAAATCCAGTATTTGGAAGCTGATCCTTCTCTGGATTTCTTAAACAAATATTTTTGCCTTACTTTTTCAAAATTGTTCTTCAGAATAATACAAGGAGTGTTCTGCCCACCTTTCACGACAATTGACTGTCGTCAGTGCGTTTTTCTGTATGGTACAGTACATTTGCCTCTGACAATTGACAGTGTTTCTTGTTAACTTGATATTAATTACATTTTGAAGAGAAAAAACACTAGGCTGAAAAGTGAGTTGTGTATTATCCCAGGAGATGCACTTATCATTAAATTAAGAGGGAGCAGTATCAGAATTTCATTGTGAAAGGACCTTAGGAAATTCTGCAAATTGGCTGATCAACAGCCTAGATAGCTTTCTATGAATGTGCATCAAAGCTTTTTCTGATTTTCATTTTTTTAGTAACATAAAACTGTAGCAGCTGAAAAAAAGAATAAAGAGTAGAGTATGGAATTTCATTAACATCGTTAACCTAAAAAGAGTGCATTTGATAAAAACAGAAGCAATAAAAGGAATGAAAAAAGGAAGAACAACATGGGTCAAATATTGGAGAATGGAAACTTGCCAAAAGCTTTTTGAAGATACAGATTAGTTATGTCAATTAATCTATGCTTATTAACACTTTCAAAGTAATCTGATAAGCAGTAGTCCTCCAAGAAATCTATAAAAGCCATGTGGAGCTTTAGCAAATATTTCATATTTATCATCTATTAATTCTAGAATAGTAATTCTTACTTATTTTCCTGATGGCTATCCAATTTGCTATTCTGTAGTTCCTTAAGTCTTTGCATGAGTCCTTTCTCAAGAGTTTTATCTCTTCAATTCTGTTCTTTATTCCTCTGACACCGAGTCGTACTACAGCAATAGTTTATATGCTACAGTTAATAACTCAGCAACTTCATACTAGACTTCCTTCACTTTTGAAAAAATTGCATGGTTCTGACAACTGCTACTGTTCAATTTATTAATTTGCACTAAAACCTCTTCTATTGATGCTTTTTTAAAAAAAATAGTTTCTCCATCTCATGCCTTGTGAAGGAAGGAACCTTCATGACCTTCTCCATAGTGAACAGTGATGAAAGGATTGCCTTGTGATTTCTGCAGCAGTCTTCCCTTTCTTTAGTGTGCCTTTTGTACTTTGATAATCTGCTGGCCCCACTGACTCTACAGTCATCCTACTTCTTCTGTGCTTGGAACCATTTTATTTTATGCCTTCAAGTTTCATCTCAAAGTATTACCTGCTTTGCTTTACTATTGTTTTACATTTGGCTTGCTAGGTCTGTTTTATTTTTTCTCATATAAAAGTGAATGACATTTTCTATCCTTTTTGACAATTTCTTTAACGTGTTGGATTTTAAAATTACTTTGATTATTCTTTTATTGTCGACAAATCTTTATTCAAAGTTTCCAGTGTATCGTCATTACCACTTAACTGTCACCCTAACAGATATCTGAAAGTTTCATAATGTGTCAGTCTCAAAATCCATGAAATGGAAATTTGAAGAAACCTAATAACCGTGAAGCTGTGAGAGAGGTGAATGAATCAGCAATCCACATCTTAATATGGGTCATTGAGATGTACATAATTGGAACTTTTATATTTTTGTCAAATTTTAAAAATAGATGGGCACAGAACAGAGCTATTTCTGGATTGTACTTCCAGGTAGCTTTTATCATGCATGACTTTTTCCTTTTATTTCAGTTTATCTATAATACCTCAGTTCTTGGTTCAATTTTCATCTCTATAATGAGCCATACCCCTAAGTTCTTTTCCAGATATGGCTGCTTGTACCTATTATTTTATATTATGAAGTCTGACGTGACTTCCTTCATCTAGTATATATCCAGAGTAATTAATTTCAGTGGCATTCTAAAAGCCAACTCTTCTCAGTATATATACTGTTAAGCACATTACTAAAAATTTAGATAGGAGTAGAAATTAAGAGCAGTATAAATTTCCAATGTAATTTGGGGGCATTCTTCTTTGAACACATTTTTTTTAGTGCTATTTTCTGTGGACACATTTACATTATTTTATTCTATATTTGTTTCCAGATGGTATTCTGTGACACTTATCTTTCTAATGCAAATGACAATTGTAAAAGTAAAGAATTTAACAGTATAAAAATGAAAAGCATCATAGTAACTGAAGGTAACAATATTTTAGCATAAGTTTTTCTTGTTGACACTTAAATGTGAATGATTCTCTCATTTAATTTTCATTATGTAGCAGAGTTAAATTGATTCTAAATTGATGCTATGAAAAAATGGAATTGCCTCTTCCTTTTTCCCCCCATTTTTATAGCACAAAGTAAGAGTTTTATCCATGAGGAAAGTACCATTGCTATTATAATTTATTTGTTTAGATTTATGACAAAGCTAAAGAAAGAGCCTCTCACATGCTCTAGGCATCACTGTAAAATTACTTTTCAGGAAATTAAAAAAAATATATAAATCAGAACTTTTACCATATCTACAGCCCAACCAATCAAAGCTGGTAAAGACAACATTGTTTGTCAGTGGTTGCTCATAACGATGTGTTTGTTTGCAGGATCAGTGTTGTAAATTACACATTCCTTTCTCGGATGCTTCTGTATTTTTGCTGTGTTTCTGAATCAGAATGGAATTTCATAGTAGCCTCAATACTTACCTGTTGGGTTTGGGTTTTGAGTTTTTTTAAATTGTATTGTTTTCAGTCAATGAACTTCTAAGAATGAGTTGCAGCAAGTGAGCTCTCAACAAATATAATTGGAATCTCAGAACCTTAGGGACCACAGAAAAGACAAAGGAATTATATTCAGTGAAAGAGAGAATAGGAATTGTGAAATGAAGCTCCTCCATAAATACAGTAGAAAGTATGCCGTGGATAGATTTTAGTTGATATGTGTAGAAATACCTGGGAATTTTGCCTGTGGTCACACCACACATGAATTATTGACTATTCCTGAACTTGTTAAATAAAACATTTGTAGTTTAACCTTTTCTATATAAGTACAACCAGAGGCTGTCATATATACGTGCTTCTAGTCTATACAAAAATAAATGGGCAATTAAAAGAAATTTTTGTAAAAAAATCCTCTATGGGACTGAAAGAGAAACTGTTGACTGCTCAAGAACCTGGTCTGTTTCTTAAGCTAAAGGTAAAGCTCAGCACAAGCACAGTCTGCAGGAAATCTTTCATGCTTGATGTGCAGTTCATTTCTTATCCAGTCCCAGTCTGCTATTATTCTTCAACCAATGTTCTTGGGTCAAGATCAGCATTGATTTCCATTTTTTTCACTTCCATCAAATGTGTATGGAATGCTTGACATAAAAAAAATCTACCCTGAATTTCATCTTTCAATGGAACTTTTTTTATGGGTTAGATATAACATGACTCACTTCTCCCATATCACAAGCTTTAAATAAAACCAAATGGTTTGGGGATATTGCTATGCAGAAAGGATTTTTTTTCTTCATTCCATCCTTAAGATGAGAAACTAACATTTTCTATTTCATACAGAAATTGCTTCCTGTGCAGTTTATTTTCCCAGCCAGAAGAATTGTTTGTTTTTTGTTTTTTTTTTTTTCCAAATATTATTTTGCAGAGGGTAGAAATAATTAAATGCTTTAGATAAAAAGTAACAATTAAAAACCAATAAACAAAAACCTAGCTTTAATTTACATGACCTTAATGCGATAAAATCAGGACAGTTTTCACAACTAATACTCAATAGGAATTTCCCTCCACCCAAAGAAAAAAGCTTATTAATTATCTCCATCTGAACCAAACATGATACAAAACAACAATGCATGGCAATTTAGCATAATGCAATCCAATCTGGGCAACCTTTCTTTCAAGGTGTATGCACTTGTATTCATCGACTGGTTTTGACAAACAAGAAGAGAAGGAGGGAAATAGCAGTGAAGAGCACAATGCCTTCAGGTCTGACCTTTAGGAGGTACAGTCAATACCAATTTTAAAACAATATTAAAAGGCAATTCTTACGATGTGCAGCTACTAGCTGAACAAGTCTGCTGGATGCAGAAAGATCATCAGTATTAAAATTTTTCATTTGCTTAACGCATTTTACAGTCACTTCTTTCCAAATTTATGCTCATAGGAAATGTATCTAGTTCTGGGATGCAAGGAAGAATGTAAAGCCATAAAGCTCTCAGGTAAAGAAAAATTACCCTAGAGAGATTAAAAATGAAGTATATGTAGTCTGTTGGAATTCAGTTGCCATTACTATCATATTGGAATGATGCTGCATAAGAAAGTGTGATGAACTGCTGCTGAAGTGCACCTGAGTTTGGTATCATAGTATTTTACAAACATTGATTTCCCTTAGATAACAGTGTATTTTGACACCCAAGAGAAACCTTAGGTATATAAATAAAGGGCAAAAAATTATACAGTGAGAAAAAGTAAGTAGTAAATACATAAACTCTATACATTTAGTGAGCAAGGGTATTTTATACTTGTGGCTTTATATTTGCCCCTTTTATTGATGTATTACTAGCTTGCACAGAATAATTAGGGAGTACAGAACTTCACCTTTGCAATTCCATCCTGAAACCCAGAGCTTGCAATTGATTTATACATGAAGAGAGACTCAGATTCTGCTGTTTGAAGTAGCCATTTTACAGAAGAGTAGTGGCTGTGGGTGATGAGTAAACAGAAACGTGGTATTTCTTTAGTGAAGCATTGGAACTGTATAGTCCCTAAACCGAAAAAATAAAGATAAATGCACACAGAGTTTTTATGGTTCTTTAGGGGCATCTGCTTCTTTCCAAACCATAATCTGACTAAGTTCAATATTTCTAGGAATTTTATTGTCCTCAAGGCAAGGAAAAATAAGCCATCACACTTGAAGTGAAAAAATTGTTTTGTGGATGGAAACCCTTGATGTATGTTCATTTTAGTGGTATCTGATATAATTACTTATATATGATTGAGAAAGGAGGAAATTATATGATCCTTGCAATTCTGCAGCACACTAAATAAGACTTCTGTGTATCCCTGAGCAGCAATATTGGTTTTTAGAAATGAAAAAAGCTATCCCATCAGATAATGTTAGCAATGACAGTGACAGAAAATCCATTGCAAGCCCTGCTAAATTGTTTCTATGATTAGTTGCTTATCATAAAAAGTGTGCACCATGTTTCTAGCTTGAATTTGTATGGCTTTGTTTTCCAGTTCTTACATCTTTTTTGTGTCTTTGTGTGCTGGACTGAAGAACTCATTATAAAGGTTTTGTCCTGCTGTAGATGCTCACAAACTGAGATCGATTCACTACTTAACCTTGCACTTGGTAATCTTAAGTAGCTTGATCCTCTTTGCTCTTTCATGTTGTTATCCAACTCTTTACAGTTTGTCATTCATTCCAGGGAGACAAGTGAGTCCAGCTAGGGAAACCAAAAGAAACTGAAAATTGCTCAAAAAATAGGTTTCATCTACTCTCCCTCACCTCTTCTTTCTCTGAAAAATAGCAATCTACACAATAAATATGTTTTCAGTTAGAATAGCATCCATTTTCCCAAAATTATTTAAATGATTATTTGATCTGATACACTTTAAACAAATGTATTATAACAGAGGATAAAATACACAGTACTTCCAAAGTAGTTTCTCTTGGTTCTTGAAAGACATTATATTAACGACTGTTAATATTAACAGGAGTTAGTAGGTTTTTTAACTGGGAAAGAAAAAAGGAATGTTGTCATCTTAATGTTTAGGAAAGTGTTCCTGAATGCAAATGATAAGAGATATGAAATGATAACTTTTCTTGAGCTAAGACAAATTATATGCTCTGTATTTCTTCCATTAGCTTTCTGACTAAGTAAGGAGCTGCATATTTAGAATCATAGAATATGCTGAGTTGGAAGGGACCCATCAGGATCATCAAATCCAGCTCCTGGCCCTGAGCAGAATCACACCATGTGCCTGAGAGCATTGTCCAAATGCTTCTTGAACTCAGGCTTGTAGTTGTGACTAATTCCCTGGGGAGCCTGTTCCAGTGCCCAAACATCCTCTGGGTGAAGAACCTTTTCCTGATATCCAGCCTAAACCTCTCCTCATACAGCTTCATGATTTTTCTTTGAGTCTTGTCACTGGTCATGAGCAAGAAGAGATCAGTGCCAGTCCCTCTTCCCCTCAGGAGGAAGATGTAGACTGTGATGAGGTTTCCCCTCAGTCTCCTCCAGACTGTACAGACCCAGTGAACTCAGCCACTCCTCATACAGCTTCACCTCCAGAGCCTTCACCACCTTTGTAGCCATCTTTTGGATGCTCTTTAATAGTGCCTTTTTAATGTTGTGGTACCCAAATCTGCACACAGTGCTCAAGGTGAGGCTACACCTGCAGAGCAGAGCAGGACAGTCACCTCCTTTGACCAGCCAGTGATGCTGTGCTTAAGGGTATTGTCCTTATGTGGCTTCTGGCCCTTACTGACTGGGTGATTTGTGTCACTTTCTACTGGGAATTCCTGGGTATCTAACACAGGTTTCCATATTTTCACTCAGTGCATATGGCCTCAACATCATGTTTGCAAATCTTCTGTTGGGTTCCTGAGGTTAACCATAAGATATCTCATTGCAGCTGCAGTGCTTGAAAATTTCAAATAAACAGTAAACTTGCAGTTCAAAGCTGAAATGTCGCCATTTTGAATTGCTGTCATTACAAGATCCATTTCCTTTAAATATTGCTCTGTAAGTGTATTAGATACATTTTAAAAGCTTTCAATTTCTTTTTATTTTTCACAGAGATTATGGGTTTATTAATGGATGGAGAAATGTCTGACTGTGAAATACAATTTTTTGTCTCATAAAACTCTTCCAGCATATCTTGCAGAAAGAAAACAGAAGGATGTTCCTTCCACCTTATTCCATATAAACTTCCCTTGCACTGTCATTTTTGCAACACGCTATCTATGATATGCCCTATTGAGTGTTTGATGACTCATATTGATGAAGGGACTCCAAATACACAAGAGCCAACCAGCAACTTCACTTAATTTAATTTACTTCTCTATGAAGAGAAGCAACTGAGCAAATCTATTTTAAAACATCTTTATTGTGTATTTTTCAGTGCTAAATGGTGAGTAGTAAATTATTAATCTTATGTCTTTCTTTCAAAGTGACAGGCTTAAATAAAGTAAGCCTCTTAAAGAAATCTTTTCAATGTGTTATTAGCAAGACAAAAGTTAAAAGCTGTTTTTATTAGACTTTTGTTGACAAGTAAAAAGTCAGAGACAAGTGCTTAATTTTTCTCTTTCTCTAGAAAAAATATTTTTCTTATCTATTTTTACCCACACTATGCACAGCAAAAGGTTACTAGTGACTCTAAATAAGAAAACCATGCATGGCTGTAAAACAATAAAATATAATGATGAAGCAAATTTACTCCAAGAGGTTTTTCTACAAACGTATTCTCAAAGCACAATAGCTGTCAAGAGAATTAAAGCAGTATTTTCTTTTTATAAAGAGAAAAAACATATAAAAGTATTCATTAAAAATTATTGGTATATTCTAGGAATTAGTTTTATTGCTGGAATTTCAGCAGTTTTCCTACTGGCAATTGTGCTCATCTTGTTGCAGCATGGTGGGACTGCCACTGACAATCTTAAACACAAAATATACTTTGCATAGGAGCAGAGTCTGTGTAATTTCAAACTTCAAAATAGATTAAGGCACCTCACTGAAAGTTCCTCTTTGAAAAGTGAGAATGAATTTCAAACAGGCCTTAATTGTACTAGATAGATTAGAGAGGACTTTTTACTATTACTAGATATATTGCATAGTGCTACAGACTAAGCTTTTTATTGGAATAAAATGTCCTGCTTAGAGATGCCCTTTTCTATAAAAGACTTCAGAATCTTCCTGTTAGGTTTTTGGCTCCTTTTGGGCTCAGTGCTTGTTATCAATTACATTCTGTCATAAAAATGGAAAACAATAATGGAGCTAATGGTAGGAGTTAAATGGGGAAAAGTGTCATGCAAAGGGAAACGCCAATCTGCTCCATCTCCTTCAGAAAATAGCATGGGGAAGTTTCAGATTAAATGAAATACAGCTAGTAAGCTGCACTCAATGCCTGTTAGTCTTTGTATTCTGTACAGATCTATGTCAAAAAAACCTGTAGAAGCATCCAGGTTTCTTCTTATTTGCAGTACTGTTGTAGCACTAGTTTTTTTTGTTTCTTCAATAGAAAATTATTATTATGCTGTACATATCCAAGGTGGGTAGCTGTTATTTCACAATGATGTTAAGAAAAGCTGGAAGGAATGGTTGAAAGATACTTAATTTATTCACTTAAAATTATTGTATGAGAGGTTTAAGTAATTTCTATAATCTCACATCTCAGACATCAGTAGTTTTATTAATGTAGTTTAGCAGCTAAGTGGAAAGATTAAGATATAACGTACACAGATTTTTCTCAGCAGCATAATATAGCACTGTTGAATGTGGACAGAAAGATATGACTTTTTTATTTTACTATTGTTATTATTTAGGCAGTTAGCACAGCTGTATTTAAGTTTTAACCATGTAGGGAACTTCTCAAGTTTAGGAAAAATCTCTCTTTCACAATTTTAATAATAAAAATATGAAAAAATGTAAAAAATAGAGATACAAACAGATTATTCATGTCAGGTGTGAGTTAAGCTGTATGTGTTTTGCAGTAGGAGGTTTTGGTGGTGAGGAAATGGAGGAAAAATATGACAAAGCTTGCTTGATATTTAATATATTGATATAGGTTTATAAGAGACAGAATCCAGTTCAGGTAAAGGGAAAACAACACACTGACTCCTAGCTGGAAATAAACTGTGCATTCCTCAGTTTTGGGGGCAAAAAGGATCCAGAGTTGTGAGTTATGTTATAATGTTTTGGGTTGAGTTTTGCAACATCCTGGAGATTCAATAAAATTAGATTTGGAGAGTATTAAGCCTTCAGTATGAATGACTGAAAATTAACTTATGTTTAAATTCTGTATGATAAGCAGAAAAATAAATTAAGAGAATGAAGCAGGTTGAGGCATATGTGCATAACTAAGCAGTGGGAATACCTGAGTGGTTGAGATGGGGAAGGGGGCTTTGAAGAGGATTGTCAGACTTTGCTGCTTGACCTTGACAGCAGAGCATTCTGAGTGTCCCTCCACATGGCTCTGATGAGAAGCATACTTTTAATAAAATTTTATTTGGAAATCAGTGATTTTTAGCTTGTTGTTTGGTATCAGATCCTAAGGCTTCTGGTTTGAAGTTTGAAAAAATCAGGAAAAGCAAGTTTGTGTCTATCTGACTGACACTCTGCAAATTAACATTTATAGGGCTAAAACACGAAAGAGGAAAAAAAGAGTAAAACAACGACCAAGAAAAGACAAAAGCTGAGAACAACTATGTGAGAAGTAAAGGAGAGAAATTGCAGCTAGCAGACAAAAAGAAGAGGGGAAGATTCAGAACATAAAGACAGCAGCTGCTGTTGAACCTTGCTTGAATTATTTCATGTTGCTATTCTAGCAATTTCAGATTCTCAGTCACTCTCTCTTTCCTAAACTTATGTGGTCAGGGTGAGGTGAATCTGTGTCGGTCTTACTCCAACTGCACCCCTATCCACTGCTTATCTAAAGGCTGTTTCTAAGGGCTTGATCTCAAGCCAGTCGTATATTTCTTTTCCTCAGGTGAAGTAGCATCTTCCTGAACTACTTTATGGGGCTATTTTGTTAGATTTATACTGTTTGGTTCTTCTGTGCAGCTTCTTTTTCAAGTTCTGTCTAACCAGTGAAAGATAGCAGTTAGTGCCCTATAGCAATTATTATGCCACTAGATATCTTTCCCTTTGTAATTTTTAGGGGAGGATGAGGTAGGATTGAGGAGGTAGGTATGTAACAGATTTAAATTTTGTTTGCTTTTGCCCCTCTGTTAAGCATCCTCTGTGAAGTTTAATTATAGATTCTAAACATCTATTTGTCAGCCATTCCACTCCCACTCTTTGTCTGAAATATTGTTCCTTTCATCCAGCGGCTGACAACAGGTACATCGTCAACCTTGTATGTATATAGAGACAGAGAGAATTCAAAAGGAAAGGAACTTTGATCCTGTTAAATTTAGATATTTAGAATCAAAATTTGTAGGGGTTTTTTGGTGTTTTGTTTGTTTGTTTTGGGATTTTTGTTTGTTTATTTCTCTAAATGCTCTTAAAATTGACTGATAGGAAAGATATTACAATAAGCTCTAGAGTTGCAAGTAGCAATAGTAATCCATGGTTCCAATGAATTTCAACTTATTTCAGTTTCATTCCACAGTGGAAAGTTACTAAGTTCAGTGTTTATTCCAGAAAATAAAATTGGCTTTTGAGATTAATAAACAAATTAAAGCTTAAAGTTTTTATGAGAAAAATGCGGGACTACCCAGCAGCAAAACCAATCCCATTTTTCCTGCTTTGTAATGGATGTTGATGGCGTGTATACGTGGGAAAGTTTGGAGTGACAAGTTACACAGTCAAGAGAGAGATTACTGATGCTCTTCCATTGGAGAAGAAATTTGCGGAGGAGGTTTGGGCCATGTTGATAGTAGAGTTAAAAGCACAGACACTCAGCTTATGCTCACATAAATGACTTGTTCAAAGGAAAACAGCACCTCTCGACTCCTAAATGTCAGAATGAGTGCATTTGTGGGGTTTGACCCGTTAGGATACAGATGTTCTCAACAGACCATGTCATATAAGTGAAAAGTGAATCAATGTGGCAGGTCTCAGCAGAGACTTGAGTAGGTCTCTCAAACATATGGCGAACCTTTCTCACTCTGTCTATACAACTTGCTCCAAATATGGCTTAAACAATTTAAAAACTTTTTAAAGTGCCTTTTTACCTGCTAAGTACAGAAGAAGACCTAGTGAACTATAGAAGATGACTAGATGACTATGAGCTCCAATGAAGTGTTCAATTACTTTTCCTTTAGAATATGTATAAACTTTCCCAACTACATATAATCATATTATTACTATGAGGGATAAAACATAAAATTAATCAGATAGTGTTAAAAATTAAGAAATTTGGCATCTGGAGACTAATATTTCATCTCAGTTTCTTAATTCTGGGGAGACGTTACCAAATCCAAGAGATTCACTGAAGACATTTTCTCTCATAGGAGCAGTACAAAATATCTGACAATTTTATGTACTTTTATGAAGCTGTTTATAGAAGCTGTTTTGACAGGATTTATTTACCCATGTCAGTGTGTTCTTGTCATGTTATATAGTTTGGATTTACTTATGGCAGCTTATAGGTGTTAGTGGCAGGAATCAGAGGAGTTCCCAGGTTTCATGAAGTTGTAAATAGGATTATAACTCTTCCCTCTTCAGCATCAACCTCAGTTTCTGGAGCAAATATGTCACATATACCTGACTAGTAACAATTGCAGGGCATTATATTTTGTTGCATCAAGACATTAACATATCTACCTAGTAAAAATAGGTAGAAGAATTGATTAATGCAGTATAAGTTGAGTATTGCCTAATTCTCTGGGCTATTGGTAAGCAACAAAAAGGTTTTCAGGATATGTTCCAATGTGATGATATGCACTTATTTAGAGCCCTGGGTACCAGCATGCAAATTGAAAACTTCCAAAGTCTGTGGTAACCTGCTTTCTTAAGACAACCTGTTTTTTCTTAAGCCAATTACTTATTTTAAAAAAGGAAGACTTGCCAGCTTCAGAAAGCAAAGTGTGTTTCAAAACCCATTATAAGAACAACAGCTACTATTTTATCGCCATCATTGTCCATACCAATTTGTGTTGGTTTCACGTGCTTGGGGGGGAAGGGTGGATTCCCCTCAGGCTTTCCCTCCATGAGGCTGAGGAGTGGGAGGGGCTCTCCTGTCTCTGGGGGCTTCCCCTGTGAGCTGCTGGCACCAATCAGAGAGCTGATTCGGTGATGGACAGCTCGGGAAACCAATGAAAAGTTATTTCGCTTTTACAAATCACAGTGAATCGCGCTAACTACTCTCTCTTTTGGTTTCCGGCTGCTGGAGGGTGCGGGGGGGTCCCGGGCTGGGGTTCCGGCCCGGCCCTGGCCCCGGCCCTGGCCTGGTGGCTCCCGGCTCTGCAAGGCATCGGCACTGGCCGCATGGCCCCAGCACCGGCTCTGCATGTGGCAGAAGAGGCCTCCAGCTGCCCATGTGTTTTCTTCACGATCTGGATACAATTTTAACTCTTTTAATGCCTGGATAAGATTCTCGA
>JAOTQP010001652.1:28646895-28664210 GCA_026413545.1 Cichladusa arquata | reverse complement strand
TGTCTATCCAAGTTTATAGAGCATTGGCTATGACTGACGAATCAGTATAAAGGTATAGCTTTGGTGACTTCTTTTTTCAGCAATGTCTAGGACTAGCTGAATGGCTTTGAGTTCAGCAAGTTGACTTGATCTATCTTCTCTTTTAGTAGCTTGTGTGGCCTGTCATGTGGGGCTCTATATGGCTGCATTCCACTTCTGGTTTATCCCCACGATGCGACAGGAACTGTCGTTGAAAAGAACATAGCATGTTTTTTCTGTTGGTTGTATGATAAAGCTTTTTTAGTCTTTGTCACTTGTTTTTGCTGTTTTTTGTTAGCGAGACTAAAGTTTTCACTTTCTGGCTAGTTTGCAATTATTTCTAAAATTTTAGGACGATTTGGGTTTCTAATATGGATGTGCTGTGTGATGAGGGCAATCTATTTGCTTTATATGGCATTGATGGCGTGGTGAGTAGAGGGAACTTTTAAACATCTATTTTAGTATTGGTAGTTGAGGTGCTAGAAGGAGTTGTGTTTTTGTGCTAATTATCTTTGAGGTGGTTTGAACTCTTTTATAGGCAGCTAAGATTTCTTTTTTTGTGGGAGTGTAGTTGGCTTCAGACCCTCTATAACTTCGGCTCCAGAATCTAGTGGTTGGCTTCAAGTTTTACTAGGTACTTTCTGCTAAAGGCTTTAAGACAAACTATTGTTTTTGGCTGCAGAGTAAAGCACATTACTCACCTTTGGTTCTGTCTTGACTGAGTTAAGGGCTACTGCATGAGCAATCTCCTGCTTAATTTCGGCAAAGGCTTGTTGCTGTTTAGGGCTCTAGTGAAAACTGTTCTTTTTGCGGGTAACTAAGTAGAGAGGGCTTACAATTTGGTTGTACTTGGAAATGTGCATCTAAAAACTTCTGGCACCTAGAAAAGCTTGCATTTCCTTTTAGTTGGTCAGTAGAGATGTGGTGATCTTATTTATAACTAGTGGGAATCTGGTGCTGTCCATCTTGCCACTTCACTCTTAAGAACTGGATCTTTCGGGCAGGTCTTTTGACTTTGCTCTTTTTGATGGCAAAGCTGACTTTTAGGAGAATTTGGATTATCTTTTCTCCTTTTTCAAATATTCCATTGCCGCATTCCTCTACACAATTATAATATTTATATACTGCAGATGTTCTGGAGCTTCACTCTTTTTTAGTGCAGTCTGGATCAGTTTATGGGAGATGATAGGACTGTGCTTTTACTTCTTGGGCAGTCGGTTTTAGGTATATTGTATGCCCTTTTCAGTGAAAGTAAACTGAGACCTGTATTCTGCTGCCAGAGGAATGGAGAAAAATGCATTTGCAATGCTAATAGGGACATATTACTTTGCTGCCTTAGACTTTAGCTAGTATTGGAGTTCTAGCATGCTTGGCATGGCAGCACTTAGTGGTAGAGTCACTTCATTCAAGCCACGATAGTTTATAGTCAATCTCTATTTTCTGTTAGACTTGCTCACAGGCTAAATGGGGCTATTGAAAGGCGAGTGGGCTTTACTGATCATCCCTTGGCTCTTTAGTTTACGGATTATTTTGTGGATGGGGATTATAACATCTTGATTTCTCTGATACTGCTGGCAGTGCATTGTTGAGGTGGTAATTGGTGCTTGTTGCTCTTCTACTTTTAGGAGTCTTATTGCAGATGGGTTTTCTGATAGTTTAGGCAAGGTGTTTAATTGCTTAATGCCCTCTGCCTCTACAGCAGCTATTCCAAAAGCCCACTTGAGTATTTCTGGGTTTCTGTAATAGCCATTCTGGAGGAAGTTTATGTCTAGAACACACGGGGCTTTTGGGCTGGTCACAATAGGATGTTTCTGCCACTCCTTTGGAGTTAGGCTCACTTCAGCTTCTAACAGTGTTAATTGCTGCAATCTCCCCATTACCCCGGCAATGTAAACAGGTTCTTCCCCTACATGTCCTGATGGTATTAGGGTACACTGTGCACTAGTATCAACTACCGCTTCATATTTTTGTGGCTCTGATGTGCTAGGCTACCGGATCTACACTGTCTAAAAGACACGTTTTTTCTTTCCTTCTTCCTGGCTAGAGGCAGGGCCCCTCTAGCCCTGGTTATAATTTTTTTTCTGGGCATACATACTAGAGGTTCTTTTAAGGGGATCTGACAGATTATCCTTCTTTCTGTAATACTCGGCAGTTCAGTTATGGGAGGCTGAGGCTACTTTCACTTTAATGGAACTTCTTTGGTTAGTGTTTGTTTCTTTCTTTGAGTTGACGTATCTGTGCTGTTAGGACAGAAGTGGGTTTCCTATCCTACCTTTTCATGTCTTTTCTATGGTTGTGTAGAAAGAACTACAGATTAGCTTGTGGGGTGTACCCTCTCTCTCTAGCTGGGAGAAGTTGGGCTCTGACTTTAGGGCTTGTGACTCACACTGGTGCTGCACTGATTTTCCTCATTGTTAGAGTGTGTAAAACAGAAGTGTGTGGGGGGAGGAGTTCTGGGAGTTTATTTCCCTAGGGGGCTCCTTTGGAGGATTTTTTCCCCAAATTTTGTCCTAAACCAGGACAAGAAGCCTCTTTGAGTCCCTCAGAGAGGAATGCAGGTATTGAATTAAAGCTTTTAGAGGAATTAAAATATATCGAGCCACATAGACATGAAGTAGAAGTGTAAGCTTTAGTTTTAAGTAAGTAGAAATATGTCGCTGCCTGTGGGGTCTCTTTATGCCTGAGATCCCTCACAGCAGGACATTTGGTGGTTTTAGAGTCCAGGTTTTCCCAGCTGATGCACCGAAGGAGCAGTCACAGGCTGTTTTCTGAGGTTTCCAAGGTTGTTTATTCTTTCTTATCTAAAGAATTCTCTCTCTAAGTTACAGAGGTCTGTCTTGCACGCTGGTCAAGGCACACTAACTGCCCTTGGGGCAGGACTTATCTTTTATACTATAGATTACGTACCTAATGTTTACAATTACTTTCCAATGCATGACACCTTTATTACACTGTCCCACTTTCTCCCAAACCAATCCAGAGGTGCCATCCTGGCCCAAAGATGGATGGCATGAAGAAGAAGAAAGAAAAGACATACCACGCCCCAAATCCTCCATCTTAGTTTTAAACCCCCTAATATAAACATTTCTAAAAATTCACTTTTCTACCTCCTAGCAATCTAATTTATACTCTACTTATTTTTTGTGACTTGTAATTCTTCCTGCAATGACAATATTTTTTCCCAGGGGTTTAAATCCAGTCCACAGGGCTCCTGGGTACTGTGCCAAGGCCTCTGAGACCCCTGCCCGGGGGGTCTCGAGGCATCCAGGGAAGCCAGGGGAACACCCTGGACTCCCACAGAAATATTATTAAGGTGCATAGATATGAAGTAGAAGTGTAAGTCTTAGTTTTAAGTAAGTAAGAATATGCTTTAAATGCCTTAAGAGAGTAAAAAGTCCTAGATTCTAGTGTAAAGTTTAGGCCTCATTGAAAGTTCAGAAACTTAGCCCCAGACATAATGAAAACATAGTAAGAACATTGCTTATATTTTCTAGGTAGAACAGATAGAACCATTTATGTGAATAGATAGAACTATATGCATAAGTTATGTGTAAGAATTAACACTATTTTCGTAGTATGGAACTAGAGTTCTAATGGGTGAAGAAGGAATGTTTTAGGTTTGTGTTTTTAGCTCATTGGATGATTTACAATTGGGAAATTGGGACATATTGGTCTTCCACCTTCAGGAGGCCAGCTGCAGAAGGATTTTCTGATAGTGCAGGCAAGGTGTTCAATTCCCTAATTCCCTCTGCCCCCACATCAGCTATTCCAAAAGCCCACCAGAGTAGTTTTTGGTCTTTGTAATAGCCGTTCCAGAGGAAGTTTATGCCTGGAATAGATGTGGACTCTGGGCCAGTCACAGTGGGATGTTTCTGCCACTCCTTCCCAGTCAGGCTCACCATGGCTTCCAACAGGGTCAACTGCTGCCTTCCCCCTGTCACCCCAGCAATGGAAATGGATTCTGCCCCCACATGTCCCGATAGCATTAGGGTACACTTCCACCAGTATCAACTAATGCTTCATATTTCTGTGGCTCCGATGTGCTAGGCCATCGGATCCACACCGTCCAAAAGACCAGATTTTCCTGTGCCTCTACTTGGCTAGAGACAGGGCCCCTCTAGCCCTGGCTGTCATTTTAGAGGTTCCTTCAAGGGGATCCACCATATCATCCTCTCTTCTCTTATACCTGGCAGCTCGGTCATGGGAGGCTGACGCTACCTTCACTTTAGTGAAACTTCTTTGGTTAGTGTTTTCCTCCTTGAGTTGATGCAACCATGCTGCCAGGACAGAAGTGGGTTTCCCATCCTACCTTCTCATGTCTTCCCCATGATCATTCAGGAAAAACCACAGGTCAGCTCGTGGGGTGTACCCCCTGTCCCTAGCTGGGGGATGTCATGCTCTGACTTTGGGGCCTGTGACTCACACTGTTCTTCCTCACCTCCTCCCTTGTTGCATTAAACCAGACGGGAGTCAGTTTCTTCATGAAAGAAAAGCCAATTCTTTATTCACATAAATAATTTTTATACAGTTTTCACAGACCTCGTGTTTAACTCCAATTGGCTAGTAGTTTTCTTGCCACTCAATTAATTGATTGGAAGGTGCTTTTGTGTGTACGTGCTAAGATGTTTTCTATTCACAGGTGTTTACATTCTTTCTTTGTGGATTCTCATGGGACAGATCTTTTGTTATTACAGGTGCAACTTATTTTTCTCTACAAGAATAGGTTGTTATGCAAACGGACTCTCATTCTCAAGATTCTTTCCCTGATTTTATAAAGCTTTTCTTTTATAAGATTCCTACCTGTATGCAACACTCCCTCACTTCCCTAATCTCCTCTTTAAACTCCTCTTTGAGATCCTTAACCACAGGAGAGACATGGGCGTGCATTGAACCATTGACCATACTCATAATTTTTGAGACTGTTGGTGACAGAACCCACTGTTTCTCAGTTGTCCTCGGCATTAATCATTGCAATGACAGTAGTGTATTGGGATGGCCCTAGATTTGTCAGCTTCTACAACATTTGCCCTGTGCACCTGACACTTTCAGGGTCATTATCATGCTGTCCGTCTCTTCCAAAGAGCACCTCCAATACTGCCACTTCTCTCAGCTGTTGGATCCCTTCCTCGAGGGTCTTCTAGCACATTCTATGATGGTACTCCTGCATTCTGTCTCTGTGAACAAACCTCTCTCTTACACTCATTTAAAGCTGGTCCTAGAGAGAAAGGGGCCCTGGCTCCCTCACAAATACCTGATCCACACCCATGGGTCAAGGATCCCAACTATTTTGCCTCGCCACTATCCAGTTGTATGCCTGTACCCATAAGGTCCCAAATCCGAAGCAACCAGGTTGTATAAGCCTCACGCCCCCGTCGCACAATGTCTTTTCGCAGATTACAGAGACTGTCGTACAACAGGGACTCGGTGATGATTTCAGGCTCCGGCTCCCCTGCTGGTTTTGCAGGCCCTGGTTCCCCATCATCATTAATTGGATGTACTGATTTGGTCTTATTTTTCTTCCACTGCACAGGGGCAACTGCTGCTGGCTGTGACTGCTCTTGCGGTTCAGCTGGGACCTGGATGGTTGTAACGTCTATGGGTTTCACTGCTGCACCATCAGACTCTCCCTCTTTGAGTCAGGGACAGGGTTTTCCATAAGCTGGGAAAGTGCATTCTTTCAGTTCCTGGCATATCTTCCCCTCCATTACCCCCATCTAATCTGGGTAGTTCATTTCCAAGGTGGGCTTTTGGGCAGAGTCAGGCTGTTGGGCAGGGTCTGGGTCAGGGGCGACTCAGGTTCTGGGGTGGCATCCCTAGTCTCTGGGGTAGATGTTAGAGTCATTACCCATGGCAATCTCACTTTACCTCTGTATGCTAAATAGAATAGATCTATCAGCAACACTAGTCACTGTACAATATTGTTAGCATTTAGAGAAGATCTGAACCCTTCAAAAGCTGGTGGGGTAGGCCTAAAGAACTGGGTGAAGGGTTGGAAAAACCTTCCCCTGGTGTTACTTCCTCACAATCAGTACCATTATTAATGTAACCCCAAAAACATACACTTCGTGTGTGATGGCCATGTATCCATGTGCCTGCATTCCAGAGGAAGTTAAAAATGCATGAATTCTTCACCTTATTGACCCATAGTGTGAACTGGATGACAGCCACAGTAGCCTTAGTCATAGGACCCTGTGTTGGTTTCATGTGCTCAGGGAAAACACCATGAGTCTGGGGAGTGGGAGGGACTCTCCCGTCTCTGGGAGCTTCCCCTGTGAGCTGCTGGTACCAATCAGAGAGCTGATTTGGTGATGGACAGCTCGAGAAACCAATGCAAAGTTATTTCGCTTTCACAAATCACAGTGGCTCAAGTTAATTCTCTCTCTTTCGGCTTCTGGCTGCCGCGAGGGGAGGTGGCTCTGGCCGAGGCATCGGCCCCGGCCTGGCTCTGGGCTCGGCAGGGGGGCCCGGTCTGGCACCCCGGTCCGGCACCGGCTCTGCGGGGAGCCCCTGGCCCGGCCCCGGCTTGGCTTGGCTTGGCCGCATGGCCCCCCGGCCACGTGGTCCCGGGCCCCAGCCCCCGGCCCCCCCCACCGCATGGCTGGGTGGCCCCGGCCCTGGCCTGGGGGCTCCCGGATGTGCATGGCTTCAGCACTGGCCGCATGGCCCCGGCACCGGCTCTGCACATGGCAGAAGAGGCCTCCAGCTGCCCATGTGTTTTCTTCATGATCTGGATACAATTTTAACTCTTCTAATGCCTGGATAAGGTTCTCGATCTCCTCAGCTCCCCTGGATGAGAAGAAGTGAAGCATGGAAATTTCAGAGGTCAGCAGGATGAAGATAAAGTTCCTGGTGGGAAGAGATTGAAAAGATGCAACTTATGAGTAGCTGAAAACCTTTTTTGTGGGCTATGAGGGGATTGTGACTTCACTAAAATTCCTTTAAACTGTAAAATATACTTGGGGAGGTTTGGTGTGCTTGAGAAGAAGACTATTTTGCCTCGGGGAAATTGAGCTCTCTGTTTGGGACTGGAATATGAACAGAGACATTTGATAGAGAAGGAGATGAAGAGAATTTTGTTTTTCAGCAGCCTACCTTTAAAAGTAGTACCCCATGTGTGTATCATAACCCATAGCACGGCTCTGGAAGGACTGTGTAAATGGGAGGAAAAAACACGGTTTTGTAGGTCTCGGGCGGATGCAGACTGTGAAGGTGAAGACACCCCCTAAGCCATAACTAAAAAAGGAACTTTTCTATCTTAAGTGAACTGAAATGATTATTTAGGTGGATAACTGACTGAAGTGTTTCTCTGTATGTTGTTGGTAAGAAATGTGGAAAGAAAGGGGAGGAGGGAATAATGTGGGAATCTTACTCTGAATATTTTTTTTTTCTTGTGTTATTAATAAATTTCTTCTTGTACCTTTTTAAGTTTTGAGCTTGCCTTGTCTTTACTCCTGGGTCCTGTCTCTAAAAGGAAATTGAACATATTAAAATTGGCAAAACCTAAGTCACACCGTGGCACGATTGATGTCCCCTCTCTTTCTGTGTTTGTATAGAATATTCTGCCTTTTTGTCCTGAACACAATAATTTGTTTCAATTGTAGAGCTTCCTTTGCCACCAACTGATTGCCTCAAGCCACTGTAAAGAACTTGAGCAAATATGAGCCAATCTCAGCAACTGAGACACTGCACATAAGGAATTTATTATTTATTAATCAGTTTTTCAAAAGTGATTATCCTCAGGCTAAGCCAATGGTGTTAATTCTGTTTAATGCCTTTTAGAAGGAGATTTTGCCTTCTGTGTTCTGTGAACACTATTACTTTATACATTTGAGAAGTTAATTTGAGCCTAAGTAAAAGATGAAAAAGTTGATTTGAGTGTATTGGAGCATCATAAATGTATGTCAAATAGTAATTTTTTAATTGTTCTGAAGGTTTTGCTATGGGGCTTTTTTGTAACTAACATTCAGATGCTCCTGTAATCTTCTTTTGCTGTGGATTCTGCAAATCTAAAGAAACTAAATATATACTGAAATATTTCCCTCGAACAAAAAATTTTCCATGTACAAGAAGTTCAGGGGGCTAGAATGACAATCAAATACTCAAAAAGATGGGGTTTTTTTGGCAATATGACAATCAAGATTAGTTGGTTTAAGCAGCAAAGCACTATGATGTTTAAAGAAAATAAATAATATTTTTTAGTTATTTTTTCTTACCTAACTCAGGAGTTGTGCTCATATTTGTAGTAAAAAAATGTAAGTTGCACTGCTGAACAGACTATTACATGTCAACAGAATAGCAAGTAGCTCATAGGAGCCTGTCCCAATATTAGATTTAATATTAGTTCTGTTGGACTGTTTATTTTTTGTGTGCTTCAAGCTATGAATTTTTATCCCAGTGCAAACACAATTCGTTTTGGGCATATTTCTTCAGAAATCCTCTTTGTACTTTCTTCAGCTCCTGCAAAAACCAACAGAAATATAGTTTGTTAGTTAGCCTAGCTAGCTAAGCCATTAATGTTTTATAGTATGAGATCAGCTGTTCTCTTCCAAAATTTCTTTCTTTATCCTCTCTGTTCATCTTATGTGGATGCAAGGATTAACAGAAGTTCATAACACCTTAAGACTTCTTGTCTTTTTCTTAATTGTTCTGGTCTGGTTCATGATAAGGAATAAATTATTAAAGGAAAGACTGATAGCCTTTTATATTAATTATTCTGCTTTAAAAAAAAAATTGTATGCCCTCCTCTCTGTCTCTAGAATAGTGGCAGCTAGGAATTATTTCCAGATTACAGAATATACTGCAGTAGAAAGGACCCACAAGAGTTATCAAGTCCAACTCTTAAGTGAATGGCCCACACAGGGATTGTACCCTTAGGCTTGGTCTTCCTAGCACCATGCTCTAAGCAACTAAGCTAATCTTACTAGGCTATGAGGAAACAAAAGAAATTTTAAAATAAAAAAAAAAAAGAAGGAAGAAAGGAAAAAAGTCCCATCAGATTGTATGAATTTGGAGTAAATGGAATTGAGAATTATTATAGGTACTTTGTGTGGCAGTTAATTTAATAGTTATTTAGTTGATATAACTCTCTTTGTAGATATTTCCACATACTTGTGAACACTGCTTTGCCATGTGTGTTCAGAATTAAGTAACTGTAAGAAACTATATACAGGATGGTGTGCCCACAGTTTACTAACAGAAGAGAAACTTGTTTCAGGGCTTGATTTCAACCAGTTCCTGGATTTTCTGCGTTACAGCACGCTCAGTCCTCCCCACCAGCCCCTAGGAAGGTTCCTTCTGTCCCGTTCTAAGGGCTGTAAATTCTTTTTTCTTTCTTTTTTCTTTCTTTTTCTTTTTTTTTTTTTTCTCCCCTGCAGGCTTCCTGTTCACTTACTACACTCTGTAACCTCTGAATCTTCTATCTCCAAGCTCTTAGCTCCTACCTAAAGCACGACCAAGCCTCAAGGAAATTCTTTTAACCCAGTCACTTTTTTCAGAGACATTTAAAGGACAAACTGAGAGCCCATATACTGTGTCTATCATATAATTTCCTCTAGGTAGATAGAAAAAGGTAGGGAAGGGGAATTACATAAGAACTTAGAGAGATGGTGATATGCATTTATGATTATAATTTTTTAATGCCTTTAATAACTTGTTTATGATAAATTATAGGAAAATCTGGATGAGGCAACATGGTCTTAAACTAAGAAATTTTTGTAAATAAATTAAAAATTGAAGGATGTGTGACTCAAAGGGAAATAATTCACAAAATATACTTTTTGAAAATTTGTTTTTTGAAATGGTATAGAGGAAAATATGCAATCTATAGAAAAGTGTGATTGGATGTTCTGTGAAAAAAACCTCACAAACCTAAAGGTAACCAAGAAAAAAATTCCTGCTGTTAGCAGACTTTATTGCCTTAAATGCTAAAACCTGAAAAATCTCATGTATCCTTTTTTCTTGCAAAGTGTAGCTCACCATTAGGTAGAAAATTGCATTGCCTGCATGAGCCAAAGCTGTCTCAGTTTAGAGGTGTTTTAGCATGATTAACAGCCTGCTTTCTACCTTTCTATTATACAAATTATCCAAGAGTGAAAAGTGAATGTGGTATTTTTGCAGCTTTCTCATAACGCAATTAATAGTAAATAGAATTAAGCTTGAGGAGTTTCAGAATGTTGTACAAGAAACAGATTAGTCTAGGCAGATGAAAGCAGCTGCAACAGTAGGCATGAGTCAAATGAGTCAGATCTACTTTATACTCCGTCATTTGGCACAGCAGCCCAATTGTAGTTGACCACTGCAATAAGCTGCTGTACAATTCTTGACTGAGAGCTACACCTTTGTTGGGGTGGCTGATGCAACCAAGGAATGTTTCTGAAGAATGAGAAACAGCTTTGACTATCCATTAATAAATGATTTCTGAACAGCCACAAAGCTATAGAGGCTGGCACTGTGTACGAGCTTCCTCTCAAGAAAACGAAGAACGAAGATTCCCTGTACCCTGTGAAAAAATCAGATTCAACTCAAACAGTTTAAGACAAAAGACAAAAAAAAATATCAAAAGACACACAGAATTTACTTAGGCCAATGTTTTAAAGCATACCGTATATTTTTTTTCCCTTTTAGAAAGTACAACACCCCCCCCCACCCCCAATCCCACAGGCTTGTATTCCTGATACTTCTAACTGAGAAATTCGAGCTGCTTAGGTATCAAAAAAGTAATGGGAAACCTGTGAGTAGCTACCTCTTCCCCTGACAAAGTAATTTAGCCAGTTAATTGTGTCACTCCCTCAGCCAGAAATTTTCAAGCATGTAGCTGATATCCTGTACTGAGCATTTTGAAGTAATTCCCAGCCACTAGTAAGTAGTTTTATTCAAACCCTAAGTATCTGGTGATGCTGGCCTTTATGCCTTAGTTTAAATACATTTTCATGCTGGAAATTTTATATGAGGAAATTGTCCATTGTATCTCACCAATGCAGGTACCTTTACAGTGACATTTATAATTTCCTTTTTGGTTACTAGGATGGACAAAACAAAAGAAACCCCCACAGCACATTCACTTTAGAGTTATACATTAGCTGAAAAGAATTGCTCTGAGGCTGAGATGATCCCCAGAGCATAATGGATCAGAATAGAAAAACTGATAAAGCCTTATGTCTTGCAGTGTGAACAGCATTTTTATGATATATTCTGCTCTCCTTTGATACTTCCACTCTTATTTCCTTGTCTACATACATAATTTATTGCTTTCTAGTAGGAGGAAGTGTGATGTTGCATAATTTGTTTAGATTTTCCAGGGGAATAATAAAATAGATTTTCTTCTTTTGTTTTACGGATAAGTAGTAATTTATGTTTTTAAGAGAATCTGAGTGACATGTAGAAAATGATATATGATCTCCATCTATTGCAAAAAGACTCATAAACAGTGCTCCAAAACTAGCACCCCATTCTCATTTGCAAAATTATATGCCTGCTGCAGTAGAAGCAGCATTTGGTTGATTTGTAGTAGAATGTGCAGCTAAGACTTTTACTTAACCAGGCAGCATCTGAGCCCTACTGTGAGCAGCAAACTGTGATATCTCTAATTCACACAGTACAGCTGTCCGGGAGTATTAAGATTCTTTCTTTTAAAGACAGCATCTTAATGCTGTGCCATGCAACCCAACTAGTTACTTAGCCTGTTCTTAAGGAAAATGCAGACTTAGGTGTTCATTTGTGTTTGAAATGCTGGTGGCGGGCTTCAAAAGTGGTGTAATTCAATACAGTCAGTTAAAGTAACTTGGCTCCTGAGTTTGAAAAGCCCTTGTTGGGAAAAATGTTTAGCAGCTCTGAACTATTTGGCTCCTGGCAAAGTTTGGAGTTTTCACCCAGCTGAAGGGATGGCTTACCATAAAATAATATGGTGCATCAAGTTAATACTGAAAAATGTATATATAGATAATACTAGGAAACCTTTGAGAGGGCTTCGCTTGCTTTATGTGATGAAGTGGATAATGCACTAAAGTGAGCTATGCACTAAAGTGCAGTCAGCTTCAGAAACAGTGATTATCTGTCTAATATGAAAATAATACTTTGTAAGTTACTCTTCAAGTCTACTGACTGCAGTCAAGAGAATACAATTATTGATCCTATTTCTACTTTATTTAGAGTCTATGCAAGTGCTTGGAATAAAGCTCTCCTACACTACCACATTTTTTGTCACATCTATGCAAAACTTACAGCTGCATATTTAATTGATCTACAGTTAAACACCTTCTCTGAAGTGAAAAACATTCACGGTTTGTCTGTGTCTCTTCATAGCTCCTTCTAGTAACCTTGTAAATACCATGCACGCTGTGCTGTGCTGTGCAGTTCCCAAACTGGCGAGCTACTGCTGAGGAAGAATAAGAGATTTTCTTGCCAGTTCACACTGAAGTCCTCGTGAACAAATTTACATATTCAGAAGAGAACTAAACTTAGCTTTCAAAAGACTCTCTATGTTTGTGAGCAAACCCACAAATACAAACAGTTCAATAGAACTGGAGTATATGTCTGTATGAGTGTTATGTGACCTTTATTCATTAAGTTTGTTGACTGGAAGTTGTCCCAGTTTTTAGTCAGTCTCCATAAATCTGTTTAGATATTAGAAGCACCAGATTAAGTTGTGTTTGGAGGCCATACAGAAGAGGTATTCATCAATATGTTAAATAAAAGGCAAAATTAAAGGAAATACCAAAATGAAGGAAAACAACTTATATCTTTCACTCAGAAATTGTGATCAGTTATATATTAAGTCAGTCTGAGTTAACAGTTATTTTTTTTCTAATACCTAAAAAAATCACCCCTTAGTTTTCTTCTTCTCTCCTGACATGCTTCCTATACTGTGTGGGACAGATTCTGCTCTCCACTAAGGACAAAACTTGACATGTTTTCACATTAATCTTATCAAGGACAGCACTAATACCAGCTTGCTATTTAAGTTGCAGTTGCAAATGTTCCACACCTTGTTACTCCTTTTGAAATTAAAACTGCATACAGGTCAATCAAAGCAGTGATGAAAGAGAACAAATATTTTGAGGCTTAGAATCCTTAAAACTACTTGTATTCTTTTCTTTGTAAAGACAAACACTATCTGCAATGTCTGTGACAAATAATGTGTTAGAGATTTTCCATGACCAGTTTCAGGGAGGTTAGAGAACAGTTGCACTTGCTTTTGAGAAAACAGTTTCAAAGAGAATAGATTTGAAGAAAAGGATTGTTTTTGTATATAGAGAGATGGTTTGCTGATTCGTGGAAAGATATGCTAGCTATGAGTAGAAATACTTATCTAGAAATACCTATGAATCATATTTTGGATGATTAGAAAAAAGTAATGCAAGCTTTGAATGTTGTTTTTTGTTAGGTAATGTCCTTAATAACATGCTTCAGTTTTCCCTTCTAACCTAAATATTCTACTCTACTCTACTCTACTCTACTCTACTCTACTCTACTCTACTCTACTCTACTCTACTCTACTCTACTCTATAGAGTAGGGTCTTGCAAAGCAGTTAGGTCTTTTCCATAGGAAAATCTTAACTCAGTGCTGTTGAAGAGAAACACACTGTATTGTGTTGATATCTGCTTCTTGCTGCTAGATCAGGGCTGAAGTTTTCATTTTCCATTTTTGCTAACAACTGACTCTATCAGAAAGCATTATTAAGTTGAAGGAATGCTCTATATACTCAGTGTGAAATCTGAAATGTTTATCTTGTCTGATTTCTTATGCCTCTGCCATTCTGTAAACTCAGAAAAGGTTATCACTAGTCCTTGTCATTTTCCTGATCATATCTAAAGAAAATTAACTCATTTCTGTAATCAAGAGTTAGTATTTGCTCTTAGAATATTGAACTTCTTATATAGTGTAGAGGATTGGTAACATGATGTTACGGAAAAAAATCTGGAAAGAATAAGATGCTTGCAGTATAGGCTCATGAATTTTGCCCAGGCTATGATTGTTATCATTTTCAGCCATTCTGAATGGAGCTAGAGGAAGGTTTGGGAGTTGTTAATATCTGTGAGCAGCTGTTATGAGCTTATGTTTTTTTTATTTTTATATTAAGCAAAATGTTTCTTGGAAATAAAAAAAAATTAGGTGTCTGAGATCATACCATTAAATACCTGTTCTCTCTGGCTAAAAATAGCAGAAACATATTGAAATAAAATCTTGAGTGGTTACTGTTTATTTGCTTATGCCAGGACACACAACTATGAGACAGTTGCTGTTTCATTCATCTCTGGTTTTGGTCTCCTTGGTCACTGTGGACATCTTATGTAGGTGTCTCAGTTCCCAGAGCTGCCCATCCATGCCTCCAATTGTTCTCTGTGCTCCACAGTTTTCCTTGTGTAGTGGAGACAATTATTGTTGTCTTGTTAAGCAGGGTAAAACCTTTCCCACTGAGACTTGGGTAGGCTGCTACAATATTTTCAGGTTGTGGAAGTTATACTCGAAGAACTTAGTTTCACATGCAGTACCCTCAAAGATGATCTATTTCTAGGAAACATACAAATAAATCTTCCATGATTGGATCTTATGTATTAAAATAGAGCGGATTTTTTTCTCGTTTGGTTTTCTCCTTGGAATTTTAAATGCTGAAATGCACAGATAAAGGAGAATTAGTTGTGAAACATTAGACAAAGAAGTCAGTTCAAATTTTTGTCTAATATGATTAAAATATTCCTGATGTCTGAGTGATTCAGTCATTGGTTCTGTTGTTATTTGGTAGGAATTTTATTAATGAAATTAATCTTTTAGATTTCTTCCTTTTGAAGTTTACGTAGATTCTGTACATGCTTTGTGTATAGGAAGATCTGTGGGTAAGAAATAAACAATCTAACTCCATGTCCTTGAAATGTTTGGGAAAAGCAGACATTTCAGGCTTAATTTTAAAAAAACTGGACATTGACTATGAATTTTGGTATTACAAACTCGAAGTTCTACATCTGTGTGAGCAAGTTTTGCAATTGTAAAATTACTATGTCTAATATTTTACTGAACCTTTACTGTGCATGTGTAAATGCTGAATGTTTTGCCAAATGTATTTTGCAAACTTAAAAATGCTTTCGGAATGGCAAAAAAATATGTCTTTAGATAGCATTACAGAAAGAAATATATGGAAGTCCTAGAAGAAGTGTGCACTTGCAGTTTTGTCAGCTGAAGCTGCAGATAATAAATGAGCAGAATGTGAAGGAGTGATATGCCTTACAAGAGGGACTGTCATAGGTAGGTAGGGTGCCTTGCAAAATCGTAGACCCTGCATCTGTAATAGATCAGAGTAGGTCGCAATAACAGGTAATGAGCTGTGGAACAACTGACCTTAACTGTCAGGTGCTAAACAGGTGACAGAGATGCAGAGAGAGCATTTTAATCTTTAGACACCAAAAACCCCCTACATATATGTATATATCAAAAAGTCACTGATAATTTCTTGATCAAATTGCACTATTCAGTTGCAAAACCAGGATAACATTTCTGTTTGGCAGAAACCTGTCTATCTTCATTTAATTCTGAGGTTTTTGCTTTACAGAGAGCCTTACAGAAGAGAAATACATTTGTCATCAAGCCCTCAAAAAAATGTATGTTGGGGATCTTAAACTCAGATACAAACTTTCAAGCTTGTAATGTGAACAGCATTCTAAATTACTTTTGCCTGAAAACAGATTTGATAAGGTGTCAGAAAGTAGATGTTTGGTTGTATAAAGCCGACTTATATAGAATAATATATAAAAATATATATATAAATTAAATATAACACTTAAATATATAATTATTGCTTAATATATATACAACTTATGTATAATACTTAAAGGTATAGAAAAAAAGATAAATATGATGCAGAGACGAGATAGGATACGCGTGCGACAGTACTGAAGTTTGGTCTCAGTGCAACACTTAGAGCAATTTGCAACATGCAACTTTGTTACCTAATTTTCTTTGTGTTGTCTGAGAACAGGTAAGAGTTAGAAGGCATTCCTAAACTTTGAAGTGGGTATGGCATGTTGTGTGTTCTTTGCTTTTCATACTAGCTTATTGAACTTGACCCTGACCCAGTCAGGTGCTTCACAAGAAAATGCAGTCTTGCAATTCTTATTCAGTCATGGTGGTCTCAGAACAGTCACCTATGAGGTGGGGAAGCAAGAATTGCAAAGAATGGATAAAAATGGAAATATTAGGGTCAAATTTGGTTGATATGACTTTTATTTACTTCAGTGAAATTACTTGGTGCATTTCAGTCCAAGAGTAAAAAGGATTTCAGTGTGTCCATGTGGAAGCCTGGCTTGTTAAGGCTGTGTACAAATAATGGTATTTTGCTAGGTTTTGGCTGGAATAGAATTTATTTTATTCACAGTAGCTACTACAGGGGAACCTGTTGGTAATACAGAGATGCTTTTGTTATTGCTGAGTGATGTTTCTAAGGGTCCAAGGCCTTTTCTGTTCCTCACTGCACCTCATCAGTAAGGAGTCAGGGGCACAAGAATTTGGGAGAGGACACAGCTGGGGCAGCCGAAACCCACTGACCAAAGGAATATTCCATACCTATGGCAATACACTTAGCAATAAAACGAGGGGAATTAGTGAAGTCCAGCTGCTCAGGGACTGGCTGGACACAAGTCATTTGGTGGTGAGGGATTTTTTTCATTTTCATTACTTGTCCTTCTTGCATTTATTTTCTCTCTCTTTGATGTTTTCCTTTTTAATTGCAAGTTGCTATAATAGGAATAGTTATTATTACTGTACTGTCCTGGTCTCAACCCACAAGTTTTCTCTTTTTTACACTTTTGATTCTCTACTCCCCCTCACTTGCTTTGTGCACTAATACCTGGCAAATGGAATGGCCAAATTATTCTGAAACGAGACAATTGAAATTGTATTAAAAGCAAAAACATTCAGTACTGAGTTTAAGGAAAGGAAAAGCTTGTGGAGTACTCATGATGAAATTAATTATTAAATACTAATATTCCTAAAAATTAAATTGATAATATCTCAGATGTTGAATTTGCCTCTATGAAATGCATTTGTTGTTCTAGATGGAATAAGACACTTGCTAAACAGCACAGAGAAAATTATAAGTCTCTATTTGTAAAAGAATTGTTTATTCTGAATGTTGAAAGTAGAGGAAGCTGTTTTCCTCTACTAGGAAATAGTTATTTCTTGCTGCAGAAAATTCACTGTTCCGAGATAGGGAAATAAGTAAGAAAAAGAGAACAGAAAGACAACAGGAAATGAAACAGGTGTTTTTTGTTTTTTTTTTTTTTTTTTTTTTTTTTTTTTTTTTTTTTGT
>JAOTQP010001652.1:28629533-28641458 GCA_026413545.1 Cichladusa arquata | reverse complement strand
TCCTGCCGTTCCAGCTTAGTGCTCTTCAGAGTCCTGCAGGGGCACCGGGATCCACTGCCCCAGGGCTTTGTGAGGCAGAGCCTCTCCTCCCTCCTTT
Organism: Cichladusa arquata; assembly: GCA_026413545.1. NCBI lineage: Eukaryota > Metazoa > Chordata > Aves > Passeriformes > Muscicapidae > Cichladusa > Cichladusa arquata. The sequence goes on along the minus strand of JAOTQP010001652.1, from coordinate 28,641,361 downwards.
CCCATCTCGGCTGAAAAAGCTGTCATGGGGTCCCTGCCTCTATTTGTTATTAGTTCCATAGTTGTTGTTGTTGTTTTGTTTGCCTTGTTATACATATTAGTAAAGAACTGTTATTCCTATACTCATATCTTTGCCTGAGAGCCCCTTAATTTCAAAATTGCAATAATTCAGGAGGGAGGGGGTTTACATTCTCCAATCCAAGAGAGGGTCCTGCCTTCCCTAGCAAATGCCTGTCTTTCAAACCAAGACAGCTTGTTATTCAGAATGTCAGGGTATCTCTATAGAAGAAGAAAAACAAAATTTTTGTCATAAGAAGAATCCATTGCCAAGCATTAAATAGAACATAAGGCTAGTAACCTGACCTGGGTTGATTTAGAAGAGACATTTCCTTTTTAGATCATAGCCATACACACATAGAAAGTATTTCTTATGCTTTTTAAAATTCTGCTCACAATGGAAGCTTAAATGCCACTCATCCAAATCAGAAAAACTAAAATTGCATCTCCTAAGTTTTAGGTTTTTTACAGAAGTGATGTGCAGCCAAGATTGCAAAGGAAGCAAGGAGTTCATAGGAGTTCAGGAGTTCAGAATTCTTCATTCTTGTATTCTTTAAGTTTTTTTGTGGGTTGGATTTTTTAAAACATTTTAAATTTCTCTCTCATTTAATGTGAGATATACTTAACCTTTGAGTTTCTGTATTGAAACTCAAATGTTATGTGCCATAGAAAAACATACAATTGTCTTTATTCCAACATGAGCATGTATTATGAGGATTTTAAATCTCTCATACTAACACAACTGAAATTCAAAGAATTACAGAATTTTTTGAGGTTTGGAAGGGATCTCTTGAGATCACCGTGTCTTCCACCTCTCAGGTAGGGTCAGAGGATGAGATTCTCTTGGATGTGTCTAGTCAATCCTTGAATATCTCCAAAACCGGAGAATTCACAACTCTGGGCAAACCTGTTTTTGTCTTTGACCATCCTCATAGTAAAAATATTTTTTCTCATGTTGACATAGAATTTAATATTTTTAATTTGTGTCCATTGCCCAGTTTCACCCATGAGGACATTACTGGAAGCTCAGGCACAAACTAAACGCAAGGAAAGAATGTAAAGAAACTGACAATATTCATCTGACATTTCCTCTAAGCTCATAGACTGTGTGGAATTTCTTTTAGTTTCCAAGTCAATCTGGAGGCAGAGAGAAACTGAGATTAGAATTATTATTTCCCAGTAAATTGTATTAGAGTTCTACTAATACAAGAAGATAAATCTCTGCTAAAAAAGAGGTATTTCAGTAGATTAGCTCTCACAACAGGTGCCAATGGTACCACATCATCCCTTCACTGACCTCCCTCTGAAGGAGAGGAATTCCAAAAACATGTAAAGCTTCTGGTTGAAGAACTACACAGTATAGCAATCTCTTCAAAATTACAGATATTCTCTGAGAGCTTCTAACAGAGTATAAACCAAGTAGATCCAATGTCTTCAAGCACGATTTAAAATCTTAGCATTAAAAAATCCCCCAAACTGTTATAAAATAAGAAAAGGATAATATATTTATTTTTGTACTTATGTTTCAAGTTAAGATCTACACAAAGGCAATGCATACCTTTTTCTAGCTCTTCCCCCACCTGTCAGCCCTTAATCCTCATTGTCATAAATCATTGTGCCAGCCTAAAATATTGAAAGTTACTTAGGATATTTATCTAGCCATACAGCACAGATGGACAAACTAAGAGACTTGGCAGTTGGCAGGAGTTGATTTATGCTGAATTCAACAAAACTGTCATAGGTCTGTTGCTGTAGTTATACTTGGGGTTTATTCTGGTAAAAATCTCTGCTTCTCCTTTTGTCAGAGCAAGGCTCTTCAACTGATTTCTAAGGGAGTAAGTATGAGACGATGTTGAGCTTTTCTAAGCACTCAGACCTATTCTGGACATTATGTAGGATTAGAAGTACATCTTGAAGAAAAACCTTGAAGACAACAATGTGTTTTATTCTCTGAAACCACGAATGGCTTGTGTTTCTTTGCATACATGCAATGACCTACTGGGGCATGAAGTGATTTGGTAGAGCCCCGCAACAGGGCATGTAGCAAGGGATGGCAATCTCATTTTTTGGCTGGAACTAAAGTCTGGCACCTGAAGCTTACTGGTGTTTGATTTTTATGGCAATAGTAGGAATTAGACATCTAGTACATGCATAGACTCCAAACTGTAGTCATCCTCATAGTGAATGTATTCACATCCAAGAACAGTCTCTCTGTTCATACACATTTTTGTATGTGGCTTGCATATGACTCCTGAATGTGGCCCTACTTCTGATGACACAAATTTGTCACATAACTTACTAGTCATATGTCTCGCTTAGATTTTGGCTTAAGAAAAATCATTTCCACCTTTTCCTATTATAGCATTATGCCAAAATGCAGTGTCATAGCCACTTGCTGCTCAGCTGCAATGATAATTAATTCATAACCTGCTTTCATGACTTGGAAGAAAGCTATTCATACACAATCTGTTTTCATCTTCTTTTTTTGTCTTCTAACATCAAGATGAGTTCAGGTCAAAAGATATAAATGGATACCTAAGTTTCAAAATCCAGAAGGAAATTAATTAAGACTCCTAAAAGCTGTTTCAAAACAAAGAAACATTTGTTGTATGAAATATCTGATATAAAATGGAAAAATACTTGAAATGTATCCTTCTGGGCTTATAACTACTTCTCTGAGTAATATATATATTCAGAAACTTGTTTTGAGAATGTGTATTTTTGAGGAAGTAATGGTCACTTAGGAAAAATGAAAATATCCATGTATTTTTAAAGTCAGCTTTCTTAAAAGTTAAGTTCTTGATTTACTGTAAAGATCACAATTCTTTCAACTTTTCCACATATGTAAAATAAGGAGATGCATGATTCTGATGATTGTTGTGGGTCTCTTCCACATCGGGATATTCTGTGATTGTAAATAGCTGCTTTTAAAAAATTGTTTGGAACAAAATGCTACCAAATTTGTATAATATTGTATAATTTGTATTGTAAGTTTGTATAATATAATTCCCATGCATTTTATGTACTTCAGTAATCTCTTGAACACTTGACCACTCCTGAATGGGACTAATCTGCATATATATAGTCTAAATGAACATGCTTAAAATATCTGAGAGCAGCTTTCAAATAACCTAAATTAACATTCTGGAAGAAGGTATCAAAGGAATATTTCTGGAGCTAGGCATCCAGCCTTCAATCATTTTTGCAGACTGATTTGGAAACTCAAATAATACATTTTTCCTCTAGTTATGGTAAAAGAGGTAACCTTCTTCCATGACAAATAGCTCCTGTGTATAAAGGCATTTCTAACTCCTTCATTGTGCACAAGCCCATGAGATAACATGACCTTAAGTTCCTAATCAATAAATCAAAACTGCTTTTAGATATCATATGCTTTGTGACATTTAGAAAGAGTGTCAAGTTGAGCATTAGGAGTGATTTCTCAGTATCAATTCTATACTTACCAAAATGTCTTACTAGTTTTCTGCTCACTCTTATTTCACTTATAAGAAGGGGAAGATTATGGTGTCTGTTTTGAAGTCCCAATTACCATCATTTATGTCAATGGCAAATTTAGCTTCTTTGTTAATTTAAGCAAATTTAAGCTTCTTTGTGTTTTAAGCCAGTGAAACACAATCCAAACACTGAATGCAGCCAACAGGCTTGGCCTTTCTCAGTACATTGTGCAGACATGTCTGTGTGTTTCCCACTGGGAGCTTTAAATAGCAGGCAACTAATTTTTAATTATTCAGTGCTGGATTCTTGTGGCATAATGTCAATTAGTAGGAAAAAAGCAAACTGCAAATTTTGACATAGCAAAAGTTTTTCCTCTGTCCACTGAGAGTTGGTAAGCACTGTAAAAGAAAAACATTTCTGTCATTTAGCTTTGCTTGAGTAATTTTTCTCTTGCACAAACTTAAACTGAGAAAAGTCTGTGGTTTCATTTAAATGCGCAGTAAAGACAACGGTGGCAAAAAATATCTTCAACTGTTGGGCTTATTCTAAAAATGTCAGTCAAGGCACATAAACCTATTAAGACACAGCTAAGTAAATTAAATGTTACATCCTGCACACAGTGAGCTATTCTCACATGCTGACATGTTCTGACATCACAGATTTTGGTGAGAAGGGACCTCTTGAGATCATCTGGTTCAACTACCCAGATCAAACACAATCAGCTACAGATGGTTGTCCAAAATAATGTCCTGCTGGGTGTTGATTATACCCACAGATGGAGATAGCACAACTTCTCTGGGAAGCCAGCATGTACTGGTGCATGGAATTATTCCTCCATAGAAAAATTGAGGATGATTCATGTTGCATCACTACAGATAATACAGATTTTACACGGAAAAATAAATACATCAAACAATAAACTTAACTTTTATTTGGATGCTTCCCCACACCACCAAATTAGAAGATTTGGTTGGAGTATTTTTCATTGTAGTTTGAAAGAAAACAGGATATTTCATTGTCTGGAAACCAGTACACTTAAGGAGGTTTTAGAGGTTCCTTTTTTATTTTGTTTTATGTGGTATGATATGATATCTTGTTCATACATACTAAATACTTTAGTCAAAATACATATTCTTTAAGAATTGGCTGCTTTCAACCAAACCATTGAAAAACAATTTCAGTTCAGTAACTAAGTTTTGCTTTAGTTGGGATATTTCCAGTTAATGTTATTAACAAGTGACTAAATACAGTTTTAGGTTTATCTTGGTTCTAAAAGTGAAATAATGTACATTATGTTTTATACAGAGAGGACATTTGGCATGCCCATAATGTGCTATGGTGTGCAGGAATATTTGTATTGTCACAGAAACAACCAGAAGGAGTGGAGTACAGCTGTGCTATCAGCCTGCTGTTAGGGATAATCTGTCATATCTGCTTAGATGCATGGCGTTTCATCATGAAATGCAGCAACAGCCTTTGTTTCTGTCCTATGGCTGAAAAACTGTCTTTTGAATTACATTCACTAAAAGACAGGATGGGTGAAAATAGAAGTAATTATTTTTGTTGTCCCTAGTTTTGTGCTGGTTTCTCATTCTTCTGGGGAAAGTTTTATGTGGCCCAAAGTTTTGGAATCCTTAGAAATACAGTGGTGAACATTAACACAGCTTTCATAAATGGTTTATTTGCTTGAGAGGAAAGTTTTCTTTTTCTTGGGCTGATACAGGAGAGCAAATCAATCATTATGTTTAATGGACAAGTGTGTCCACTTAAAAAGGATTGCCTTCTTTTCTTCTTTTCCAAACTGGGAATGTATTGCGCATTTTAGTGTAGGGACAGGTCAGGTATGAGCAGTAGAAATTCATAAATTACTTATTTATTGGCCTAAAAAAATATACAATTGAGCCTGCATTGTAGATCATGTTTCAGAATAATTTTTACAATTAATTGATTTTTCAGACTCTTCAAAGTAAAAATTTAATTGTTTATGTAGACCAGAATTTGAATGAACTATCATTCACTGATTGCATTAACAAGGCAGGGAAAATCTGCAGCAGCAAATCAAATCTTTAATTTCCAGGGTATGTTCACTTTCACTCTTAATACTTGTTAAGAAGATAACGTGATTATATATATGCCCTTACACACTTTTCTAAGCTCGTTTTCTTCTGAAAACACCTACACATAAAGTATATAGGTAGATATAAAAGGCAGCAAATATTCTGAATAGGTTGTTGTATATGATCATCACATAGCACATGAATTATACTTCAAATGCTGCTGACAGCTTTGAATAGTTTTCAGATATTTTTTGACTATCCATATTCTTTCATTCAATTTTTGGTTTTGCATGTTTGGTTTTTGAAAGCTTGTGAGCATAAGGAAAAAGTCCAAATTAATAAAACCCTCCCTCTACAACCTCTTCATAAATGCCACTTCATAAACTGCTTCCATTGTAGACTTTTTCCAAAGGTGTATCTTATGTAAAAATTACAACAAAATGAAATAAATGCATATCTTGCAAAATGGTTTGTAGTTTTGGGCATATGAATTAAAATACCATTAAAGGAATGGTAATGTAATTTATAGGTAAAAAACTGTCATTAGTAAAAAGAGGTGTTTGTTAGTAGCAATATTAAGGGAGTCATAATTTATCTGCTTCTATTTTAGGCAGTGAATAAAAAGTAGGGGTAATCAAAAGCAAGAGACATAGTTTTGATTTTTATTAATCCATCATTATGTTTGATTCAGCTAAATGGCATGATCAGGTTAACACAGTTTTGAGTTGGCTTTTGCTGTGTCATTCCCCTTTGAAAGAGTCAGTGAGTATATGAGGCATTGAACACAGAATAGACCAATTATCCTGGCCAGACTTAATGTGTTTTGATTCTGAATCCAAATCAGACACAAACAGAGGTCCTCTACCTTTCAAAGAGCACTGATGAAAAAATATAGTTCATGAGCCTGAAATTCTTTTTAAGATGTGGGGATGGTAGGTGGGGGGTGGAGAGAGGAGAAGTAATGGAAACTTTTCTGGAAATTCAAGTGAAAGTGCACCATATCCCATTCACCACAGAATTAATTAAATTGAAATCTCTGGTGGAATCACCAACAGATATACTTCTGCTTTGTCAGGAATTTCATGGTAAGATAAGCACAGCAATTACTATGCCCTGATATAGTCCACACTTCAGAATAACAATAGGATATGGTAATGGTAATTAAACATTAGTGCATTTACATTTCATTGTTTCTACAGTCCAGAGGTTATATTTGAGCACATCTTGTGTAGTTATTTGACTGCCTGGTTCCCTTTATATCAATAGTCAATTGGGGTAAAAAGGTGTTTTTTTCATAGTTTAAACATATATAAATTTATCTTTGATAATTAGAAACAGTGTATAAAATGAAATCACTAACCAGTTCTCAACAATTCCTCAAGATTAACATGAGAAATATAGACTAAAAAATATTTATTACATATCTACATATACATTACCTATTAAAATTAAAGAAGTTTTTTTATTACTGTGTTCTTATAAACAAACAACAGTATGTATATGAAATACTGAATTAAAATTAAAATGGAAGGATTTGTCAATATGCTGTCATAATGAGACGGGTTTTTTTTCTCTAAATTGGTGAGGAATGTTCTATTAATATTTGTGAAGCAGTAAGTTAATATTAAGATCATAATTAAATTGAATTTTCTGTCCCTCGTTGTAAATAATACCTGTAAATTACTCTCAAAAACAGTGAGAAAAGTAAATAGCATACTTCATTGTGATTTTCCTTGGAATCCTTTGAACTTAAAAATGCGTTTTATGTATATTTTTTAACATAAAGTGATCAAAATTTAGGAGTAAAATATCCTGGAGCATTAATTCTTTAAAGTTCTTTAACTGAAATTTAGTAGCTTCTCTACTGCAAGCAGAGTCAATATGTCTCTTATGTTAGAGTTGTAGGCAAATGTTACCACCCTTTAGGTGGTAGCAGAGGCAGATCTACATCTTTTCTCAGGTGGTCTCCCTCAGTGCAGCAGCTAACATCTTTAAGAGCACCAAAGACTACAAAAAGGGGTAATGATTCCCATTGGCAGAGTCAGATTTTACTTTGGAACCTTGATGCTGGAACCAACATATTATCAGTCATTGTTATCAGTTATCAACATTATCAGTTCTGGAGCCTGAGTAAATGCAGGTAACCCAGAATTTTAAAGGGTCAGACATTTTTGGTTAATACTGTGCTTAGTGAGTGGTAAAATTTCGTCATATAAATGCTACTTTTATGCAGTTACTCATGAGTATGTGTACCAGTTCTGTGGGTTCTTGGGCTCTGATACCTTCTGGACTGCAGCTGGGCCCCCCTGGGAGTGCCAGCAGGGGTAGGGGGGTGGGATCAGAAAGTTGGTGTTCCTCTGGTCCAGGGGTTTTCCAGATGTTTTGAGGTTTCTTTGTTGTCACCAGAACTGATGCCTAGAAAGGCTGATCTGGAACAGAGACTAGACAGAGTTAAAAGGAGTAAAATAGGCAGTTATTGAAAGGCCTTAAAATTATACACCTTGGGCAGTACAAGAGCCTGTCCAGGGCTGTACCCAGGTTGAATCCAAGATGGATCCTGGTCATGAGTTTTTACACTTTTATAAGTTTTGCTTCATCTACATATTGGGGTCAATTGTCCAACCACAACTGGGTTATGAAGTCTCAACCCCCTGGCTTGCCCCCTGGCCTTTGCCGTTGTTTGGTAAAGGGTGTCCTTGATTCTCTAGCTGGGAAGGGATTCTTTTGTCTAGATTCCCTGTGAAGAAAACTTACTAACACCTAATATGAAGTTTCAGAGTTTCACACTAAGTGGCAGAGAATCTGAAAAATATAAAAGTTAAAACCCAAGGCATCAAAATAACCTATATAAACTGCATCTGTGTGTTTTGGAAAAGTACAGCCATAAGTACATAACACTAAAGAATCAGTCCAAGCTGCTTAGCTAAATGTAAATGAAGAAACTGTAAGTACAAAGTACAAAGAGCTGAATTAACATACAAAGAACAGTATCCTTCATACAGATTATTTGCTGGTCACAACCAATACAAATATCAAAGGGTGTGACATTCTTTAACCAGCTTTCTACCCTCTCCAAAAAGAATTCCTAATTTATTTTGACAAACTAGAAAATATTAGCTTAAACAAAGCAAGCATCAGATTTTTGCTAAGTTAAATCATTAAATCAAGTTAATCATTTTGCCTTAATATGAGACCCATAGCTAGCAAAGCCACCCTGGTATAAGAGGGATAGCAATCATCTGGGCTCAGCCTGGAGGCAGTTGGCAGAATATGTATGCTTGTGTCCAAGCTATAAATACAGGTTATGGTTTCCTGTCAAATTCTTTTCTTTCTCTAACATTGCTTACAGGTGCCTTAAGTTGTTTGATCTGACCTCTAGCTCAGTTTTCCTATATATAACTCACATCTACTTGCTCTGGATTTTTTCTCCCAGTTTTATTTGTTTTGAATAGAAGATAATACAAAGTTTCAGTATAATACCACAGGAATTTATAAAGCTATATGGGAATAGCTGTACACATTTTTAAAAGAAAAAGAAAGCAATTTGTCTATTTAAACAACTGCTATTTGAAAGTAATTTTACTAGATTATTTTATTTTTCTCTACATTTAAAGGTGATGATAAAGCATTAGGTCTAATACTGTTACAAAATAAGGTGTTTGGAAGAAATGGTTCAGAAGAAGAATTGCTCTTTTCCATAGATTTGAAAAGGTGAAAAAGTCTTGATATCATGATCTATATATTGCCCCTGTTTTATATGTTTAATTAATACTCATATAGCAATTCTAATCTTATCTATACATAATTTTCTAAGTGGTCTATTAAAAAATTGTGTAAAGTCTCTCAAGATGTGGGGGGGTTAGGGTTTTTGTTCATTGGTTTCTTTTCAGGTCTACCTCTAAATGTGAGAATTCTGTAGAAATAATAATAATAAAAAAAATTCTTCTAAGCTTTTACAGGGGACAGCAAAATGTGTTTGTGTTCTAGGAAGTAAAAGCCATTAATATACAATGTCTAAGTAGCATCAATAACTCCAGTGTTGTCAGAGAAAGCAAAGCACATTATACTAGCAGGAATCAGAAAAAAATTAATTCAGAAATTTATATTTGTTCAGTTTTGTGGCTGGAGAAAAGGTTGTCTCACCAAGCTGTCTCACCAATGAAATACTCGATCAAGTAAGGCAGATTATTTTAGGTATTATAATATCAAATAAGAGATGTTGCTTTAAGACAGTTACTCTTTTAGAGGCTTTAAAGGAAAAGAAAGCAAGATACCCAAATCCAATCTTACTGGTGGTATAATATACAATAAGATACCGTGTACTAGACCAGAAATGGTCAGAGCAGATACATAAAACCCAAACCCTGTGTTCATAGTGACTTTTTATCTTTCGTTAACTGTACTTGAAGTGACTATTAAGTGGGTTGTATCCAGATTGCTTGTAGGAAACAGTTTGAGTTAATGTTAATTCATTTATTTTCCTTCTGTTTTCTGAATAAGATTATGACCTGAGAAGGAAAAGTGAGGGACTGTAGAGGTTGTATGGAAAATGTAGGAGTTTTGAGCCTGAATAAAGTACCAGGGTCCAAGTTAAATGCCAATGTCGATCTACTCGCAGAAGTCGGGATCAAGACAAGTGCACAGTCAGTCTTGTAAGACTGACTAACAAAATCAGACTTGAGAAACAACCTCTAAAGATCTAAATACATCTAAAACGAGATTTATTTTGGTCATTTATAAAGACCAAAAGCTTCCATTCTCTGATATTAAGAACATAATAAAAGGAGTTGGGTTATTCATTTGTATACCTTTACACCTTTATAGTTAAGAAGAAAATCTGGCTCAGGTTTGCTTTGATAGCCCTTAGATAAGAATATAATCCCAATCCTCAAAATGGATTCACATTTTGATTTCTCCTGACTTGCAGCACTTACAGCCATCTGTTAGACTGGCAGTACTCCTATGCCAAGATCCTTGTGCCAGATTAAAAATGGCATGAAGGAGCAACTGGTAGAAAGGATCAATTAAAAATGTTGTGAAGGAGCAACTGGTGGAAACAATCAATTTCTATCTCTCCTCCCTCTTGTGGTAGCCTTCATAAGATACCACTCTAAAATTTAGGGATTTTTTTTTGTTGGTTTTTTTTCAATTAAGTGTTTCTAGTTAACAACAAGGCTAATTACAGAAAGTTAATTTCCTATGTACCTCTTTAACCACTATTAAACTTAGACCTCTACCAATTTATTTTTGTCAGATTATGTTTGAGCTTTAGAAAAGTTTAAAAAAAAGAGGTTGGAGTTTAAAAAAATTAGGTGAGAATTAAGGAAAGCATTAGGAACTCCATGAAATACTTTATTTAATGACTCAAGTTGTGCTACAGAATCAAATTTTTTTTCTCCTTTTAAGTAAAGTAATAATTCATTTTATAGAAAAACATTCTGCAGGAAACATAGCCCTCATTTTTACTTCTAAGAAAAGCAATTGGCTTCAGCAGTATTCTTCCACTTGAGCCTGGGACATCACATACAGCATAGATTCTAAGTGCAGTGATTATTGAAGCATCCAAAGGAGTGTACTTCTGATTATCTGGAAAGAGGTATGCAAACAAGTATTCTCTAGAAGTTCTTTGAAGAAAATGTTTATTCTAGACCTGTAGCACTGCAGTGCTTTCAACTATAAAGGTTTTAGCTATTTTAAACACTTTCAGAAATTGTTATGACTATTCCTTAATGTGGAAATCCTTCAGATGGTCATACATGGCCCAGAGTGCTAAAAATATCAGTCAGGCATCTACCATCTGCCATCTGATTTAGCACTTAAAAGTAATGAATGTCTGCTGCTCACAGCAGTCACACTGTGGCCTCAGAGTGTGGGCAGACACAGTCACCTTTAAATCTTCTGTAGGGGACACAGTGCCAAGGAAACTTGCTGGTATTGAAGGAAATGTTGGGAACAGGAACAACTAAAAAATGTGTGACTATTGCTGATGAAACTAATTTGGTTCAGAAAATGGTTCCACTATGAGAAACTTTTCCAGCTGTGATAGGATGAATGCAGCATCTCTCTTATCCACAACTAGACTAATTTAATGTATATTCCATGGAATTTGACAGCATCAAATGTTTGTTTTGAGACTAATTCACAGCTTTGACTTCAATTAACAATATGCTCTTTTTAGTTTCTTTGTTTTTGGTTTTTTTGGTTTTTTTTCTCGTTTATTTCATTTTTGTTTTGGTTGGTTGGTTAGTTTTTGGATTTA
>JAOTQP010001652.1:28615576-28629398 GCA_026413545.1 Cichladusa arquata | reverse complement strand
ATCACTGTTGAACTTTTACTGTCTAACATGCATCAATCTCTCATTTATTTTATTGTAATGAAAATTTGGGCCTATGACATTGTACTGATAGAAGTCAATCTGCTCTTACCCTGTATACACTGGCATTAATTGATTGGTTTGCCATTTATTTAATTGCTTAAATTATGCAATTATGACAGATCTTATTAAATGGTAGTAGCCTTAAACAGATATGTTAGGAAAAGAATTTCATTCTGGAAAAAAAAATCCCAAAAAAATCCCACTCGGTCATATTAAAGGATATTTTATAGTGTGACATTCCAAAAAAAACAACAGACAAACAAACAAACAAACAAAAAAACACCCAAAAAACCCCACACAAATCAAAAAACCTGGCCACTACAATTGGCTGCATAATTGGTTAAGTCATCATAATCATCAAAATTGTCCCATGACCATTTTCTGTATCTTTAGTTCAGTGAGGGTTTTTTGGAGTTTATTTCAGGCAGTTATTTATTGAGTACAATAATTTTTATTTGAAATTTGCTTATTCTTTGTCTCATGATATAATCCATTTTCAAGTACAAATTATAGTTTATCTTCCAAATGAAAGAAAAAATAATTTACTATAATCTATTTTCAGCCAAGAATGACTAAGCAAGTTATGTTTTCCATGAGACTTGCACTAGGCCAAGAGGGTTGAAAGTGAAGTATAAAGGAGGGAGTGAAGACAAAAAAAGACATGGCAAAGATTAGTACTGTTTTCAATGGAAAAGATGTGTGGAACCTGGGAGACAGATTAGAGAGGGACCTAGCTGAGGACAACTACTGAAGCTACACAGAAATACTCTCTTATTATATAGAATAAAATACTGATGCGTGTCAGTCCTGTCTGTAAGATAGCACAGCTTTATTTTTCAGAAATCACCATGGGATGGGGATCAGCTCAGTCAAATGTGACTGGTAATTCTTCTGTGCTGTGCTTAGGCTAGAGCATGCTTATTTCAAGAGTTTATTATTTCAAAAAAGTTGTTATATTGCAATGAGCAAAAATCCCAGGATGCTCAGCTTTACATAGCAGGGAATATGGTAATTAATATGACATAGAAAACATACATGCTTTGAAAGATCACTTTAGCCCTTTTGTGATTGTGTATGTCCTTCAAACCAAAAATTAGCAGAAGAATATTTATAAGTAGGTTTCCCTTGGTGTAAGAAACTGTCAAAATTTATTCTAACAACTGGACAAGAAGAAAGCTCAAGCAGAAGGTGATTAAATATTTTGTGCAGGTGAACAGAGACAGATCTAAATAATGCATGTGTAATGCAACAAATCATTCCTGGAGCAGAGGAACCATATTTCTCAACAGTAGCTTGAAGTCGTGTATGTGAAATAGTCTGTTGTCTAATGATGCTGGTAACATAAAACTTGCTCACTACTGGTGTACCTATTCCTTCAGAGGAGAATCTATTGTTTCCACTACTCCACAGTAGCTTTTATACCACCTTCAGTTAGTGAGCAAGCACTTTCCAGACGCTCTTCTCTTTTGCCATTTGCTAGGGCTTCTTCTCTGAAAAAAAGAGAAAATATAGAAGTTGATTTTCAGTTTTTAAATGTTTTGGGTTCTGAAAGACTAAAGGAATTTCAGGTATGCAGTCACTATTTTTATGGGAAAAAAATAGCTCTATCTGCATATATGTATAGGGAGTCTGTAGGGAAAGCAGAAAATTAATCCAGTCTTACTAACATGAGTGATTATATTGTATCTAAATATATAGACCAAAAAGGCTATGCTGAGATATATTCTGAAGATGTCAGTTTTCTATGGTATCTCAAACATTTGTATGTGGGCTTTTATATGCTCTCCAGAATAGGAGCAAAGTAAAACACTTCAATTTTTTTATACTACTCAGACTGGGAACACGTGATGCATAATTCTAGTCCTCATTTCACTCAGAGGAAAGAGGAGAATGCAGTAAGTGAAACTTTGTCTCTCATGTCTGTACCCTCAGATATCTTGCATATGAAAGGCTTCAGAGAGATCTAAAGACACAAAAATGAGTCCTGCCTTCTTGATGATTTAAAAAAAATAATTGAAGTGTCAGACTACTACTAATGCTGTATGTTACTACATTGGAAATTTGAATATATAGAGGCAAAAAAGTCTCAGAATGTCCAAGCATAGTAAAAATATTGGAATACAATTAATCTTGTTGATGGTTTCCTTATTAAAAGAAGATAAAAGTGAAATTATTGATAGGAGGAGTCTCACTGTGGCAGCAGGAGGCAAAAAAAATCATTCATTTATGAATAAATGCTACCTTCTTAAAGAGTGACTATGTCAATTTAACAAACACAAAAATTCCCCTAAGGATTCAATGTGTAATTCTGCTTTTCAGAAGCTGATTTCCTAAATTACTCCCTCTTTCATTCTTTCCTTCCTTTCTCCCTCTGAACTAAACTGGCCAGGAGACCAGCTCCTTTTTAAGCCCTTTATTAAAGATCAGCTTTGGGCGGGGAACCCAAGGGGTCACACACACCACCACTGTTCCCATTGGACAGCACAAAGGAGGAGGAAATCAGCTTTGCCAAATGACGGAGCTGGGGCTTCCATCCTCACAAGAGTCCTTAGGAAGACACTTGCTGGCTCCTGGTCTAGGCATGTCATGCCGACCGAGTGCTATTCAAGTCATGGCAACAAGGCGAAAAAGCTCTGGTTGGAGATTCCATCTTCTCCACTGTTTTCCCCACCCTTTTTCAGTCTTAGATGTTATGCTGGCTCATTGTTTTTAGGGGTTTTTATCACTGAGTGGTGTCCCGTGAGCACTTCTTGTCGCTTGCCATTTTGGGGGGGATAGTGGAGGTGTGCGTGGGTGTGAGAGTGGGTACTGGGACGGAGTAAGGGACAAATAGCTAGGAGTATTAACAATTTACAAAGACATAAAACGTTAACAACAAATAGTCAACACAAATATCAGCAATTATGGTCGACTGGGTGGACGCACATCAACACAAACATCAACAATTCATTAACAACTTCACTACATCAACCAATAACCTATAACTCCATGCCCAGCATCAACTAGTTTATAACACCTCCTTCCATGTCTCCAAACTTTCTGTTAATTTGTCCTTTTTTTGTGTGTGTATTAGCATACTTTCATATGTCTGCTGGTTTTGTCTACAGATTTCTTTGATACATCAAAGAAGAAATGAGCTCAAGTTCTTTTAAAAAATGCTGCAGGAAAGGAAGTTATTTACTCTTTGGGTCTTGTTTATGTACATTTGCTTTAATTATAGTGTAAAATTTATTTAGACTGATTTCTTCCATTCTCTCATGAAGAAAAATGCTTGTATAGAGCGATATTTAGAAAATGTGGCGTATCATAACACATTCTTTCAAAATTATTACAAAACTTTTATTGCAAGTACATGTTAATGTGTTATACAGGAAATTATACAAATGTTTGCAAATAATGCCACAGATCTTATAATTTCATGTACTTCTATTATACTGTATTTTAAGCAACCACACATTTTGGAGAATTGCAAGACACTTTTGCTGGATTTCCTCTTATTTTGGTGCTGAAAGTGGAAAAATATTTACCTCATTTGTTTTATTCTCCATGTGGTTCAATGAATCTGTAAAATGGCAGAGGTTCTGTGATATCAATGTTAAAAACATGTCCTTTGCACATCTGTTTTCCAAAAAGTAAAGTAGTGATTTTCCAAGTGTGGTCACTATCCAGTCACAAAAAATGAACATAAATCCTAAATATAAGCTTCCTTTTAATGTTTTTAAATGTGTATTTATAGAATTTTGTGTCAAAATTATAAATCGCAAACATACCTTCTGTAACTCTGTACTACAGATATTTCTGATTTAAATCCTAGTGGGAGGTAAAGAAGGCATTTATAGGTTTTTCAAATCAATTCCTGGTTTCATGATGACTACATTTTCAATTTCAATTTTGAAATGACTGTTGCCTTGCTATCTCTCTACACAGTACATTTCTGCAACAACAGGAAGCAAGCTGAATTCAGCAATCAGATAGCTTGTTCTCTTATCAACAAAGCAGACTTCATTATGAGACATCCGTGTTTATCTAATTTCTTTCTGTACATATTGTCTGAATGCAGTGTCAACCTCCTCTAGCTTAGTGGATAAATGCTCTTCACAACTATTTTATAGTTTTTTTTACATATATAGGGAGGTGTGTATATATATATATATATATATCTGTGTGTATGAATATATATATGTATATAAAAATATCCTAAACACATTCATAGATATATACATCTATGAATATAGTTAACTTCTGGTCATTCCCCACTTTTAAGGCAGTGAGAGGTAAGAAAAATAAAATCGTATGGAGGAATCATAACATAGGGGTATAAACTTGATTGTGACTAAAGTTCTACATCCTACAAACTAGCAAAAATTACAATGGCAGGCTCTTTTACCTCCAAGCTTCCTTTCCCTGAGCCACCACTCACACTCTCCAGCCATGCTGTGGCTAGGGCTGTACAGGAGACAGCTCTCAGAGAAGGCAGGCCAGTATCTCAGTATTTTTATGGTCCAAATCATTTCCACGGTGATATATTTGGTCCCTAGGTCGTTCAGTGGCACATAAAAGATACTTGGTTAAAAAAAAGTGTTGATTACCCATTATTTCTCTTTCAGTGTAGCAGTACAGTTATATGTTTGGTGTTTTGTTGTTGTAATTTGTGCTTCCTTTAACAATATTTTGTAAGGGTAATGTTTCCCCTTAAAATATGTTCCATGCAAGATTTCATTTGACAGTTACTACAATGATTCCTCCAAATGTGCAATTTCTCTTATTAGAACACCAGGAAATTTCCAGAGCTGCCTTTGCTACACTAAATTAAGGCATTCTTTTGCTCCCTCCAGAGTTACTGTGTGTATCTTTCTGTTTAGAAACCAAGTTTTATCAGGATCAGTAGCTCTCCTATTCATGCATCAGGTATCAATTGTGTACATACCTGTGAGAATCAGCAAATATCCCCGAGGCATGCATCAGTCAGGTGTATGAAACACAAAGGTGACTTTAGATATTTGTAGCTGTGGTTTTTGCTTGGGTGTCTGGTTGATATTTAAACACTAGGCTAGAATTACTTTGCCTTTCATTTAGTCCTAATTCTAGATAGCAATAGGTTGTCTTTCGTATCTCTCCTGGCATTTTGATATTTTTCAATATCAAAGCAAGTCTAGATAAAAAAACCCAACCAAACAAAAAAACACCAAAAAACAAATGGAAAACCAGCAAAAGCAAACAAAGCCCCACAAACAAACCAAACAAACAAAAACCAAAACAAAAACCAATAACAATGAAAACCACCCCAAAACAACAAAAAAGAAACAAACAAAAAACCCACATGAATTTTATTGTTTTATAAAATGTATCTTCTCAAGCTTAACTTACATATTCAGTCAAAATAAGAAGATGTTTTGCCTCATTAGAGATTATTTACCTATCAAAGAAGATGTTTAAAACATACAAGGAAATTTATTTTGCTCTAGTGAAACAGAAGTGACTCTTTAGGAGTAGTTTATTGATTTAAACAGGTGAGTAGCCATAATTGTCTAGAAAGAATTATATCATAAAATGTATTATGTCTGCACAGAAAAGCAATTGCACTGGTATCTCTGAATTGGTAAAGAGAGTTCATTAGAAATAATGGACACTTTTCCCCAGAACTCTGGCTCTCCTGATTAATTTTTCTGCTTTCTACATATTGTTGCTGGTTCAGAGATATGAATTAGTAACACTTCATAGCAGATAGAATCTAGATTTTTATAGCTTCTAATAAAAAAATTTCTGTCTTCTTCAGTGTTGTATGGCTGTGCATAATAAATGCTGAATTCAATATATAAAGCTTCAAAATTATGCTTAACAGTAGTGGCTTGAATTCATTAGTATTAAGTAAGCATTTGAAAATGTTATAAATATACTTGCAACTTCTCAGTGTTCCTAAATGGTTTTATGTAAGTACACTTAATGTTGTTGCTTGTTGGGATATGGTGCTACAAGCAATGAAGGTATCTTGTAAGATATGTTGGTGCAGAAATCTTATTTTATGCTTCTAGAAATGGTAGCAGAGTTTTTCATTCAAGAACTGGCTTTCCTGAGCTAGGGATGCAGGAAAGCTATCAATGCTTAGAAAGTGGGTCATGCCAGTATAACCCTTGCCTGACTTCTTCTGCCCTATTTATAGATTTTAGAGATGAAAAAAATAGAAAGCAGAAAAAATAGAAAGGATGATGGTTACACAGTTTTTTACTTAGTTTTAGTTTGGGTTTGTGTGGGTTTTTTAAAAATTTTTGTAACCTGAAAAATGTTTCTAAAAATTAAAATAATAGATTTATCTGTATTTATATATCTATAAGCTATTCTTAATCATACTGACCTGGAAATAAAAGTGAGCTGTTCAGGGAAAGTAAAGCAGTCTAATTTCAGGTTGAAGAGATTATTCTGAACATTTTATCTATGTGTTATCTCCAGTAGAGTCATACTGAATTCCCCTGTGTATTACTATGAAGGTTCTGGCTCATCAGACCGAATAAACGGATAAGAAAATTGTGCCTTGAATAGTCTGCCTCATATCCTATATAATTTATTGTGAGTTATAGAAGAAGCTGGTGAAGGGAAAAAGTCAGGATCAACAATTAATCATTAGTAAATCCAGATAAGGGTGTAGCAAACAATGTCTATCTGTTGGGACTGCAGTGTATTGTTTTCCTTGGTTATTTCACTCTTGCTGGCCCAAACTTTATCAGTGTTTACTCATCTGCTAGAGAAATGCCCTTGTTTTTTGTAGGTCACAATGACCTTTAAGAGTTTGATATTCACAATATTCACTGCAGATCTTAATTAAATGGATCAGAAATGTATTTAGGAGAGAGAGGTTCAGTTTAAGTCTTAATTCCATATATGTGGCTAATGATAGGTTCCCTTGGCTGTGAGACTATAATTGCATGAACAGTGTATGCATTATGTAATTCATATTATTGAGAATCCTAAATCTTAACTTCTGTATCTCTAAGCAATTCATCCAGGTTTGGGCAAAAGACTAAGTTTCAAAAGTAAGTGACAACCACAACCAGTTTTCACTTTGTTAACTTGCATGTGTACATAGGACACTTGCAAATTACAGCATCAAAATCTGCCTTTATCCCTGGTTGCCAGTTCTAGCCTGGATTCAACATTTTTCTGTCTTTCCTAAATCTGGTTTTAATAAAACAAACAACCAAACACAAAATTTATTTTTCAAGAATTTGATATTTTTTCCAATGGAATATTTCATATGAAAATGTGATTCTATTTTATAAACATTCACAGCTAAGTAAAAACCCAGATTTGCTACCCTAAATCTATTGTAATAGAAGATTTTTATCAGATTAAATCTTACAGGAGAAAAACCTCCAAACATCAAAACCCCTACTAAAAAGCAGTCTCATTTATGGCTCTTAATATTTAACTTGAAATCATCTCATACCACTTCATACCTGTTAGAGTCAGTGAGTTAGGGGTCTCTAAATTCTTCAGAGAGAAATTAGAGTGCAAGGACTGAATAAGTCTTAGAGTGAATTCTGATGTTTTTAGTAAGTAAAAGGCCTCAGATACCATGGTAGCAGAGAGTGTCCTAGTGAAGTTTGTAAACACATTGATAGCTTCAGTAGAGGCTCCAGGCTTGCAGTTGTAGACAGGACTTAGATATAATAGAGTTATAGTGAGAATATTGCTTACATTTCTTAGATAGAACAAGACAGGTTGTATGTGTAGTGTTATACGTAACCTGGTGAGTTAAGAAACTAGAAGTCTAATAGGTTAAAATGTAGTGGTCTGAGCTTGCATCTTAGCTTGTTGGAGAAATCCTATATAAGACTATGTATTCAGAGAGTTGTTGGTTTTAGCCACAGGCTTTTAGCCACTTGCTTTAGCCATTTGCTTATTGCTTATTGCTGCTGCTTTTGCCATTGCTTGCCATTGCTTTTGCTATTGTTTGTTGAGACTGATGTGCTTTGTAATAAGATGTGCTTTGTAATAAATAACCTTTTTAACTATTAGCTGCTTTGCTTATTAAAGAATTACCCGACAAGTAAGAGTCTAAGAGCTCAGAGTAGGTGCCATAGAGCACCTGGGAGTTTGGTGCCTGTAGAGCACCTGGGGGTCAGAAAGAACCCCATAGCTGATTCCATAACTTGTGTTTTACAAGAACATCTCAAGTAATTAGGCTCAGCCTTCCTCAGATCAAAGACTGGTCCTTTTTCTATTTGTGTTTGTACCCAACCTAGGACATTGAGGGATATGGGAACCAGGGTCAGAGCTCCAGTGTACAACACATACACTGTAACTATTCTGCCTTTGAAAGAAGGAAGGGGAAGGCAAATGAAGAAAAACTTGGACCACATTTTAAAAAAAAATTCTTCATGAAAGGAATAAAACCCAACACACTGTTGATGAAAAAACCAACCAACCTACCAGAAACAAAACCCGTAAGGATTTTAATAACTCTATGATCAAACCTCTTTGGAGCTGACAAGAAAACAGGGTATTAGAAGAACTCAGGACATTTTAAGTGCAAGAATTCTTACATTTAAGCAAACACTAGTAGCACAGTGGATTTATTTTAAGTCTGTTCCAGTTGTCATTAGAGGTTTAGCATTAAATGAAGCAGCCAGCTTGTTATGAGCACTTGTGAAAATGTGTCAAATGCTCTTCCAGCAGAACTTTACACTACTTGGGCTGTTGTAATGATTCAAACTCTCCCATGACGTCTGTAATGAGATGCACCTTGAGGATAAAAAAAATGTAGAGAGGAGGTGCTGGGCTGAAACTCCCTACACACACAGGTTGTGCAATTGTAAATTTGCATCTCTGAAATGAGATGTTCTTCTGTGACACACGACAATATCTGCCAGTAGTGGGAGGTCAATGGAATAAGTCTACAGGGGAACACACCCTGGAAAGTGATCTTTCAACATGGAAAGTGCCTTAGAAATCCCTTCAGGTTTTTCCTCTCGTTTCTCTTTGGCAAACCACAGTTAAGTGAGCATTAGTCACTACAAGTATTAACCAATTCAGATGAGATTTCTTTGACCTATATATCACTTCCCTTTTGTTAATTAACTGGAGATTTTAAAAGTATTCAATCCAAGAAAGACTAAAGCACAGGTATTGAATTGGATTGTATGGCATTATTACAAATATTACAAAAATGGCAAAAATTACAAATAGGATGTTAAAGTCACCAGGCCAATCATCAAGTAGCAAATTTGGAGATAGGGGAGGGGTTTTTTTGGTGCTGGGATAAGCATCCTAGATACATCTATTTCTAACTGTGTTAGAAATTCTAAAGGTGAAGCATAATGGAGTCTTTTATATTCTTCATCATCTCCTAAAAGCAGTGCTTTTTTGCTCATTTTTTGTTACCATGGGCCATTTTTTCTCACCAGAATCATCTTTCCCCACTTCATTAAGAAACAAAAAACTGCTGTTCTTCCTTTAAACACTGATGGCTTCTATGCCATTAGAAGAGTTGACAGACAGTGTAGGGGACAGAGGGACACCCAGCCACCGTCAGCACTTGCAAAAAAGTCAGCTGCAAACCTACAGCTCATTACCTCATAATATTTTATTAGAAAGGAAAATCCTCAGACAATTCCACTGACAAAGGAGTAGTTCCTATTCTCCATTGATCCAGAAGAAAAATATAAGGAAAACTAAAGGACCTATTTAAGGTATAACCTGTTCTTTTATAAGTCTTTCTCTGTTCTTCTGTTATGTTCATTGAATGCAACAGGAAGATTTTCTCCACCTTCCAGCATCTCCCTGCTTTGCTCCCCTCAGCTGGGAGAGCAGAGTGTGCTTTGTGCCAGTAAGAGTGAGAAAGTAAAAGCTTGTTTAACGAACCCAGTTCTCAGATAACCAAACCCTGTCCTCAGATGGTAGGAAACACCTTAATTTGGAAACCTCCCAAAGTCTCTGAGAGATTTTTGCAAGAGGCACAGAGCAAATCAGAGATCTGCAATGCAGGTCACTGCCATGCAAGTAAAGTTGCCTGTAAAGCCTTGGCAATGCTTCCAAAGAGACCAATTACCCATTGTAATTGGATGCTCCTTGCCCAGCCTCTTACAACTGCATCAGTGATCACCTACAATGAATTCAGCAATGAAACTGTAACCAAAAGGAAACAAACCAGCCAGTGACTTATATTGCAGAAAGGTAATGCAACTTAACTTTCCCTGGACAGTAAGAGGAGATTAAGAGGGTAAATCACTCCCTTGAAACCAGCACTTGCCCAGGCTTCACTGTGTACAAAAGGGACATAAAGCATGGCTTGTGGGCCACAGTAGGTTCAACCAGTCCTTATAAACTCACACAGGACTTCTATGGGTTCTATATCATGTTGGTAGCACATTACAGCAAGAGGTCCAAGCCTTGCTTGTGCCCAAGTGTGCCACCACAAAAGTGCTGCCTGTAAGCAAAAAGAATTAACACCCCTTCAAAATGTCTCAGGGTGATGATTAATGGCACAGCTGTTTGTTCCAGCTCCTGCACTGCTACCAGCAGCCACTACCCTACACAGTGCCAGTGGCAATGGGCACCCCAGTGACAAAAGTTAAGGGTGAATAGATAAAAAGGGTGGTGAGGTACAGCATAGTGAAAAATAGCCTTACAGCATTACTTTTTAGTAAGGAAGCAGCTGTACATTTAAACCAAGTACCTGAAACGTTAGTTTGGTTGAATGTATTTCCTAACCTACCCCTTGGAGTAATCCCTTAGTACCTTCTAGCTAAATATCCCAAGCTAAACTTTCCATATTCAGTTTTGTGTCTCAGATGAAAAGCAGCTGAGCCCAGGATGTGAATGTCTTGCCACATTAGGGACCCAGGGCGAGATTCAGTTGAAAAGCAAGTTGTGGAAACTCTCACACACCGTGGGATTCTGGGCCAGACTGCAGAAAGCAGCTCATTGCCAAAGTGAGAATGCTGTACATGAGAAAGATAAAGATCACCTCATCCATAAATCAGAAAGTGAAGTTGTGAATTTGTGAGCTGAAAGTCAGTGCCCAACCAGACAGAGAGCTACCTCATGCTGCCAACATGAGTCTTTCAGCCTTGGTGCCATCCTGTGAAGCACCAGAGGTAATATCCAGATTGAGTCCAAGAGGCAGCAGAGGCAGGAGACAGTATCAGGATGACAAGGGTTTTCACTTGCTCTTTTACTGTCTTTCTTCCCCTTTCAGAATTTTCCTATCTCCTTGATTCATTACATACCATATTAGATTAACTCTTCAGGATACACTACTACCATACAACTCACCTTTCCTCCACTCTTTTGGAATCTTCCCTTTCCCAACTGAACAGAACTGGGATGTCAGCTAGAAACAGATCCCCCAGCCCACCCTCCAAGCAGAACAACACTTCTGCATCTGACTACACCTTGTAAAAAGCCCTTCAAACCCAGCAGACAAGCTCTGCTGCAGGCAGCTTATGGTATAGGGCTCAAGTTGACCAAAATTTTGCATAAGCTCATCACAGGTTTACAGTCTTCCATTTGGCATTCAGACGAGAATCAGTGAAAAAACATGAAATTTTAACTACAAACAAGATGGACTGAAGACCATGGGAAAGAAGAGATAATAAAGGATAGAAGAGGATCTGAAAGAAGATAATCCAAACTTCAATGCCTAGAAGTTGCTTAAATCATTCTTTCTCATTATTGCATTACAGGAAAAACAAAATTTTGCCGTTTTTCTGTGTCAAGAAATTTGAGTTGGATTCTTCAGTAAGTCAATGCAAACCCCAAATAACACAGTTTCCCTCAAGAGTTCTCTGAATTTTAGCAAGAGATTGTCAGAATAAAACCAAATGCAGGTATACTCAGTGTTCTCTCCGAGGTGCTGCCACCTCCTATAGCTACAGGGTCAATAGAACAGGCAGAACCAAGATATCTCTGGTATCAGTGTCAGACAATGACTGATGGCTGGGAAAGGGCCCAAAGGAGTTATTACATTCCTTCCACGCATTAGTTTTACATACATTACAGAAGCTGCCAGCATTTGAGGAGTGTCTGGATGATGCACTGTGAGTCACATGGTTCAGTTTGAGATAGTCCTGTGAGGAGGAGGAAATGGGACATGATGATTCCCATGGCTCCCTCCCAGTTCAAGATGTTCTGTGACTCCAGTGCACAACACTGTCCCAGGCAGGAGGAGATGGTTTTGGTGCCTGTGAGAGGCTACCTAGAGCAGAGGCTAGACAGTGTTAAAGGAATAAAGTAGGTATTTATTAAAAAGGCCTTCAAAGGATACACCTTGGGCAGTACAAGAGCCCGGCCATGGTTACACCCAAGATGGACCCAAGATGGATGCTGGGTCATGAGTTTTCACACTTTTATAAGTTTTGTTCCATTTACATATTGGGGTTAATTGTCCAATTACAGCTTCATGTTATGAAGTCCCATCCTCTGAGATTGGTCTCCTCAATTCGCTGTTGTTTACACTTTTTGGGCCCAAAGCTGCAACCGTGTTCTTGGTTCTCAGGCTGGAAAAGGATTGTTTTGTCTAACTGAACTGTGAGGAGAACTTGCTAACCCTTTATATGAAGTTCAGAGTTATATACTAATGCAGTGCAGAATCTGGAAAATATGAAAGCTAAAACTTAAGTCATCAAGAGAATGTGCAGTTCTCTAAGAAGAAACAAGATAAGTCTAAATAGTTTGGAAGTCATGCATTATATATGTGTTTTGAACACAGACTGTGGAAAGAATTTCACCGACTTCCCCCCTCCCTCCCGGACCTCACTTAAAGGTACAGGACTCATGCCTGGGCATAAAGCAGATGATAGGGGGTACAGTATCATACGTTCACTCCAGGATAGAACCAGGATAGCCATAGTAGTAATAGAAAGCTCATGTTTTGTATTTAATTATGACATTCCAGCATACAAGTAATAACTTCAGAGCTCCTGACTGTTTTCTTAGCAGGGTAGTCAGGCATTGGGCAAAGGTAAAGATGAAAAACTGCAAAAATCCCCCTCACATTATCATTCAGCACTAGCTAGCAGTCTGACTTCTGTGATCTTCATGACTTGTAAGTTTTCCTTGTATCATTGTGAGTATATAAATTATTAAACTGAGAAAAGCCCTATTCACTAGCCTTTTTGCAACCTAAATTAGGATATTAAGTGACCAAAGAGGTCTCATTCTGTAACTGTCCTGGATATAAAGCTTTTTATCTGCTTCATTATATCAATATAAAATGTTTGTTCTGTGAGGAAGAATTAGCATTGAGGCACTTTTTGTAAACATGTATACATGTCATGCACACACAGCTACTGGTCTTATTATCACAGAACTATTAGATGGGATTACTTGCTTGCATGAAATTGCTGGTGTGGATATTTGCTGGATCAGAACATCAATGAAGAATTGTGAGTATGATAATGAACTAGATTTTTTAGCATGTTCTTTTATGGAATTTTTTGATATGCTGTGTTACTATAAATGAAAAGTAAATCTGATCAGAAAAACAGAAGAGTAGACACTGTTACTGTCTTATTTTTCATATGTTAAGTCAGTGTTCCTTGAAGAAATAGGATTATCGTTATTTTTGTTTAGTCATTTAAGATTTAAAATTTCCAGTGGTGAATGCAAAATTGATTGAATAGATGATGAAATGTTAAAGCAATTGGAAAGAACCCATATTCCTTTTCTGAATGAATTTTTATTCCTGTTCAAAGGGATGAAATGTATTTGGAAGGAAATACTGGAGTGTAAAAGAATCAGAGGTGTTTTAGTGAAACAGTAGATG
>JAOTQP010001652.1:28595205-28611692 GCA_026413545.1 Cichladusa arquata | reverse complement strand
ATCCGGACCTGACCTGGAACATCAAGAAACCCCGGACTCTGCCTGTTCGTGACAAGCACTACGCGTTTTGCCCTCCCTGGCGCTGGAGACGTTCTGATTCTGTACATCCACTCAGACGGGTGAAAGTTTCTTTGTCATCCGTGACTGTTTTTTTCTTGTGTTGGGGAGCGTTTTTTCTTTGTGTGTTTGCTAATTAAACAGGTTTTTTCCACTTTTCCTCTGAGGAAATTCTTCCCGAACCCGGTGGTGGGAGGGGGAGGAGTTGTGGAGTTTGTTTTTTAGGGGGCTCCTTTTGGAGGTTTTCCCCTAATTTGTCCTAAACCAGGACAGGGGGTTTACATTCTCTATTTCAAAGAGAAGCTTCTGCCTTTATTGGCAGATATCTGTCCTTCAAACCAGAACAGCATATCACATTTTAACTGCTCAACAATAGAATTATAACTTACCTTAATAAAACATTTAGCTTCAGAACTGTGCAAAATTTCAGTTTTAACAAAGCAATTTGTAAACAGGAAAATATTTTGTAAACAAACAACTCTTATTTCAATGTCCTATACTCTGTGAGGAAGGTACAATTTCTGTTATTCATGTTACAGCCTCACTTGCTTAGTAACTATAATGTTACAATTCAACATTAAACATGAAATATTCAGTTCAAAACCATTAACATTTTAAAAACAAAAGACCATTTAACTTAAAACCATTTCAAATAAGAACATACATATTTCCTTTATTCCTTACTCCCCTTTCTTTGTTTTATTTAAAAACAATAAACCATTTAACTTAAAACTCTTTCGATTAAGAACACACATGTTTCCTTTTCTCCTTTCTCCCCCTTTCTTTGTTTTTAGAAATTAGAACAGGAACAAAACATGCACTTTGAATTACCTTAATTTGGTGAGAATTATAGTTGCCGATATGTCGCAATTCAATTTTAGTGTTTAATTTCATTTCAAGGAAGGCTGTGTGGATGTTGGGAGCTTTTGAGGTCAGGTTCAGGCAACAAAGTCCTTCAAATTCCTGGCACTCATGTCCATGCAGCAGCAGGAGGAAGTCTACAGCTACACCATTTTGGACTGTAGCCTGCCTGGTAATTTCCTCGTCTTCTAGGAGGGAGCTGATGGTGGTGGATGTTAAGTTTGCCTGTTTGACCGCCCAGCACTCTGGGTGGCCCAATTCACCTTGGGCTTTGGCTGCTGCGACCCATGGAAGGAATAGGGACACAGCAACTCTTTTTGACTTGGCCCAATGAAAAATTTCGGAGTTACAAGTTGGATTCAAATTGTCAGCACTTCTCTTTTGAATTTTGTTGACCAAATTGTTTTTATAAGTCCATTCGCCAATTAAGGTTTGGTTGGGTGCCAACAGGGACAACCGCCCAAAGGTACATGGCCCTCCTAGTACCCGAGAAGGGATCCCTGCCTATGCCTGATCTCAGCAAATTAAGAACAGACCCATAGGAAGGCTTTTGGGACTTGAATGATATGGGTTGTCTGCTGCAACATGGCTGAGAATATCACACCACCTTTTGGTGGTGAATTCCTCTCGATACTGCAGTATGTTGTGAAAGTCTTTGGTGCTAGATAATGGGCTGAAGGTAAAGTGAATGCAGTATGGTGCCAGGGAGGAACGCAATAGCTCTAATTCTTGGGGTTCCTGAGCTGCTTTGGGCAAATTTGGCAGCCACTCCTCTATGAAATTCTCAATCATTACAGGCCGCTGCTGCCGATTTTGGTGTTGTTGGATGTTGTGTGACTCGGGACCTGGGTTAGGCATAGGTGTGTCAAAACTGGCTGGATATTCTCCAGCCTGCAATGGAATCCCTACCAGGCAGGTGGACATAGGCTCTCTTGCTGCTGCAGTGGACAGGCATATATTTTCTTGTTGAAGTGTCTGTGCCAGGGTCACCTAGATGTTTTGGCGTGGCTGAGGGACGATCCACGCAGCTGTCAGACTGCTCAGCACGAACAGGACGACACCTTGGATAGGGCTCATCGTGAGGCTGAGTGGGAGGTAGGTTTTCTTCTAAAAAGAAAAACATTTTTTAAAACATGGTAAAAGTTGGTGCATCTGCTGGAATGTAGCCAGATCTTAGGAAGGTTTTCTCTTTCTGGTGGCATCTTCTTTTTGAAGCAACAGCTACTTGCTTCTCATCCCCTTCTGCTGTAGCTGGGTTTTTGGGAATGAAAGGTTTTACTCACTTTTGGCATATTCAACTCAGGCCTGTGAGGGTGGATACGCACGCGTAGCCACGCCCCCAGGAAACGAGTTCATAAGGGCCCTTGGTCTCCCAAGTTTCTGGGTCCTTTATTAAGACAGGTGGACGCTGGGACAACTTAAACTAATTATTGCTGTTAAAGTGACGTACCACCGGAGGACTCATATTCTCAAATGAACAATTTAGAAAATTAATTGTAAACATGGCTTTGCAGAGCTTTTGTTGTGGTGACATCCACACTATTGAACTGCTCTGTCTAGCCAGGACCTGCTTGAGCAGCTGATGGACACAATGGGCTTAATCACAGCTTGACCTGTGGGAGAGTGGGGGATACCAGTTTTATGTTCCACTCCCCACTGCTGGACAAACTCTAGGAACTCTGTGGATGCATACCCTGGGCCGTTATCGAGCTTGATTTCCCTAGGGATCCCCAGCACTGAAAAGGCTCACAGTACATGTTGCTTGGCATGCACAGCCCTTTCTCCTGCATGGGCAGAGGCATAAACCGCACCTGAATACGTGTCAATGCTTACGTGTACAAACTTAAGGTGACTGAAACTGGGAATGTGTGTAATGTCTGTCTGCCACACTCCGCAGCTCCCAAGGCCTCGGGGGTTTACCCCAATACCCAGCAATGGCATGGCCTGGAGCTGGCAACTGGGACAGGTAGCCACAACGGCTCGAGCTTGACTCTGTGTTGGTTGGAGCTGATGGATCAGACCTGGCACATTCTGGTGGTATTGCTGGTGGCTTAGCTTCACCTGTTGGAAGATGTCTGGGAGGCATGCCCTTTTGGCTGGGGCGGCAAGGGAGTCTGCTTTACAATTCCCTTCTGCGCTTTCAACTGGTAAATCGGTATGTGTCCTTACATGCATCACATAGAAAGGATGCTCTCAATGTGAAACGAAATAAATTAGTTTTGAGGGCAACCTGAAGGGACGTTCATTCTCGATGTCTTTGAGAACTGCCTGCTCCGGCCTGGACACTACCCCCACCACGTAGGCTGAGTCAGTTACCAAATTAATTGGCTCCGTGAACTTCTCAAAGGCTCTCACAACTGTGGCCAGTTCGGCAACCTGGGGCAACCCCTCCACAAACTCAACATCCGCTTCCCAATGCTGAGTCTGGGGTTTTCTCCAAGTCATCACTGACTTGTGGGATGCCCCGGACGCATCCATGAACACTGTGAGGGCTTTGAGCGGCCTACGGCTCCTTTTCTCACGAGGAATGAGGTGGAATTCCCCATTAAACAATTTGTGATACAAGGCATGGACTGATATTTGTCCACTGTAGCTGTCCAGAGATAATTGGAGGTTTGCATTACTCTGGAGCAGGTGCTCAAACATCTCTTTGGTCAACCTCTTGGGCGAGTTCTTTCCCTCCTCAGAAAGTTTGACCGGGAGGTGAATACATACAAAGTCACAACTAGCCAGTTCAGTCTTATCCTGGCTTTCCAGATCAGCTGAGCCATCATCTCTGGTGGCTTGGTGATGGTCTTGGATCGTTGGTGGGAGGGGAAGACCCACTCTATGATTAAGAGTGAATCTTTCTGCCCTTTGATCCATTGGAATACCAAACCATGCAAATGTGTCAGGTTTCCCAGGACAATGAATTTGAAAGGCAGCTCGGGCTGATAATGATCAACCTGCCTCTCAGCCAAAGCCTTCTGTGCTTTTTTGACTGCAGCCTTTGCCTCTGGGGTCAGTTCCCTGGGAAAAATCAACTCTCTCTCACCCTTCAATAAAGGAGGGGGTCTAGATCTTCATTGGTGAGGCCTAACCAGGGCCTGACCCAGTTCAAAGACCCACACAAGGAATGGAGATCCACTAGGGTTTTGGGATCACTATCAATTTCCAATTTCTGCAGAACAAAGGTCCGCTCAGTGATCTCCAAGCCCAGGTACTTCCAAGGTGGCAGCCTTTGGACTTTGTCTTCCTGCACTTGGAATCCAGCAGAAGTTAAAACTTTAACCACTAGATCAAGTGTGTGTTGGACTATAGAGTCATCAGGGGTGCACACAAGCATATCATCTATGTAGTGGAGGATGACGGCTTTTTTGGGTGCGCACTGCGGACAGCAATGAGGCCACATACCACTGGCAGATGGAAGGACTGCATTTCATGCCTTGTGG
The DNA here is from genome assembly GCA_026413545.1 of Cichladusa arquata. Lineage (NCBI taxonomy): Eukaryota > Metazoa > Chordata > Aves > Passeriformes > Muscicapidae > Cichladusa > Cichladusa arquata. Next base: position 28,607,343 of record JAOTQP010001652.1, on the reverse strand, counting down.
GAATACTTTCCAGTGGTAGCGCCTCATTGGGGCTTCTCGATTGATAGTAGGAACCAAGAAGGCAAATCATGGGACATTTTCTGGGTGTAGGGGAATTTGGAAAAAACAGTCCTTGATGTCCAGAACAGTCAATTGCCAACTTCAGGGGAGCATCGTTGTGGAAGGCATTCCAGGCTGGAGTGCCCCCATGTCCTCAATTACTTTGTTTATTTCCTGGAGGTCGTGGAGGAATCGCCACTTGTCCTTCCCCGGCTTCTTTATTACAAAGACCGGGGAATTCCAAGGGCTTGTCTCTTCTGTGTGGCCTTTGGCCAATTGCTCATCCACGAGCTCCTCAAGCACCTTAAGCTTTTCTTTACTTAATGGCCACTGTCCTACCCAAACTGGAGTGTCATCCAGCCACGTTAACTTGTTGGTAGGGCACTCTACAGTGGCTGCCTCTAAAAGTCCTGGGGAGTCTTAGGGATAACCAATTTCACCCCCACTGGGACACAGTGTCTCTCCCCCATAGGGGGCACTTGTAGTCGGTGACAAACAGAAGAACACTGGCCAATTTTCCGTCTGGCCACTCAATTTGCACGATGCTTTTTGAGATCTTTGCCAATTTGATCCCTCCTACGCCTTGGATTTTTCCAGTCATCAGTTGCAAGTCCCAATGTGATGGCCACATCCTCTCAGGTACAATTGTCACATCTGCCCCCATGTCAAGCAACCCTTCCATGTGGAGATGGTCTGACCCATGGGTTAGGTTGTATGTCATAGTTGGTTTGTTCTCACCAACCACTTCTGTCCAGTAGATGGCAGGTGCTTTCTCATCTGCTGGGACCTCCACTGGAATGGGAATGGCCTGGGTGAGGATTTGCCCCTTGGCCAAATAGAAGGGTGGCTGAGGGAAGGGTGCCAGGAGAATGAGGTGAGTTATGTCTCCCTTGATAGTCATGGGAGCCACCTCAATCTCAATGGGTGTGTCTGCGGTGTCCCCAATAACAAAATACTCACTGTCCAATCCCTTGTGGTTTATTGTCATGTCCTGTGCGTTGTCCAGCAGGTACACTCCAATGATTGTCCAATTCGTAAACCTGAAAAGAAAGGTTTTGGTAGTCACAAGCCTGAAACGCCTGTGAGACTGCCAAACTTTGTTAAGCAAACATTTGTCATTTTTATTTTCCAGCCGTCCTGCACCCTGCTTCCCTTCGTCCCCCTTTTCTGTTAAGAGAGAGGCTTTCCCCACTGTGAAGCCTGCTGTATTTATATCATGGCGCGCATTTATATTAGAAGTGGGTGTGCACTCAGGTCTCAGTTTCTTTGTTGGTTGCTCCTTCTTTCTGGTTTGTCTTCTTCTGCTGCTGGCTCTGAGGACAGTCTCTGGCGAAGTGTCCTGGCTTCTTGCACTGGAAGCAGATGACTTGTTGAAGCTGCTCTGGTGACATGGGTTGCCTCTTCACTCCTGATGTTACAGCTGCTGCAGTCTTTGGGTTTACCAGTCCAAGCTTCCTCTCAGGTGTACGGAACAGCTCTGCTTTCTTGGCACAGGCCTCTATCATCTGTGCTAGTGTAGGTGGAGGGTCAATGGGCAGTCCTAGGATTACCCTGCAGCAGGCTTCATTGTCATTCCTCTGAGCCATCTCCTTAATTAACACTGCCTGTGCCACTGGATCTTCAACTTGCCTCTCTATTTGCGATCAAAGACGATCAACAAACTGCAAGAAATTTACTGAGACATACTGTTTAATATTAATATAACTACCCTTGGCTTCAGCTATTGGTAACTGGTTAAAAGCATTTTCTGCAACTTGAGAAATCTTACCTAAAACAAATTTGGTTAGCACCTGAGTCTGGTTCTCAGGGCTAGTTCCCAGTTCCCCTCAATGCATAAATGTACAAAAGTGATATCATTTCCATCAGCATCTTTCTCTCCCCGGGGGCTTTGCTGAAGTTCCATTAGGAGACCCTTCAGAGATCTTTTCCACTTGCTTTCCCACAGATCAAATTCTGAGGGGGTTAAGAGACAGTGGAAAAGATCTCAAAGGTCTGTCAGTATCGGTGGATACTGCTGGGACAGGGAAAAAGAAGCCTTGAGGCCTTGCCTTTTTCAGGCCTTTACAAGGTCAACAAATTATAATAATGATTATGCACCTGCAGGGTGCGTGAGATGTGGTGTTTTGCTTAAAGCATATTTTTGAGGAGGTGTTATCTTCTTTGATGAATTTTCCTGGTTTGAAGGACAGTTATCTGCCAATAAAGGCAGAACCTTTTCTTTGAAATGGAAAATGTAAACCCCCTCCCTCAAAATTATTATGAATTTGAAATTAAGGGGCTCTCAGGCAAAGATATGGGAATTAGGAATAACAGTTCTTTACTGGGAAAATTAAAATAGAAATACAGTATTACAAAAAAACCAATCCCAGCCCTGACAGAGTCAGAATACAGCCTGACACCCTGTGAGTCAGGGTGTTGGTAGCAGGCCGATTAAATGCTACTGTCCCCCTGCAGTGGCAGGTGTGGTTCAGCTGAAGCAGCGCTCCTGTAGAAGGGTGCAGGTTTCCTCCAGAAGTCCAAGGGATGATGTAGAAAGGTCCGGCTTCTCCTCTGGAATCCAGTGGAAAGAAGGATAACTTGCTGTCCAAAAGCTCCGTTTTTATCTAGGTAGGAAAGGCTTGGTTCCACCCCTTGGCTGGAGCATCTCCCAATGGGATGATGTAATTTTATCAGTCATACAGTGGGACTTAATGGGCCATTAGCAGATGATATCTTCCTGGAGGGAGGATGGGTTATGGAAAAGATAAAGATGATTGTCCCCTCTTGTCTTAAAGATGGACCATTAGCAGATGGTATGTGCCACGGAGACAAGGAATCACTACCCCATGCGGTCTTAAGAGATGGTGATAGAATACAGATTTCTGGCCAGATCAACCCAACACACTAGTAGAATGTTTTGGCTGATTTTAAGGCAAAGTTTAAGAAGCAATGTTAGCATAACCTGTCGTTTACATCAGAATACAATCTTTGCCAGACAGAAGTGTCTTTATGCAGAGAAAGATGCATAAATTTGTTTCTCAGAAGCTAATGCTGGATACACTTTAAAAAAATTATATTAATGTTTACTTTTTATAAATGAGAATAATTTTAAAGAACAATTAAAATTCTCAATGGATCAATAAGAGATCATAAGTTTTTTTCAAAATATGTTCTACTTTAGATATACAGACTTATTGCAAGAGTGGTGCACATGAGCTAAAACTGAAATAGTTTTTGTTCTCACAAATTTTTACTCTACCCCACAAGCTGTGGTATATTTAGTGTAATATTTTGCTTTCACATACAGTAATGTCATATATCAACACAGAAAGTATGGACGGCACGACCAAAACTACTTTGCATCATAGCTGGTGCCATTGAATGTTAAAGGTGGTTCTGCTTTACTGTGGGAAAGCTCTAGCTAAGAGCTTCAGTGTTAACTAACGGAGGGGAGATTTTCCAAGCAGTCTAAAATTTATTGCTGTTCTTCAAGACAGGCTATTAACAGAATTATGTTTAGTGAATAGTAAGTTGGCCAAATGTCTCAATAGTGTGAAAATTATTTTCACTGCAACATTTTGATAACAACATAAAAGTAGAACTGGATATGAGTATCCAGTATTTTTCTTATAGACCATAATAGTTACTAATTCAAATTTAAGCATCTTTTTTTAAAATTGCTTCATTTGTCACAATTAATATCTGTTGGAGGCATGTACTTGAGAGAAATCTGTGTTTCTACGTGGTAGAAAGTACATTCCATTCCTAGTCATTAGCTGTCTCAGATTTTCCACAAAATTAAGCCATTTACAAGAATAATATTGAATGTGTTGGAGAAGTCTGAATAGTAAATGTCATTGTTTTATCAACTAATCAGTTGCAGTAATTTCCTATAAGTATTCTTATGTTTGGCGTTTCTGACTTGGGAGAATTTAAAACTATATAAATATATATCTAAATTACTGCCATAAGTATAGTATTTCAGGTTGGGGTTTTTTTGAAAAAATTTGGTGGTTGCTTTAGTACCAGGGTGGTGGATTCACTGAGTTGAGCTCCTGTCTATATCATTGAAGTATTTGCAACTATATTTTGTTTTAATTCTACCTCTCTCTTCCCTCCTGCCTGCCTGGCCTGATTTGGAGCAGTAACCACTAGCTGTATGTGCAGTAAAAATTAGGAATATTAACCAGCTAAAATTGGTTGTAATTTTTTCGAGTTAATTGTCATACAAAACAAAGTTATCTCTGGCAGTAGGAAAGAATCTGTGATCAGAACAGTAGTTTTCAAATTCACAGTATCATTTTGAACTAAGTCATGTATGGACTTGTCAAGGCAGGGGTAAAAGGCAGGAGATGAAACAGAGAAGTATAGACACCCTTGTCATCAGTGCATTAGTAGTCAAATAGATCAAGCTTCCCTGAATAACTGAGCTCTTGAATTATTAAAACATCTTCTTACTTTCCTCCAGAAGATGATAGACTTAATTTAAAAAAGAGATATTAAATTTGAAGTGATAGTTCTCAACATCTTTTGTTCTACATTACTATGATTTAGTGATGTTCATTTTTTCTGCTATAGCATGTTACCTTGCTTAAACTGTATGAAAAGAAAATTTCTTAATTCAAAAAATGTTCAGCCTTCCAAACCCCTCTGATTTTAGTGGTCTTCATATCTGCCCAGGAGATTTGTCTCCCTATATTTGCTCTACACATCAAGAAGTGGAAAGCCCTCATCAGAGGGTGATTTGTATGCTCCAATTTGTTCTCTAAAAGAATGTCTCTTTTTTGCTACTAGTAGAGAGAGCCTTAGGAAACCAGCTTAAAATTAGTCTTTGTTAATAACGCATCACAACCCAAAGACTAGATTAAGAAAGTAATTCAGGCAATTAAAAGACTGATTTTAGTGAAATATGCTTATTGAATTGGTTCTTTTAAACATTAAACATTAAATGTTCTTTGAAACATTTCATATCTTAAGAGGAAAAATTCTTGATTGGAGCAGTTAGTGGGATCAGGAGTTTTACTTGGCTTGGGTTGTGGCCTGTGAAATTAATCGCTAAGATTATTTTTAATAAAACAAGTTTGGTTTTTTTTAATTATAAAGATGTCTTCAGATTTAAGATTATTTTTAATATCCCAGGAAAGATATAAGAGAATAAATAGTGCAAGTAGCAAATCCACATATATTTCTTAACTAGACTAGTGACTAGACTGTTCTTTTATCTTCAGGTTACTGCTTGTTTAAAGATTTTACAGGTTTTGGTTTGCTTTCACATGTGGGGAAAGAATATAAGTGATTTCTGTTGAAAAGAGTTTTAAAATTATAGAAAACCCAAGGAATATTCTGTGTTGCTTCTATAACAGCAAGAATTGAACTGAATATAAAATAACTTCCCATCTCTAAAGCAAACAGAAGACTATACATATATATACATAGATAACATATAGAGCATAGTGAATAAGTATATATCAGTAAATGTCACAAAGCAGTAATCTGAGACTAATATAAAATATTTTAATATTATAAATCATGATAAAGAAAGTAAAATTCCCATTGAATAAGAGATAGAAATTAAACCAAGCATGTCGGAGTACTGTTGCCAAAAATTCTATGAAACATTTGCACAAATACGTAAATACAGGCAGTATGGTCATAGTTTCATGTATTTTCCTAAAAGTCATTTAGTAATTAGAAGTTGACACCTTCAGTATACTTTTGGATCAATTTCTTAAAAAAAAACCAAACTAATACCCCACCAAAAATAAAAATAAAAAAAAAAAAACAGGAACAAAAATGACCCCAAAAAAGCCCTACCAGAGGTGATATTTAGCAAAAGATGTGACTACATAATTGATTGAAGATATCTTGTAGTCACACTGTGAACTCATAGCAATTTTCTTATGGGAAAAATTATTATGTTCCTTTAAGTAATCTTGTGCAAGTGGTGAATATCTTTACTGTACGTCATTAAATAGACCCATCCTTATAACACAGAATTTCTGAATACTTAGATATATGATATATAGCAGCACTTACCATCCAATTATAGATACCCAGAGGAGGAAGCATAAATAGTCAAAATGTGAAGTGATACTTCCAAGAAATACCTACAGTTCCAGATACAGAATCTTTTTCAGTCAAAGGTGGTATTTCTGTATTTAACAGTCACTAATGTGTCCTTTCTCCAGCTGTCAAATTATTTTTTCAGGCCATCCAAAACATCCTGTAGCAAACATCATCTAATCTATTGATCTATGGATTAGGCACCTGCCTTCTCTTTACTTGCTTTGCACTTTTTAACTGGTGGTTTCTCCTATTGCTTCCTCTTTTTCCAAGAGAAAAGAAAGTGAGCATTTATTTCTTCTAAGTTGCTATTAAGGAAATTCGATCAAAGGGAATTCACACAATAGAGAAAAATTGTCAAGAAGGTTGAATACCTGGGCCGAAATTCTCAGTTGTAAAGAGATTGTTAAGAAAATCAAATGTAACTTTCATTTAGGACCATATACAGGTATTGAATATCACACTTCTCATTCTGATCAATTTAAATACTCTTGTGCAGACTATAATTGTGAATGCAATTTTCTAAGAATGAGACTGAGAATAAATTTAATTGAAGCTGGGTTAAATTACTTCAACTAAGATGAATGTTGATTAACAGAGTCAAATACCAAGTCAATTAAAATAATTCCAACTTAAGAAGAAAACATTTGAGACATAATTATTGAGGTAAAGTCTCTTGAAACAAGATTACATGTGTTAGCTTTGACAGTATTGAAGTTCAGGTGTGTTCAGGACACATATGAGCAGAAATTGCTGGCAATAAATGTGGAGCTTAAAAATAATCTTTTCTTAATGTTCCTGAAGTTAGAATCCTAAATGGAAAATGTGCAACAGTCAAATTATACAGGCCGATATCCTTTAGTTTTAAATGTAAAAATGGAATTGCAAACATTGGAACAGTAAGTATGGTCTGCCAAAATAAATTTGTTTACTTTACTGGATCTTGAATAACAACAACCGAAAAGCAATTTTTTAAAGATTCTTGTATTACAAAATTTGTATTAATTCCTCAGATTTCCAAAGCATATCTTTACCTGCAATAAAATTATAAGATACAATTACAATGGAATTACACAAAGTTAACAACTATTGAAATTACAAAGCTGGTAAAACAGTTATTTTCAGTGTATCAACCCACTGTGAAATCTATGGGGGAAGGAGGGAGAAGGAGAGGAAAGTAACAAAGCATAGCTGCACTTCACCATGCAACTAACAGATAAACTGCCCAGAGGAAAATTTTTTGACCTCTGGAAAGTGAAATATGCTCATTGTAACTTGGCCTTATATTAGAGAAGTAAGGTTGTGAAATCCATTGCTATACAACAAAATCAAAATATGTGTATTCCTGTTTGTAGAAATGATAATTTTTTTTAAAAATAAAGTTGCCATATTGAAGGTTTTTGAAGGTCCTTAAACAACAACACATTTTAAAGAGAGAAAGATTAATTCTATTGCCTGGAAAAAAAATTGTTCTCAGATTTTGTTGCTTTGGTTTTTGGGGTTTTTTCTAATATTCTGGAGGTATATGTTCGTTTAATAAATTTTCCTTTTTCATCCACCTGTCAGCAGTAGAGTCTCTGTAAGTGTAGTACTTAAACACTGAGAAAAGCATTTTTCCAGTCAACAGATTAATTATGAGTGCTTACAGCTTGTGCCTCTCACTGATGAAGTAAATTCTCCAGTCAGCAAAGAAATAAATGCTAATGCAGAGCAGAATGGCTCTAAAAAGTATTAGTGACTGAGTAATAATACTAGTGGACAATGAGTAAGGGGTTTAAAAAAGCAAACAGTTTGATTAAAAAAAATTTTAGAGAAAGGTGATAAAAATGGTCTGCTTGGATATTGTACGAAATGCATATTCTTCATTCACAGAAGTTCAAAGCAGCTGGCCTATGAAATTGGCAGTTATTAGTAGGAATTTCTAATGAATTTGCCAAGTTGGACTGGCACCATATGACACGAAAATAAAATATCTAGCTTATAGGGGAGAAAAACATGCAGCTGCAAGCTGATTAGTCTATCCTCAGTAGCATACAATTTATGAATAAATACTGGAAGTAAATATTCAAGTCATGATTGTAAATGAATAAATGTTGGAAAATAATACATCAGTTCATCAAAAATAGATTGTGTCAGACTAACCTTGTATCTGTTTTTGATAAGACAACAGATTGATTGTCTAGACAGAGAAATTCAGTTTTAATCTAATTTTAGTAAAACATTTGATATAATACCATAGAGAAAGACAGAGATGCAAGATGCTTAAGGAAGTTTTGTTAGTGAGACAATTGTTGAATTTTTTGAAGTTTGGTACTGAACTCAAAGATAAGTAATGGGGAAAATCCTGATACTTTTTGCTGATGTATGCAACTGGATAGTGGAAGTTTGCTGATGCAATGAAGCTGGCAATCAGTACAGAAAGGGATGGAGATACAGAACGAATTAGATGTCTTAATTAATAGAAGTAGAATAAAATTCACTAATTTGAAATTCAAAAAGTACTTTTATCAATGATTTAGGCTATATAAAGTAAACAACACAGGAAGAAAAGAAAACTTTTGGGATTCCCAAGTTAGCTATGGATTGGTCAGGTTGAATAGGGCTTTGAGCAACTTGGACTAATGGACAGTGTCCCTGATCAAGGCAGGAGTGTTGGACTTAAATGATTTTAAAGGTACCTCCCAGCCCAACACATTCTATGATAACTTGAAATCACAAAAGTAAAGCAGTTTTTAAAAATGGTTATTTGGCCTTAAAAAACATCAGCCAAACATTTTTAAGATGGGCTTATTTTTCTTGCCTAAAACACTCATGAGACTTCCTCTGGGATGTTATGTGCAAAGAAGAAAAATCTTTATTTTCAGGATAAACAGGGGAATGGGAAATGAGGAAAATAGAGAGATTTGGCTGAAGTAGTGTAATTAAAAAAAAAAAAAAAACAACTGAGTTATATATAAATATAGTGAAAAAATATGATAGTTAACAGCAGCTGGCTGAAAAACACCTAAAGGTTTATAGACACTAGAACACAGGGGTGTAAACTTCTCACTAATTAAGATAGCCTGGAAAAGGAAAGACAGTTTCTTACCACAACAGAAGGAATGGGACTGCCTAATTTTAAAACAGATTATTATTGTTTTAAAAAGAATTATGTAGCATTGGTGACGGATTCAAGTGGTTCCTTCAGGTATGTGCTTCTTGAATAGTCATAATGTTTGTTAAATAGATAAATCACTTCTATTAATTTCATTTTGGTCTAAACTTGGAAATCCTTTATGTAGGCCTGCATATGGAAAGAAGGAAAAACAAGGTAAAGGATCCATATTGAAATAAGTTGAGCATAAAATTTAGTACATTCCTTCAGGATCATTTTGTGTCTTTTTCATCTTCACCCCTTTTAAATTATGGGAATTATTGCCTTTACATATTCTGTATTTAGTGCTAAATGAGTTCCATATGTTTAGCTGATAAATAAAAGATTAAGGAGATTAAAATGAATATTCTGGCAAGTAGGGCTAAGATTTGTGAAGACTTACTAACAAGCAACTTTGAAGTCACTTGAGGATCTGCACAGTAAAGATGGCTATACCTGTGAAAATTCTGCAGGATGCCACACTGATTTGATGACCTCCTTAGTGTCAATCATTATAATCAGCATGTGGGTCTCAATAAAAATATTTACCTTGAAACTTTTTTATGAGTCACCTGTAATTTACAGTTTTTGGATATTCTGAGATAGAAATTAGTCTGGAGTCAAAGAGGCAACACCATGTAAATGAGAAACTAAATTAGAATAGCAAGCCTAATTGAATTTTGTGCTCTTCTTAGACTTTTTAAATTTAAGCTTTGTTTGTTGAGCTTTTTAAAAATTTCATTCCATTACAGTGCTAACCAATCTAAATCTTCTCTCTTAGAGCACAAGAATTTCCTAGAAGAACTGCTAAATCTAATGCAGATTGTAGAATCATAGAAGATTTCTGTATCTATAGATATCTATCTGTAGGTATCTATTTTCTCAGCATATATATCACATACCTCATCCCTCATCAGGGAGTAGGGATGAGAAATACGGTGAGAAATGATAGTGGAAAAGGGTCAAAATATGTTCACTTCAGAAAGATATGAATAAGGAATCTAGATATCACCAGCTTGGTGTCATTGAAGAGGTTATTTTGAATGTTTGAGACAATAGTGAGCTCAAGAGCATGAATTGGTGTGACATATCCTACTAATTTGTATATCATTCAGCTGTTTTCAAGAGCTTATTTGAGGCTGTAATTATGTCTTCAGTTTTGCATATATCAAAAGTAAGAATTGTTGTCTATGTATGATTGGTGTTAGGAAATGTCAGAATATTCATAATGACTAGAAGAAAAAAAGCCAATGAGCACACACAAGTTTTCTGTCATCTTTGTTGCTTATGTCTTTTGTCTCCAGTGCATCACTGGGGTATAGTCATACAATAGCCCATTTCATATGGTTATTTGTGACCCTGAAGTTGCATCAAGTGTAGAACAAAGTTAAAAATAACACCTTTGATAGAATCACAGAATCCTTTCGGTTGGAAAAAACCTTTTAAAATCATTGTGTAAATAATAATCAAACTGTTAGGACTATCAGCTGGGAACAGAAGCAAAGAAGATATTTCTTTGAAAAGGAAAATAAAAATTCTATGCCAAAACTCAACATGATTATAACCTACTGTTTATGTTATAGGACTCCTTTGTATAACTACGAGATATCAAATTGAATCCACAGATTTCTCTACTACCTGTCAAAATATTTACAATTTTTTCTCAAAATGTCTGTGGGCTATGGGTTTTCTGAATTTCTGTTTCAACATTTCAGGAATATAAGTTTAGCCTACCATTAGTAGTTCTGGTTTGTAATTACTTTTTTGTGCAATGTGCTCAAGAAGATACCAACATTCAACTGAAAAAGAAAAAACATTAAAATATCTCCTTCAAGTCCTGTCTCACTGTACTGAAGATATCAAAGGAGAAACAAATCCACTTCATACCTACCTTTTTTCCACATAAATATTTAAAAATTGCTTTATAACAATAACTGACACAATTATTAAAATCAGTACTACAAAAATGAGAATTTTACAAGATTGGCCTATGTGAGCACTTTAGTTTAACTTTACTCATCTGTTACCTGATTGGAATGTATTAGTGTGATTGATCAGCATGAGTAAAGTAGAAATGGAACATTGAGTTATTTGTATAGAATGATGATATTGATTGAGCTAAATTTATACTTTCTCATTGATAATACTCATCAGGTTTATATTGTTGGGGGATTTTCTCTATGATCTAGTATTATTCAAAAGTTGCTCATTAGTGGAAAATATACAGATGAAATTTCACCTAGAAAGAAATTCTGCCTTTTTATTAAATTTTAAAGTATTCCTGGTAAGAACTGCTTCAGGACTAGGCTTAATTCTAATTCTAGTCTACTTCTCCATTACTAACAAGCAAAAAAAAAAGTTGACTTTTCAAAATCCCTAGTCAATGGAAAGATTCGTTGTCTTTCCATGAAGTATAAGATATATTTCTGACATTGCTTTACAGCTGTCTATTGTTCACCAGCATGCAAAACTTTGTCCTTCCTCAAAAGACATCAGAATAAAATCTTATTTTATAGATAATAACTCCTTTAAAATTGTCACTTTACCAAGAGGTGTAATACACTGACTGGCATATAATTTATGTGGTCATGCAATCATATAATATAAAATAAAGCTAAAAAATAATGTATTTATTATGAGTAAAAAGCAATTATATTTTAAGGTAGGAGGAACATCCACTGTAAATTCTGTTTATGTGAATCTCATGGCACTATCTGATTATGCTTTCTCAAAATACAATGACAAAAAAGTTGAACATAATGGGGCACAAAATTGTTGTGGTTTGAGCTTTTCATCCTGTCTTAAATTTTCCAACTGGTTGGATATATAAGGGAACTGGTTTTATTTTTTTTTTTTTTATATGAACCCATACTGGGGAATCAAAAAGAGGTGAGTGTGTGTCAAGGCTAATCCTTGTAAGTTTG
>JAOTQP010001652.1:28572914-28589267 GCA_026413545.1 Cichladusa arquata | reverse complement strand
GTCTCAGGATTTTCACATCTACCTTTTCGTTTGTTTTTTTCCCTTTTGCTCTATCATTAACTTGGATCATATTTGGAGTTGTGGTAAGAAAGGGTAAGTTTTTTAAAGGTGTTAAACATGGAGGTGCAAGTGAAAAACCCATGTTACTGTTAGACTCAGTACAAATCTTGATAGTCAGGAAGTGACCTGAGATATCCTGACTCATCTCCCTGTAGGTCATGTTTTGGCTGGCTTTGATGTTTAGGATATCCAGCCCGCAAACCTGGACTGAACTTTTGCCTTCAGAAAAGAGATTCTGTTTCAGGATTCCTTTACTTTTTCAATAATTAATGGTTCACACATTACTGTGTCATGTCTTATACCACAAGTCTGAGATGCAATTTTGTTCCCATGAAAAGTTGCAGACAAAAGCACTTTCTTCCATGACTGTTATAAAGATGAAATACTGCAGGGTGGGTTATCAAGGTATTGAAAGGATTAAATGAGGTTAGAAATATCTTCGGGGGTTTACTTTGTACAGGAAAACACTTTTGTGAAGAAAAGAGACTAACAAGTTGTATCATCTAAAAGAGAACACGTTCTTTTTTGATTCTCTTGAGGCTATCATGGAGCCTTACTGGGGCAAAATAATAGAGGACAAAATATTATTGATTTAGATTTAAAGGGAAGCATAAACTTGAAGATATTTTATATCAATTTATTGTAACTGCCACTACGAAAAAAATGGCATGACAAATAGTTTATATTATACTTTTATTTGCTGGTTTTGCCTGTTTATAACATTCTAAGCTTTCTTAGTATTTGGCCAGCTAAACAAAGACTTGTAGTTTAAGCTAATTTTTTTTTTTTTGGTAAACATTTCTTTTTCAAGGGATTTGCAAACTAGTGATTTCAAGACACAAGTAGAAAGTACTCCAAATTCTTTTAGATATTAATCCTCAAGTGCAGAAATGCATCAGGCAGCTCTGAAGAACAAAATGTTGACCTAACAAGATTTACTGTCATATGATCTTGCAGTATTAAGCTTTACTTAATACTTTTCCCTGCCTTCATGTCCAGTACATCAATTCACTTTTCAACAACAACATTTCTGGTACATTTCTAAGAGTTTTTATCTAATACCCCTCAGAAGTCCATAATTTTTTTGATTTCATCATTTTCAAAAATTCAGCATATTTAAATGTTGTTGCCTATAAATGTGCATAGTTGTAAACAATTCTTTCTCATGGTCATGTAATCCCTTCTTCATTCTTTGCTCTATGCAGATATGACAATATCATTTGACATATGGAAAATTGCTATTGATTTCAGAGATTTCTCTCTTACTATTTAAGAAAAATTAAAATTTCCCAATTGATAACATTTTTTAATGACCTGCTATGCCTTGTCTTAATCTGAGTTACAATGCAGTAGGGGTTACCACATAACACTCATTGTATCCCTTTACTTGAAAAGAACTGTTTTAAAAGACTAAGAACTCAGTTCCCTGACACTTTTAATAAAAGTGTTGTTTAACTCCTGTCAGCAACGATCTTTCTCAGGGCTTATTTTTATATATGGAGTTTTAGAAGTACTTCCCAAACTGTAGGGTTTTTCTAATTATTGAAGAAGATATTAAGTCAAAATTGAAATTGATCACAAAATGGAAATTGAATTTTTGTAGAGGCAATTAAAAAGAACATAGAAGAGCCTCTGTATAGGAATAATTAGACAATAGGACAATTGGGAATAATTAGACAATTACAGGGAAATATCATAGATGAACAATTCAAATGACAAAAAAATAATGTAAAAATATCCAGTATCAGTGTAAGTGTATAGATTCTTCCATTATTTCCTTCATTACTGTTGCCTGGGGCATGATGCCATGTAACAGAGGGTCACAAAGGTTTTGATTACTCAACCCTCTCAAATCAGGAAGGACTCTTGTCACCCCAAAGTTTAATAAAGAGAGGCCATCTCCAAAACCACAGGCAACACTGCCAGAATATTTTGGGGGAGATAAGAACATTTAAGAGAAATAAAATTATCTGAAATATTCTTCTTCATAAATGAAGGTAATTTAGGATAGGGAAGAACTAATGAGCTGTAAGAGGTCTGAAATTAGCAGTCATATCTCACTGATGCTGACTGGTTGAGGTTCAACTAAAACAAAGATGTTACTGAAATACTGGCAGTAAGTGTAATTGAAAATCCATGACAAAAGACAAAAGGTAAGAAGAAATTTTGACTAGAGTAAAACATCCTTTTCTAAGGCAATGCTTCTCAAACAAGTGTGGTGGCAGTTTGACACCATGCAAGCTGGTACACCAGGCAGTCTTGATGTGCCATGTAGTGTTGGCTCTGCTCTTTCTCATTGCTGTATCCCCTAAGGCAGCTAAAAATACTTTCCTGATGTCACTTTTTTATGTAAACAGGTGCTTTAATGGCTAGTGATGACAACTGAGTTGGGAACATCCAGAAGAAGTTTTCTATTTGACATTTATTCTGTGTCGCTGCTGACTAAATACATCTGTTCTGCTGCTCTAAGTTTCCTTGGTGGTAGGTTGATTGCAGGTACATCTTGAAAGGCTCAAGAAGCTAAGTTCAGTTTCATGTGTATTTTTTTGTCCTTTGGAGTTTGTGAAAATAATCACCTTTGACTTATTTCCGTGGATTTTCAGTGAATAAGCTGCATTACAATATGCCAGTAGAGACTTTACTTACAAAAGGAGGGAAGAGGTAGTTAAGTAATCAGCATGTATTCATTGTGCTTTGCCCTCTATGCTTCAGGCACTCAAAAATAACATTATACTGCAGGAATTCTCTCTTTTCAGTGTCTCTGATAATTACCAACAACTTTTATAGAGCAAATTTGTATGTCTGAAATATTGTAAGGATTTATTCTTGCCTGAAACATTGCTGATGGATGTAATAGGTATCCAATGTATAATACCAACATTTTCTTATAATTTTTATTCTCTTTTTTTTTTTCATCTAATTTCTCCAGTCTACTAGTTTCTCATATTACTACTAGGCCTTGGGACATTTTAGCATAGCAAAGTAATAGCTATTAGAGACAGGAAAGCAGGCTCACTTGCTTCAATTTGCATTCGAGGGGAGGGAGGCAGGAGCAGTACTTTTCCTAGTGCTTTCATTGAAGTGTATTAATTAAATGTTGCAAATTATATAATTTCTTCTGGTTTCCTTAAGAATTAATTTAAGGTTAAGTATTTTGTACTATTGTGTTTCTTTCTTTCTTTTATTTTATTTTACTTCTTCCTTTTC
Organism: Cichladusa arquata; assembly: GCA_026413545.1. Classification (NCBI taxonomy): domain Eukaryota; kingdom Metazoa; phylum Chordata; class Aves; order Passeriformes; family Muscicapidae; genus Cichladusa; species Cichladusa arquata. The sequence continues at coordinate 28,586,000 of JAOTQP010001652.1, read as the reverse complement.
TCCTCTCCTAAGACCCTGCCAGTCTCTCCCTACACCTTAATGTTTTCCTTTCCCTTAAGCAGTAACAGATTTAGCTCCTTCAGTAACACTTTATTTTCCTCAGAAGTTATTTTCTAATTTCTATTTCATCTTCCTTTTTTCAGTTTCTAAAGTAGCTTTCATATGTTAGATTAACGTCCTTTTTAGAATTCTCTTTGAACTGGCAATGACTTATTGTCAAAGCAATAATAGGGCTGTACATGGGATCCCTGCCATGCCATATATGCAATTACTGTCACAATATTCACCTTATATTAAAATCTAAGAGATTTTTCTATTCAACAAAAGAAGTTCATTGCCAGATCCATTACAAGTCTCTCTAAGTGTCTTTTTTCTGTTAAAGAGCTATTTATATTGGTTCTGTATAGCAGATCAATTCTTAGAACATTGTAGAATTCATGACTAATGGAGTGGGCCTTGTGAAAAGATTATTTTTTCAGGCTTCATAGGGAGTGTAGTATGTTTCTTGGTATGTAAGATGTAATAAAAGTAACAATAAATATTAGAAAGTTAGCACGGAATGTTTCTAGGGCTCATTACATTTTTCTGATGATGTAATCACAAAACCTTTCTATCACTAAAGACAAAGGAACTGCATTTCTGAGTATGACTGCTAGAGGTTAGAAGCAATTATATATTTTAAGCTTATTATTCTCTATAACCTTATTTTCCTAATTATCGTTTCTTATGGTATATTTAAAACCCTGATAAATATTTCTGCCATTTATAACCTGGTATTACATACATATTCATACTTTTATCAGATCACTTAATGACAGTTTTATATTACATTAAAATTATCTTAATTACAGGGGTTTTTTTTGCTCTTTTTGATACAAGCCAAGCAGTGTGGACATTTATACCTGCCTCGCTTCAAGAACTATTCACTTCCACTGATTTTGTTGCATTTTCTTCGTATTAGGAAAGTATTTTGCTCTTTATAAGATGAGTTTACTTAAATTTTAAAAATAATTGAACGAGTGTGTTTGGACTAGATAATTGTAGATCCCTTCCAACTAAATGACTCTACTTTATTATAAATAAATAAACTGGTTCCCTAGAATTTTACAGACATATTTCTGTCTGGTTCCTTACTGGTTCCTGGAAAAATCTATATTTAAAGACCATTTTAAAAGAATAAGGTCCTTAGGCTAAGATTCAGGCTGAGACTTTGAAAAAATTAATTTTTGAAAAAAATCTCTTGTGGATTTTCAATGAGTTTAAGCCCTATGCTTTGGATTGAACTGTGTAATGAAATTGTGTCTGTACATATTTGGAATTTAAGGGAGAGCTAAAAAGTATTTTTATTTGTGGAAGAGACCTTTCATGATAACCATGGTATGGTTATGAGCAAAAGTTAAAAACTCTCTCCCAATGATCCTATTACTCTTCATAAACCCACAGGTATTAAAGTGAAAGAGAAGATGAGCTACTTTAAAATTTATAATATTAAGAAGGGAGACATCTAATGCCATGGAGTAATGTATATAAAAGGTTAATCTTGGTCCAGAAATCCATGTAGCATAGTAAATGGAATGTCTGGTTACTTCAAGCATTTCTGAAATTATGTACTTCAGAGACATTTCATAATCTTTATTTTCTTGCAGCACTCAGTAGACAAGGCAGCAATTTTTCTGTCTTTGTTAAAGTAGCTAAAAAGACTTCATGGTGAACTACAGAATAATTAATCATCCGCAGAATTTGGAGTTTTCAAAGGTCTATTTCTGAACTACTAATCCATTCCTGAAACAGTTTTCTGTGTTTTTTCTCTCTCAGGAGCTTGGTTCTTAGTACCTCAAATCTGCACATAAAAATAATAGAATGCTTTTCTTAATCTTGGCATTTTCTGTTTCAAATCTTTCCATACAAGTATTTTTCAATTAAATTGCATTTTGAATTATTGTTTGGCACAGAATCTGGGTTTTTTCACGTCAGTTTGCATCAACATAAAAAGCATCAAATGTTCTTTTTTTTTTTTCTGAAGGCTTGAAGTCAGATACAGAGTCTGATCAAGTGTCATTAATGTAAATTTATATTTTTCTATTGATATCACTGTGTGTTCACCCAGGCTATTAGATATTCTTTTCTTCTAGATTTTTGTATTGCAATTTTAAGTCTTCTCAGATTTCCTAGAAACCAGCACTTACTATGATATTGCCATTTACTTTACTTTACTTTATTTGGCACTTTCAGCTGTGTGGTTGGTATAGTTGTAAGTAAAATAACATAAGACTCAAAGGAAATTAGCCTCAACTAGACAAGAAAGACCTCTATAATTAGTGCTATATGGTTTCAGCAAAAATTATACAGGACAGTGTTATTTCTTATGTGGCATCCCTTGTTTATCTGCTGAGTAGCACTGGAATGAATGGACACTGACTCATGACTTTAGATCATCTCGCTACTTTCTTAAGACATTTTTTGTTAAGCAATCATTTTAAATTCTTCTTACCATTTTTAGTACTCTGGGATTTATAGTTTTAAAAAAAATCCACAACACATTTTGCATTCAACAGTCCTGAGTTCAAATAATTTCACTCCTATACTGGAAGAGATTTTTAAAAAAGATCAGTACAAGAATAACAGAGGTGTTGTTCTCTCTGGTAATTTTTTCTTTTTTAATACAGTATAAAGGAAACCTTTAGTGTCATAATGTTCATGTTAAAATAGCTTAGGTGTGCTCTATGTCTTTACTGTTCCTATAAAAAGCTTATAATTGCTTTTTTTTCCTCTGTAGTTTAAAGAACAAAAAGTTAATAGAAAGTAGGGATATTCTTCTGTGAAAAAAATAATGCCTCTTAAATTTCCACCAAATTAAATTCAACATCTGATTTTTATGGAAGATACAACAAGGTAACCACAACAACATTGACAAATCAGGGAAGTGGAGGTCAGAGGTGCAACCAAATATCTCTAAGCCTTCCGGGTGTATTAATTGCAATATTCACACACCCTTTAAATATTTACTCTTGTTTTTAAGAATTTTTTATTACTTTGGACGAAAGTTGAAATTGAAGACTGGCTGTTCAGTGAAGTCTGTCACAAGGTTCAATATTGGGCTCAGTACTTTAAACTGCAGAGGAAACTCTCATACTTGAAATTAATTTTTTTAATATCATGGATTGAAAATTAGTTCTTAATATAATGTATCATAGAGAAAAATCTTAGACCATATAGAAGAATCTTAGATTGAAACTTAGATTTAATCTTAAATTAAAAAACAGTTATTAACACTGCCAGACTTCACTGAAATAATAGTAGGGTTCCCCCCTAGGACAGATTTCTGATAAGTTTAAAATCTGTTTTTGAGCTTAACTGAATTTGTTTTTCATTTTGTTCAAGTTGCTGTTAATAAACTTGCCTCTCTGCTACCAGTTTCTATTAAATCCATGTTCTCATTATTTTTTAATAAAAAGTAGATTTTAATTTGCAAGTCCATTAGTCAAAGTAGCATAATAAAAAGTCCACAAAACGTTTTAAAATTAACCATTTAAAACTGATCTTTGCAACTCTTGTTTACCTGCAGGTTTTTTTTTTATCTGTGGGTCCAAGGTATAACCGTGTACACACCTTTGTGCAAAACATTTAGTTCTTGTTCTCTTTGCAAAAACATTATGGAAACTTAGCTCTACTTTTGCTATTTTTTGTTTAATTTTTAGAACTTTTATCTTCACCAGCACATGCAACCTCTTGCCTGCTCTGTAATTATTGCCTCTGAATAGCTTTCACTGAAAAGATTTCTAACTACACTTTCTCTCCCTCTCGTTTTCAGTTGTGCAACTTAAAATGATGGCTGTCTTTGGCTGTTACTCTATAAGAAAAAATTGGAGGTTTGTGGAATTTCAAATTGCAGTTGGTTTAGTTTCAGTTCAAATCTTACTACAGACATTGTACTGAGATGTTATGGTGAAGGTATATAAAATAATTATCTCAAACAAAAGGAAAAAGAAAGGTAGATGATGGGTAAATACAGCTGCACTTGATATCATTATTTAAGGTATAAACCTGAAAGCCAATCAAAAAATTAAGCATTTAGCTGAATTGACTAAAGCTGATACATTTACACCCAGTTCTAAATACGGAAGTAAGGATACCAATGAAGAAAGTAATTTAGCAAAAAAGCATTATTTGAATGCAAAAATTTGATTTGGGATAAATTATTCTAAGGATAATGAAACAAGTGTACAAGAATGTGTAAAACAGGAGCTTGCCAAGGTCCCTATTTCCAGATTTCATTTTAATACACAAACTATAATAAAAGAAGAAGAAGCCTCAGCTAGAGAAAGGCGTGCCACTATTAGAAGTATGAAGAGGATACACATATATGTTGGTTCAGTTGAAGACAACAGTTTATACTCCTTTATAATGTACTATGACTGTGCTTTGAAAAGCCAATGGGCAATGCTCTCTCCTTCTGATTTACCAAAATATGAGTATTGGTCTAATACCGATACTCAGCTGTGACAGACAAAAAGGCTCTTTAACAATTTAAAGTTAGAAAGTGTATATTTATTCAACGCTGGGCAGCAGCGTGAGGTAACCCTGCAAAACGCACTGCAAAATTACAGGTGATCAGAGTCCATTCATTGACAAAATCTTCAAATACATATTCATAATACCAGCCCCTCCCATCCCCCACTTCCTATGGTAATTAGCTTGAATAGCTATTAAGCATGCGTGATTGGCTTCTTGAATTAAGTCTGGGGTCATTTTTGTGGGGAAGGGTCTTAAAAAGAGGAACTAAGGCGAGTCTTCCTCACCCTGAACTCTTGACCTTTCCTATCAATGACAATACAAATGGCTTCTGGGGGGAGTCCAATTTTCTGAAGAATAAGTTTCTGGTGGCAATTGTTTATGTTTCTTTGGATCTACTTACTAGTTTCATCTTTTCCCATTGCAAGCACAGCCGAGCAAACATAAAATGACAATCAATTATTTAAGTTTCAGATAACTACCTCAAGCCCGGTTTTCCCCATACTAACTTCTAACTTTTAATTATTTTCAGCAAGGTCTATCTATCTATCCATTTGCTTTTAAATTAATTCTGGTAAATAACTAACTTTTAACTAAAATCCTAATTTTTCTAAGATTAGTATTTCAATTATAGCATTTCCCTGTGCTGCATCTAACCAAACAATGGTGGGGTGGTGGCAACTGGCAGTTCTTCCCACAACTCGTCAACGTGGAAATAATAACCTAATATCATCTTTTCAAAAGGAACAAATGCTTAAAGTAGTCTTGCCACAGGAAAACAGTAAACTACACCATTGGAAAATTATGCCACAAAGGAGCAGAGAAAGAGATTTTTTCCTGCAGAGGTCAGGAGTCCAAAATAAGATCTCTCTTCAAAAAGAAAAAGGAGATAGGATTTTCCTTAATTTTCTAACAAGAAGTGGCAAGAATCTCAGTTGACACATGCATATTTTAATTTTTTAGGCGAGAAAAAGACAGAATTTTGAGTGATAAGATCTAAAAGCAGACTGAAATTAAGAACAAAGATGCACACAGCAGCTAGTGACTTTCTTTCAATGTGCTTTGCTCATGTCTTTGTTGTTAAACCAAATACTGCATTATTTATATTTCTGCACAGAGAGAAACACAGGTAAAAATGGTACTGTGTTTTTTGGGAAAAATGCAGCAGGAAATTGATGGAGAAAAAAGAATTTTACTGTAAAGAAAAACAAAAGACAGGAAACAGGTATGATCCTGGCCTAGCAAATTCACTGAATGTGAAATGAAGTAATTGGAAAAGGGTAAGAAGGAAAATAATGAAAATCAAACTAAACCAAACCTCACTAAAGAAAGTGAGGTTAGTAAGCTAAAAAACAACAAAAAAGGCCTGAAAAACTTAGAGAATCTGCTTTAAAACTATAAATCATTTAGTAAGGCAGTAAAGAAACTAATGTTGTAAGATTTGTGTCAGTGATAACTGCAAAAAATACATTTACAGGGCAATGAGTTAAGAGTGTTATTTCCAGTATGACAAGTAGGAAAACAGAACAAATTACATAATAGCTACCTGGAAAATAACACAAATGTGATGGAAGCAATAGAAGACCCTGAGAAGTTGATTTTTACTCTGTCTTCTAGTTCTGTGACAGAGAGGTGAAACTGTCATTTCACCTGAACATCACATCACCTGAAGTATTTTGAAATTCTCTCCTCATTTTCATTATTTAATAAGGGATAGGTTGTTTCTTTAATCCTTTGTAAGCACATTGCTGCAGCTGTAGCCTTGCTCTGTATCTGTGCACATATTAACTATGAAAATGTTTTGGCCACTGCTGCAGAACAGATGTGCTTAAACTTCCTCCTGGAGAAACTCTCCAAAGAGACCAAAAGAGTTTAGACAAAAAATAAATTTTATTCCAAAATAGACATCTAGGTGTATTGAGTTTCAAAATGAAAAGAAGTCAAAGCAATGAATAAAGAGAACAAAAAGGGAGAGTTTTAGATGCTGCACATTTTTTTCCCTGTAGACTGGAAGTTACTTTTGTGTTTCAGTTCAATTAGCTTGATACTTTCTGAACAGTGGCAAAATTTGATCCTTTCCCCTTTGTCCCACAGAAGCCCTTCCCTCTGTGGCCTTGCTACCAGACTTATGCCTCTTAACCTCTGCATGAGCTCCAGCCTTCAGGCTAGATCTTGCTTGCCAGCTCAGCAGCCTTTCCTACCCTGCATACATTCAGAAATTCCCTGATGACATGAGTGGCCTTCTTTTCCAAAGAGCTCTGTTGGAGCCAGCAGCTCCTTAAGGCAAGGATAGACATTCGCTTGGGAACACAGATATAAATTTTAGCAAAGATGCTCATGTGAGCAAGTACAGTTGTCTACTGTGCTTTGAAACACTGTATATTTCAGGATGAATACTTGATGTATTTTTATTGATTTGTTCATATTTAATTCTTCAATTGCCTAAAATTACATTAACATACTGTCCTGGTTTGAAAGACAGGTATTTGCCAAGACAAGCTGGAGCTCCTCCCTGAGATGGAGAATGAAGACCTCCCCCCCTACCTCCTGATTATTATGATTTTGGAATCAGGGGCTCTCAGGCAGAGATATGGGGGTAGGAATAACAGTTCTTTACTGTTATATACATAAATATATATAAAACGAGGCAAACAGAACAACAACAGCTAGGAAATTAACAACAAACGGAACAGGACCCCAGTACCAGTTCTTTCGGCTGTGGACCCCTTTCCCTGTGGTGCAGTTACCGTCCCAGCTGGCAGGCAGCGCCGGCCGCTCCCGGTGAGCAGAGGAGGGGCGCTGATCACACGCGGTTGCAGGGGCGCTGGGGGTGATGGCGGCGGTGTCCCGAATGGGAACGCTGGAGGAGAGACGCTGCTCACGGATCTCGGGGCAGCGTTGGTCCCGGTGCTCCAACAGGATGCCTGGAGTGGAGGTGGAGGTGGAGGTGGGAGGGCATCCGAGCAGGGTTCCCCAGCCGAGGGAAGCAGCTCCCGGCGTCGGTGTGGAAGAGAGGGGTTTTTTTCCAGGGACGCTTCTCCTCCGAGCCAGACGAGCGAGAGGCAGAGCGAGAGCAGCTACCCTCACCTACTTTACCTGTCCGCCCCCCATCCGTGCTAAGGTGCAGCCAACAAGTTCTTAGCATCACAATGGGAAAAATTCCACAAAGAGAAAAGGGAAACAAAACCCAACCCCCAACACGTGCTTTTTACTTATTAGACAAGGCTTGATTTGAATTATCGGGAGGCCATGTGTTATTAATAAAATGCAGTTAGTTAGATGCTTCAAATAATTTTAGCTTCTTGTTAAAGTAAGTCTGATTTTATGGTGGTGTCATTTTTTCATACACTAGCCTTGAAACTCTCTTTCTTAGTGAACATAATTTCTAGGACATTTATCAGACAATTAAAATTGAGATGTCTGGACAGGTTTTCTATTGAAGGATTGATATTGTACACTAGTATTTCTTTGGTTTGCTCTTACATTAGTATCCTTTGTCATGCTATTTTGTAAGTCTTTTTTCAAATGCTATTTTGGTAATTCCCTTTCCAACAAGTCCTTTGCAATTTTGAGTGCTTTGCTTGTTTTGTGCTCTTGCCACTTCTCTTCCTACAGATTAAACCCCTTACATAGAAGCAGTCGATAGCAGTGCCTGACATGATGGGAGCACTCAGAAAAAAAGGAGCATTTTGTAAAGCTCAGAATCTCAGGCAAGAATGTAATTTCACTGTTGATAAAACACGAACACAACAACCCAAAGCTGCAAAGCAAAACTAAAGAAACTTAGCAAATTCAACCAAACAAGACTAATCTAGACGGATAAAGATCCGACACCACCTAGACTGAGAAAAGTGACCTTGCTATGAATTCATAAACTACATTCTTTTAGTGTTCCTTTTCATTTTTGTTTTATGTATTCTTAAAGATTGTCACCTACATGAGCTCACTGAATTGCAAATATTTGGTGTAAATTATCCCTTCTCATGGTTCTACAGAACAGTTATTTGAATGGTAAAAGACTGAGAATTTCAGTTGCTTCATGGAACAATCTTCATGTAAAATGACTGTCAGAGTATAGTTATAAGAGATAAGAAATAGAGGAAGAAAAAACTGAGTTGAGTTCCTGTTGCTATTAAAACTGTCACAGATAAAATTTATTGGAAAAGTAAAACATTTCAAAAGCTTGCATTTCATTGTATATTAAGATACAGTCCATCGATAATAAGTGGCTCTTCAGAGCATGCTTTTTTCTTCATAGATTAATTTCCTAAAACAAGTAGAAATTATAAATTTGTCTCAGCAATATGTTTCATGTCTTGTAGATCAGAAAATGCTCTTTAGCTGGATGATTTCAGTGCTACAGAAGCTGTATATAACAAAGTAAAAGAAAAGGAGTCAGAGAGGAGAAAAGAACAATAGTGAGGAGAAACTCATAATTTTTTCTTCTACTTCTGAATGGGGGTTGGTGTCGCTCTAGGAAACAAGGTGCTCAAGTTCCCTTGAGGTGAAAGAGAATAAATTGCCAGTAGCAGACAAGGTGAATGCAATTGTATATAAGGTGGGTGAATAGAAGAACCTCTTTGTGATTGCTTTCTAAACCATCAAGAGGGTCTGAAATAGGGCAGCCAAGGGGTACATTTTTCACTTTACTTTTTTTTTGTGGCTGTGCAATTTTCATGTAAAATTCATAATACTGTATATTCAAAAATGATGATCAAACCTGGTTTGCAAATTACAATACATATCTATCATTAGGTACTATGATTTACTATGCTACTATGTTTTACTTAGCTCAGTTCTTAAGGAAAATCATAGACAGTGATCTGGAAAAGCTCCTCCTCAACAGAAGAAACATAATAATTTCTTTTGTGAACAGAAGCAATAAGAGCTGTTAAATATGTTGTCAGTGCATAATTTGCATTTTAATGTCAAAAGTATTCTGAGAAATTACAGTTTTCTGCCTTTTTAAATCATGCATATAACTCTTGACTGTTCTATAATATTATCACTGGATCATAGAGATTTTCAGCTTATCTAATATTATTTGTTATAAGCATTAAAATCAAGCTTCCAGCTCTTCCTGATTAACAGACAGACATATTTTTTTAGTTTCTACAGCTAAGATCACAAGAATAAAATTATTTAAAGTAAGTAACACTTTGAAAAGAGGAGAAAAAAATATTTCACTTTAACTTATTATTTTCTTCTTGCAAATTTTCCTTGTCAGTTCTTCATAGAATATACTGCTTTCTCTCATGACACAATGCCTAAGAGATTTCTACTGTAATGTTTCATTCTGTAAAAAAAACTGAAACATGTATAGGAAATAGAATGCAATAATGACTAAACAGTGTCTTTCTCATCCGAGACTTTCTCTCTTTATTCAAATTCATGCATTTGAGATGGTTTCTAACAGCCTATTATAGCAGCATAAGATAGTGTAAATGGTACAAGCACAGACTAAAAGCATTCTACCTCACTACACATGCAGTCCTTTTTTCCTGTTTTACTAACACTTAACTTGAAAAAATATTACATAGTAGAGGATCATTACTTTAGACTTAATGAAAAGCACCTCTTCATCTAGAAGAGGTCAAAGTAGACAATATAGTGGATGTTTGGAGAGAGTGAAAGAACAGTTACCTCTCTCACGAGCCCTGACACATCTTTTGTGCTCACCCGAAGAAATGTATAAGTCTATTCAAGCTGCTTTTAGTGACAGGGTAATTTTCTATAAAAGTTTCTTCTGGCTTAGTCCACTTAAGAACAGCTAGCGTTTTCCTTTTCTCCAGCAGTTGGAGTCAGGAGATTTTAACTGCTGGTAAAATGCAGTGAAAGGCTCCATGCCCAAAGGCTGTAATGGTTGCTAGCTGCTCTGGGGGAACCTATAAATACAATACTGTCTCTATCCACATGTTCCACATAGCTCAGGAAATCTGTGGCACGGCCATATCTGAGCTTTCACATATGGAACCTATAACTTTTCTTTGTGGCATGACAGTTTCCCTCATCCTTATTGCTTTCTAAAAGGGTAATAATACAGTTTGAGAGAATGCAAAATACTGGTTGCTGGGCAATCATGCAAGAGTAGGATGAATGTTTTCAAGCAGGAAAGGACATTAGAGAACAGAAGATATAACATTGTGTCTGGTTTCAGACCCTGTGCGAGTTAAAAACACAAGCAAATAAAGAAAAATAGAAACTTCAAAAATCACATTTCTCAATTAGAAGAACAAGGCCTACATTTGGAATACTTCACAGCACTTGTGAGTAAAAGTGCTTCTTAATCCAAAGGATCAGCCAGAGACTATGATATAAGACCATGGATGGCACACAAAAATTGACATGTTCTTACCTGCTTCCAAAATCCTTGCAGCTATGGTTGTATAGCTGAACTATTGGTTTATTTTTATTCAAGGAATGACACTTTATCCCCAGGCTTATACATATTATGCTTTAACTACTATTACATCATCTTTTTCATCCCATGGCAGACATATCACTTTGATTTTATTTAGTTTTATTGAGTGCTTATTTTACGACAGGTTGCTGTTTTGTTTGGATTGGGAGGGGGAGGAAGTGTTGAAGGGAGAAGGAGGGAATGTTGAGGGTATTTTCACTTGTATTCAGACAATTCTGTTGCTAAAGTGAAGTTACATTCCTTTTAAAGAAACATAATTTTCAACTACAAATATACACTATTCCCTGTAACAGAATATTTCATGCAGGGTAATAAAATATTTGTGGTGGTGAACTGCCCTAGAATGAAATATTTCTCTTTCTTGTTATAAATCTGTGCAAATGCTTTAAAATATATTAGTTTGTTATAATATATGCACAGACATCCACATTTTTACACAGAAATTGACAAATATACTTGTGTGTGTCAAAAAATATATTCATTCATCCGTGCAAAAACACTTCAGATGAATATTTGTATCATCCTTTGGTTTTGCTGCACACACATGTGTACATATATCACAACAGAAGACTGACTATTCTTCGGGTTTTTTTAACAAATAATTGTACATTAACCCAAAATCATATGTAATATGCTGCACTGGAAATACAATCAACAAAACTTCATTGCAAATGTCTTTAAACTTTGGGGAAGATGTAAGTCAAAGGATACTTGTCAGTGCAGGTTGAAAATCAATATTTTCATCTGAATGACCATTTATTTAGCATCTTGTAAATGTTCCCAGGTGTCATTTTAACAGGTACTTATGATAACCCAGAATCCTTATGTCACAATACTTTTAATTTAACATGTTCAGGTGAACAGAGTAAACAATTACTCTAGCTAGTCCTTACAAATTGTATGTACATGATACTTCTACACTTGTATAAGTACTGTCCATGCTTGTCCTTCATTATGTTTATCCTTGTTGAAAAGCAAAATTATAGAAAGCTATCCAAACAATATTACGTTGATAATCCTTGCCACAGCTCCTAGAAATCCAACATTTAATCTCCTAATGTCTATGACATAAATAATATTTATAATAAATCAATTTTTATATTCAAGAATAATTACCTACAAATTCTGCGTTGCACTATGACCTTGATAACAAACATAGGCAATATCTTTGATCTTCAAATATAATACTATATTATATTATATTATATTATATATCATATCATATCATATCATATCATATTATTATACATAATGTTTATAGAAATAGAAAAAAATTCATGCTCCTGTTTTAAAGCCTCTAATCTATTTTTCTCCCACTTAAATCTTATTCCCAAAATGTGTCAATCCTGCAATGAATAAGGAAGACAGCAACGCAATTTTGCATGGTAAAATACATGCAGCAAGGAGTAAAGTTTAAAAAAATGGAATTATTGTTTCATGTAACACAAATTCAAGTAGGATTTATTGTCTCAGGGTGAAGTAACAGTTGGAATATATAGTGGCTAAGAAGTATGAAATCCTCTCCGTGATTATCAAACATGACTGTGTGGATGAGACTTCAGAGAGGCTTTGAAACCTCTCATAATCAGCAGTCGAGGGAGGCTGAGAATCTATGTTGTTTTCTAACTTTTTTACGTATTCCCAGGTTGTGCTGGTTTCACATGGTGGGGGAGCCGCCTGAGGGAAGAGCACAGCGCCCGGAAACAGGAGGGCTGTCCCCTCTCTGGGAACTTCCCCTGTGGGCTGCGGGGACCAATCAGAGAGCTGATTTAGTAGTTGACAGCCCAATAAACCATTTAAAAAGTTATTTCGCTTTCACAAATCACATTGGTAAGGTTAACTCGATCTCTTTTGTCTTCTGGCCGGGAGGCAAGCAGCAGCCTCCGGGCCCTGGCCTGGCCCTGGCTTGGCTTGGCGGGGCCGCGGCTCGGCTCCCCAGTTCCGGCTCGGCCCGGCTTTCCCTCTCCGTGCGGCATGGCCGAGGGGGGCATGGCAGAGCCACCGAGGCTCTCCCTTCCCCCTGTTCTGAGAGGAGAGGCCTCCAGCTGACCACATGGCTTCTTCACGTTCTGGATGCAATTTTAACTCTTTTAATGCCTGGATAAGATTCTCGATCTCCTGAGCTCCCCTGAATGAGAAGAAATAAAGCATGG
>JAOTQP010001652.1:28534947-28558465 GCA_026413545.1 Cichladusa arquata | reverse complement strand
CCCCCGGCCATCGGGCCCCTGGTTGTAAAGCGGCGCCCGGCGGCCCCCCGAGCCCACCCCTGCCCGGCCCGGGCCGCGTTGGAAAAGGCCCGGGCCGGCCAGTGTTACCTTGTGAAAGGCTGGAAACGAAAGAAGGTTTTTATTGGTGCTTCAAAATGTGGATTCACGGAGTGAACTAACTTCTCCAGTTGGTTTCTCAGGCTGTCAACAACTAAACCAGCCTCCAATTGGTCCCATCAATTCACAGAGGAGGTTCTCATGGAGAAAAGCTTCTGCGTGTGCCCTCCCGCAGGTGCCTTCAAGCATAACCAGCACAATGTCCATGGGCCGCAGGGGCCCATCCTGCCTCAGCACAGTCCTCTTCATGGGCTGCAGAGGAATCTCAGCTCCGGTGCCTGGAACACCTCCTGCCCCTCCTTCTGCACTGACCTTGGTGTCTGCAGGCCAGTTTCGCACTCTCACTCCTCTCTCCCGGCTGCTCTAGTGCAGTAGGTTTTTTCTGTTATCCCAGAGGTGCTGCCACCACTGCTGATGAGTTCAGCCTTGGCCAGCAGCGAGTCTGATTTGGAACCAGCTGGCATTGGCTCCATTAGACATGGGGGAAGCTTCTCCTGCAGCACCCTGCTACCAAACTCTTGCCATGCAAATCCAATACACTCACATATGTTTATCTATTTTAAGGGATAGCAATATCTTACTGAGAAATTATTTATTGCCATAAGGCAATCCCCAAAATTATAGCTAAATTAAGTTTAATTTATCTCATAAAACCCCCATTTGTTTTTCAATTAAAAATAAAATACTTAAGGACTGAAAATATTGCCTAACATAGCTTGTGGGTTTTTTGGGATTGAGTTCTTAATATGTTTTGACCATAATTTAAGCTGCATGGTGCTACCATAAGGAAATACAGATGGCAAATGCCTTTTACACAGGAATTCCTAAGCATTCTTTTTAAAGTGGTTATGCTAATAACCTCTTGCAGATTGCTTTGAAGACTTTAATCCTCAGAGATCTCTCAATTTCTAGAGATCTAATAATGATATGTAGTATATATTTAGAAATCTGTTAAAGATCCAGAAGTCGGACAGAATATATGTGTAATAAACTTTATGACTCAGTAATACAATCTACTTATTCACTTTATCCACATAAAGAAATTTAAGAATAAAGTTCCTTTCAAACTAGTCTATCACTACAATATCTCTAAAGCATAAGAGGAAAAGAAAATATATTTGATGTTATGACGGAAAATAAGTGCGAAAATTTTGAAGAAGAATTGCTTCTGAAATATTTAGGTATGTCCTCTGAAAACACTCTAGATAATCAGAAAGGGTTGCAAATGGTACCTAAAGGGCTATCAAGTTATTACTGTGTTGTGTGTTGTACCTCTATGCTGTAATTGTGTGTGTGTTTGTTGCAAACTGCATTTTTATATGTGCCTGATTGTTAGACAAGGAAAGAGAACCTGGAAAATTTGATGCAGAACTAGTTGTTTTACTTTTTGTGTGTAATGCAATTTCTTTTCCTACTACTTCATAGGACCTACTCTACTGAAATTGTGTTGATCATAATGATATTTTAGTGTTTATTCTTTATGTAGTCCTATGAGAATCAAGGAGTTGGATTCTATGGTCCTTATGGGTACCTTCCAGCTTGAGATGTTCTATGATTTTTCCATATGTAGTGTCTTGATTGCCAATTGCATGATATATGAGCTCAAAAAAAATACCTCATAATATCAGTGTTTCTGGCAAGTAACACTAAAAATCTGAAATGAAAAAACAAAAATGCAAATTTCATTTAAATCTGTTTTCTTCCTTATCTGGAGCTGCAGGGGTATTTTCCTCTCCACTTGACGTGACACATATGTGCCTTGCTTAGGGAATTTGCCCATCATATAAATCAAGGACAGTGAATAGCAACATCTGTTATACGTGCCTACATCTGTTAAGGAATTTTATCATGCTGCAAAATAAAAAAAAACCTGCATTACCATATATGACATGTATTTGTTATATTTCAGAAGCATGTTTTCTTAAATGTTTGCATAATAATAGACTAATGTAAATAAGCATATAATTTCCTTCATATAACATTACCATGTTATATTTGACCTTCCTTCTTTTTTTCCTCCCCTTCTTTCTTATGATCATGGAATGACTATAAACAGAAGACTGTTTGACTAATTTATTCCAATTATATTTTGGGAGGAGTGTTGGGACATTGTTTTCTTTTATTTTGCAGATTTATCTTTTAGTTTTTAATGGATTTTGTTTTTCCAAATGTATTTCTAGATATTGCCTTTCCTGAGTCAAACCTCACTAGGAATGTAATTTAGAGATATAAATTTAGGGAAAGCAGAAACCCCAGGTTCTACCTCTTCTTAAGCTCTTTCAAATGCAAGAGAGACTATGGAATATCTACATTTATGAAGGAAGGAAAAACAAAGGAAATTTCCTTATGAAAAAAACCGGAGAGCTTTATATATTCAGCTAGAAGTGTTCTTGCCTTGACATAGCTGGTTGAAAAGACAAAATATGGTTGTCTGATTCTCTATAAAAAACAGAAGCAGATCATTACCATGCTTAATTATATCCAGAATCTGAATTGTCACAGTATTCTTGAAGCATAACTGACATACACTATAGGAAGTGACTCAAAGTTCTATAAAAGAAGCTTGATCTTGTAACTTCAGCATCTTGTCAAACTTTGTTTTTGCATTTTCAGCAAAAATTCGCATGGCAGGATCATAGTAAGAGGTTCGTTAGATGCAAGCCATCCTGTCCTCAGTTTGAAGAAGATGGAGGAATGTGCAGCCCAATTGCCTGAGTCATGGTAACTAACAAGAAACAAGTCAGAGACTCATTTGACATTAAATTAATTATGAAAATTAAAGGTCTTCATATTCAGGGCATCCTTCACAGCCAAATATCCTAATCACCTAGACAAAGGTAAGACCAAGCAGCAAAAGCACCACCACCACTTTAAGAAAAGGCATGAGACAGCTGCTTTCTGAGCAATACATATATCTTTAGGCTCCACATAGAATTACTCACACCCTAATAGTGAAGAACAGGGTTTCACTCACATCCTTATACTGGTATTTCCTACAGACTAACTCTAGTCAGTGCTGATTACTGTGATTACTAATACAGGTTAAGTACCTTTCCTGTCTCTATCATTTCTGTAGCACAGACATAGCTATCCATTTCTAGGGGCTCACAGTGCTGAGAATGACAATGACAAAGTCCTATTTTTATTTGTGACTTGGTGTTTGTCAGTTTTAAGCCATTTAGGCCTGGCATTGTCAAAAAACAGCCTCTGCATAGCCTTAAAAACTAGGCCTAGGAAAAAGCATGAGAGAGGGGCATGTAGACTAGTCATGCTTCACTTACGCAACTATAAAGAATCCAAGATCTCTCATTTTCAGAACAAATGACTCATAGCAGAAGATTCTGGGAAGAAAAGGATCTTGCTCCTTCGATTGTCTTTCTGGTAAATAAAGCAACAGAAAGGAGAAAGGTTAGCTGCTATATTATTATGATTAATATGTTTGGATGAGAATCATAGGAGGATTAGCCAGGATACAGACTGTTTCAGCTAAGTGATTTACAAAGAGCCAGCATAGCCAAGTGCTTAGGATGGCTTGGAAGATCAGGCAAAGCTATGGACAAGCTGAGGATGGGTTGGAACGATAAACAAAAAAACTGTGCCAAAGGAGTTAAACATCTTTGTGGAGGAAAAGAGACTGTTATATATATCATAATACATATAACATATAATATATATATAATAATATCATAATGTCTGATGTCAGAGTTTCCAAGAGAAAATCCATTCTGATGGGGGATAACTTTAGGAAAAGCTCTCCAGAGGAAGAACAGCCTAAGAGAAGCAAAGGCAATTCTGGTTTGATTCTAAGCATTTTTATTTTTATTGACTAGGGAAAAACATTTTAGTTTGACGAGTGTCTATACTGTCTCTATAAATAATAACTCCAAGGGAGAGACTGGAGCACTGTTCAGAGGGATGTAGTTAGTCATCCCTATCACGGAATCATTAAATGATCAGATCATGTCTTTCCTTCTGAAGCAGCTGTGACCTGCATTTGGAAATAAAACACAAGGGAAAAATATCATGCAAAAAAAATCTTACGATTTATGAGGTGTGGTCAATCTGTATGAGATCCAAAGCTAAGTAGTATAATCTTTTTTACATTGTAATTCTAACACATTGCTTGTATGAATATTTGCTTTAAAAAACTTTAATTCAGAATCACTTTCCATTTAATTCTTGTAGTTGTAAAACAGATCCTTTGTAAGGAAGCTGAAGTTCTTCTGTGTGAAAAGAATGAATTTTAAAAAAGAAAAGTTTGAAGTGGCAAAATTGTTAAATGCTAATTAATATGAATTCAAATAAGCAACCTGATGTACCTAATGAACTTTGAATGACTGGTAATTTGGAAAATCATTAGAAAGTCATGCAAGAAAGAGTGAGGTAAATTTTTAAAGGATAAAAAAAAAAGGTCAAGGATATTAAGAAATCTGAACACCTACATATAAGTGAAATCACAAAGAAAAGAAAAATAGGCACAGTGAGAAAGAAAAGTTTACTAGTGGTATTTATGAGATGTAGATGAGAAATTATGAACTTTAGGTTACATTGTTTTTAACAAAATAAGATTTGCTCTTCATCTTTGACATGTTCGTAGAGGGCTGTCTTCTGTGGTAGAATGTGCTTTCCTAGAGTAAAACCTTAGGAGTCTCAGAACCTGCTGCTGATATATATGTTTACATATAAATATAATCTAAATCTATTACTGATTTTTAAATAATTTTCTCATAATTTTTATAATACCTAAAATCTTAATTGACTAAGAAGGGAAGGAAGAGACAAAAATAGAATGGACTTTTCTGTTAAACATGCTTTATTGATTGAACGGTTGTAGCTGGAAATTTTATTGTCTGTTCCTCCACACTGTTTAAAAATACAAATGTGTATCTATTCTTTTGACCAGCATTTTTTAAATAAAGTGTCTGAGATCATAAAAAGTTACGATTTTTAAATCTTTTTTGTAGATTTCACAGGTTGCTTTTTTGAGGAATTGTATTCCCCTGGGATGAAATTTTTATTCTCGTTCCCACAGAAGCAAGAGCTGGGAGCTCCCAGTACTTAATGTGTCAGAAAAACTAAGTGCTTTTTTGGCAAAACTCTCAGAAGAAGGCCTTCCTATACCACCAGAAGGAGCATATTATAAGGTTTGTAAAATTGCCAATGAAATGAAATAAAATCAAGATTATTAAAGAAAATAATTTTCTAAGGTGTAAAGAAAATGTGTTTAAAAGTAGATAAACTATTGGAATCAGATATCCTCTCTAAATATGTTAATTGTTGCTGCCAATGAAGAAAAATTCAATTTCATTATCACTTCCAGGTTTATTTCAAGTTTGATATTTTACTGTTCTCAAATTTGACTGTTTTCTACATACTTTTATTTTATATCATTGATAAAAATTAATGCAGGACATTTTATTTCAGTTTTCCAAACAAGCTCTGTAGTTAACATTCATTGTTAGACCGTTAGATTTCAAAAAGAGTAAGTTTTTTGCTTCTTCCTTACCAATGCCTGTTTCAATTAGAAAAATTATGCAGAGACCCCACTTTGATTTTCTCCTCCTGACAGGGGTAGGCTATGACACAGGAATCACTCACTGCCAATGGTCCTTTTAAGGCCACCTTATCTCTCATAGTTGGTTATTTCCTGATGAGATCTGTTTGATCACCATGTAAAAGAGTTTATCCAGAATGCTGACCTTCACTTACATTTTACTGCTTCTGTCTGTCAGCTGCAGTTTGGCTGCATGTTTACTTAGTCAAGAAATTGATTCTAATCGGAGGTGGAGAATGCTCAGAAGATTTTACTGCCTATTGACCTTAGAGCAACTCATAATATTCCCAAAGCTGGCCACTCTGATGGCATGCTTAGAGATTCATGTACACATTTATCAGTCACACATATTGATATTGTGATATTTATAATGGGGCCAGTGGGCAGTAAAGAGGAGTGTTCTGAAAACACACTGAAGATTAGGCAGGTCATGCTGAGCAAAGGGGAAAAAGAAGAAAATAAGCATACAGAGGCTTAAAAACACACCTATAGGTTTCCCAAAGTGATTAAGTCTTGAAAATATTGTGGGAAAAGAGGGATCATTCTTCAAGGAAAATCTGTAGTTTTCAGGGGACTTGTCTGCTCAGTTTTTACATTTAAGAAATCCATATCAAAGGATTTATAAACTAACAAGAAACAGAAAACTATGGGAGATAATGACAATTAAAGCAATACTTTCTGCACCTTCAGAAGTAAAATTTAAACAGGCTAAATTTGTTGTAATGATGTATCCTGCATTTCAGTCTTGTAACTGAAGTTATGAAGTCCCCAAAATAATATATGACAATGTTGGAATGAGTCTAGTTAAAATCAGTGGGAGCCACCTCACTTTTCACCTCAGTCATCTGCTTGCTTTAGGTGTCTTTCTGTCACAAAAATGACATGATGAAAACCACAGCCAGTAATCTTGATCTTGGCTATTATACATATGTATAAAAATGAATTTCAATAGTAGAGATTAGTAATCATTTCACAGTGCTTTTCCTTTTTTCCAAGTCTTTACAATGTGTTACTGTCTGCTAGACATGTCCATAGTGATGTTCCTTGAAACAGAATCTGTTTGAATGTAGCAACATCAACTCTGACAAAGAAATGCCCTTCTGACACTTAAAAATGTGTATGTATGCATAACTCAAAGTAACAGTACTTTTTCCTAAAGTACTATGATAACTTCTGCGATTTGTGCTGAAATTCAAAAAGCCTGTGTCTTTGCGAAGTCTTGCTGTAGTTCTAATCTTATGACTAGCTGACATTTTCAAACCATTTCCTCTTTTTTCTCTACATTTGACATAACTGAAGATGTAGAAACTACCATCAGCCTGCATGCAGCAAGCTGAGATTTTGACACTTCACAAAGACACATACCAAAACATAAAAGGAGGCCACTGTTAAGAATAAGGATAAGAAGAAGGTATGTTATTTTTCTGGCCTGCTTCACCCCAATATTGTAATTTCTATAATCACCAAGATTTTAATCAGGTATATGGATTAAAAAAATTATTAAGTATATTACACAAATACCTCTTTTTTTTTCCAACCCCCAAAATGCATAAGAAAGCTTGAAATTGAAATTGAAAGCTTGAAAGCGTATCTTTTTCTTTTCTTTTTGTAGAGAACATTGCATTTAGATACACAGTGTAATATGGTATGAATAACTCATCTGAAAATTTCTGCTACAACACATTTCAGTGATCTCAGCAAAAGCACATAGATGAAACAAAGCAAAAGAAGAAGTTCAAAGGCTTTTGGCTGTCCTAAGGAGTTAGTAGTCTAAGGATGAATGGAAAGAGAATAATTTACTAAAAAACATATGGTGAGGAATAAGAAACCATTGAGTTTATACTGATAAACATGAAAAACAGTGGGCATGGAACAGTGTGCAACCTCCACGCTGTCATAACTAAGAATTTCAGGCTCTTTTTTTTTCCCAGTCTTCTCTCTGCCTATCATAAGAAATGTTTATGAAATATAAAATGGTATATAAAATACAGCACGAAGAGAAGAGGAGCCGAAATGTGAAAGCTTAAGAATTTGATAGGTTGTGTACTGAAATGGTTTTATAACTTCCCTCTAGATCAGGTTCCTTCTATTTGCAGATGTCCACTTTAAATCAGAATAACAGAAAAGTCTCTTTGCCTAGAGAGGAAAGCAGCTAGTTCATGCAGTCACTGAATGAGAACTGATGAAACCGATACATGAGCAAGTTGTTTCCTGTAGCATCAAGTAACCAAACCCACAGGAGCTTTGACAGGGCATGTCTGAAATTGCCTTCCGTTTCTCTCTGGCAGTGTTAACTGAGAATTCAGACTATAACATTTCTGCTATAGAAATACAATGACATTGAAATCAACAGTGGAGCTCAATGTGCCTGTAACTGCTCACTTTTCAAAAGATGTCTTTATTTATTAACTCTCAGATACTAAGTGCATCTGTTTTCAGTGTCAAACCTTTCAAAAGATAAAGTTTGTTGTACTTTAGCTTAATGTCCTGTATTAATCTATAGAATCCCTCTGGCAGGTTATAACAGTACAAAAAGGAAATTATTTGCTCTTTATAAAAGTGGAACAAATGCAGTCCTTTATTATAATGGTGTAAGGCTCAGAAATATCCATTTTATGACCAGTCTAAATGAAATCTGACAAATCTACATACAAGTTACTTAGCTTTCCTTGCAGATCTCAGGAAATGGAAACACTGGGTAGCTGGAGTTGCTGTTCCTGGAGTTCTTTGGGGCTTTTTTGTTGCAAAACAACTTAACCTCCTGGATTCTCCTGAATCTCCAAATCTGCTTAATTTTTTTTAAGATGTTTTACTTTAAAGTAAATAAGTAAATATTTGCAACTTCTAGAATTAAGAAACTAAATGTATTCCACTCAGTAAAATCTCAGGGAGGAGATAAAAGTAAAATAGCTACAAGTGAACCCAAGAGAGGGGGAATTACAGCATGACTTTCTCCCATCTGCTCATTTTGGTGCACTTCCAGATTTATTTCTCTTTCTGACAAGTGCAGATTATAAAAGCTTTCGATTTTTATCTTACTTGAAAACTTTAGTGAATATGAGCCAAAGCATCCAAAGTCAGGAGCATGATTAAGTAATCTCTTAGCCAAAAGAAATCTTAAAAGGCTGCCTTCTTATTGACTTTCTTAGGTATCTATTTAGAAAATACTATAATCTGAACAACCTATTCATTAGTGCGAGTACATTAAAATCCTTGACCTACTCATAATTTCTGATTAAAACCACTAAACTAATGTTTTTAATTAGTTTGGTAGCACAGACATCTAAAACTTCTTATTCTTGAGGCTGACCAACCCTACGAATATGTCAAACAGCAAAGACAGCTGTAGGAGCTGAAGTTGTGTTGTCAAGCAGAGACTTGTGATCGTAACAGCCAAGAAATTATAGATAATTTTCTTTTGATACTTTTGATATATAAAGTAATATTAATAAGAATAATATTATCTTTGTATATAGCTGCACCTTCCTGACTTGCTGATTGTTTTGAAGTTTTTTTGAAAGTTTCTAGATTGGTAGTCATCTACATAACTTGAAAAAATAATCTAAGTCCAGTGTGTATCACTCTTCTTTCAGTCCCAAACCTCTTCTAAGGAAAAATAGTCAGGTCATTCTCTGCAATTATGAACAGTAGTGGTATCATGTCAAATCATTGACTTTGTGATAGAAACCAGTCATGTTCCTGATAATATAGGTGACTAATGAAAAATTTGGCTATTGCAGAGTCTGCTTTTATGGTATGTTTAGCTCTTGGATAGTAAAAAATAAGTCTTGAAGCTTCCAAAAGAAGTCTTGTTTCTTTTCCTAATCACTCAGATTCTCTGCAGGTTAGTAACAGTATTTAAAACATTTGCAGGTTCAGAATAACTCAGGACATTTTCAAATAAGCAATCTCAAAAGGCAATTTGATTCATTAGAAGGGGTGACAGAGAATTTTTGGAAAATAACTTGTAGTATTCAGTTAAAAGACAGCTGTGGGATTGTCTGTACTTTGATGGCTTTAATTATGCACCTGACTACACAGAAAATACAGGTGCAGTACTGTGAGAAGTCTGTACCCTAACTGCCTTTATTTCTCACTTTTGTAAATGAATAGCACTTAAAATGCCATTATGGTTTCTAGGTTCCTTCTCAAAAGACATGTAATCATTAAAAAGTATAATATAAATAAAAGAACAGATATTCTGCAATATAATAGAAACCCGTAAAGGCCTGTTGTATTTCTTTTGCTTCATGTTTATATTGAAGACATGCTGAAATGCTTTTTACCATATTCTTTTTGGGGTTTTTTGTGTCTTGTATCTCCTCACAATCAAGTTGTTAGTCTTAATAATATTCTTTGACATTAGGAAACCCTTCTCTGAAGCCCCACATGCTCCCATGAGGTATTGATCCCCACTTTCATGCTGGACTGACAGTTCCCTATCCAGGTAGGAGCTACTTACAGGATTCCACAGGCAGGTGGCACTTACCTGGCTTAATGATAAGAGACAGATTTTATGCATGTTCTCACCTAATGCTGAAAAGGCTACTTTTCTTACTATTCCGTTTAAACAGTCAGAGGCAGCACGGTGACTTATTTTTCTGGATCCATAAGCAAAAACCCTCAAAGCAAATCCAGACAAAAGTGCACATGAATTTAGAATTTCAGGTTAGGAATTTCTGGATGAAGGATGGGGTTTGTTCCTTTTTTTTTTTTTTTAAATCAAATACCGCTGAAAAAAGGAAATGTGGAGGTAGATAAGAAAATGGCACTGGTGAAACGTATTTCTCCTCCCTTAAAATAGATCACAGCTTCCTCAGGGGAAAAAAAACAAAACAAAACAAAAATATATGCATTTAGAGAACTGAATGTTTAATGTTAAGTTCTTTACATTTAACTTGCTTCAATATGAAAATTAACTTCTGGTTTCAAGAGACAAAACTAATCTAGTTAGGAGAATTGACAAAGTCGGCCAGTCTTACTGCATTACTGTGGTTGAGTACAGCTGAATTGTTTCACAACTTAGCTCTGCTAAGCAGTGCCAGCTAGTATCATTGGCAATTTTTCTTTTGGGCATCCAGAAATCTATGTGATTCCCCAAGGAACCATGCTGACCCAACTGTTTCTGAAGTTGCTGCTTCAGAATAGCTCTATTAGAGGCTGAGACTGGTACTAACTGTTAGGAAGGTGATCTCTAACTATATATCTTATGCTCTTTAACAATTGTAGGAGGCAATAGACCCGTCAGTCTTTAAACTAGAAAAATCCCAGAAGGGCTGTTCACAGGAGTAAAGCTTTGAATTACGAGTGCTCTATCAGAAGATTACGTCTTCCTAGATAACAGAACAAAGCCTAGTCAATTCTGGCTACTATTAATGTTAGAGAAATATAGCTGCTTTAAATGCTGCTCATATAAAAACATTTTAACATAATATTAGAAATGCTTTCAGAATATCGTTTCAAAGTTAGGAAGTTCTGGAATTCATTGGTGAGCTATGAGATGGTATGCAACTAGAATGCTTGATAGAAAATCAAACTCAAGAAATTGTACATAGAGTTGCAGTTTTCTAGACAGGTTGTTGGGAGGAGGTTTTATCTGTGCATTTTTTTTCCCCCTCATCTTGATCACCTCCTAAATTATTTTGTATTACTAAAGCTTGTCTTAAAAAAATATATTGTCTATACATGTTTTCTGACGTCTTTTATTCCACAGTTGCAATGTTTCAAAAGCACTATTGATGAATGCTTTGACCAAACACAGTACTCTCTTCATACCCTGCAGTCAATCACCCCACCCTGGTCCTCATCCTAATCTCACTCTTCAGTTACCTGATGTTGAAGCTTCCAGCACAGAGCAGTCTGTTATTTTTTTTTTCCAAATGATTAGTATTTTACTTTGCTTTAGTATGCTGCCAGAAATGACACTAAATCCCCTTACTACTCTACACCTTATTTATTATAATATTACCTAATGTGAGTGTGTATTACATAGTATTCATTTATTCAGGCTACTCATCTCATATCCAATTCACTCTGTCCCTATTAATTCTCGCACCTCCTTCACCTTTTTGTTTGATCACCTTTGCTTACTAGTTTTTCTCTGCCAGACTGCTCCTTCCCTGTTCAGATAGAATAATTTCTTCTTGCTCTCTATTTCTTATCAAATCGGTTTTCTATTTTCTCTTTTTGTGTAACATATAAGCAAAACAACTCATGCCAGCCCTTTCCCAGGGTGTTTAGCCCATGCTCTTGTTTATTTGGGGACAGTTCTTCATTCACTGTCAGTGTCTCTGGAACTTTTCAGTCTTTATGCTTCCCCTCCTCATGGATCCATCTGTCTCTCAGCTGAATTAATATCCACTACCCCAGTTACAATTCTCACTTCTATCTTACCATTTCCTTTCCTCTGTAACACATAACATATTCCTGACCAAATCCTACCAAACACCTGATACCTTTCTCATAAAAAAATATTCTCTGCTCAGAGAAATTCCTAGAATTTCTTAGCAGGAATAAAGTTTTCCTTTCTTTGCCTTATAATGAGTGAATTAATTTTACTGAAATCTTCCAAATTAAAGGTACACAGTCCAAGTAAAAACATATTAGGTGAAATTCCACAGAAAATAATTGATTTTAGTTGCATTAGGATTCTATTTTCATTCTTACATATCACAGTTGAACAGCCCAACAAATAAATAGGTGATGCTGCTGACTACTGATAATATAGATAATATTTGCTATATTTACAAGAATTACAATTTTCTGAAAATTGCTTTATTCTAATCTAAAAGGAAACATGGAGCTGACAATTACCAAGCAGTAAAAGGAAATTGTTTTACAGAGCCTCAGAAACAAGATATCAAATTTAATGACTTTTTCCTTGTTTTGATGGATTTTAATTATATACCATAGGTATTTTGTCTTTTTTTTAAGCATGATTTGTGAGGCATATGTTTGTAGTAATA
The DNA here is from genome assembly GCA_026413545.1 of Cichladusa arquata. Lineage (NCBI taxonomy): Eukaryota > Metazoa > Chordata > Aves > Passeriformes > Muscicapidae > Cichladusa > Cichladusa arquata. The sequence goes on along the minus strand of JAOTQP010001652.1, from coordinate 28,545,829 downwards.
GTAAGAATAGGCATAATCAGAAGGAGATGCCTGAAACTATAACAATAAAAAGTAATAAAAATAATAGGGTTAAAATTACTTTATTTGCCTAAAAATTCCTAGTGCTATAGCTAAATAAGCACAGGAAAATGTCATTAAATCAACCTTTGAATATGTACATATTAATATTGGTATGATTCAAATGTCTCCCTATCTTATTCCTTAAGAAATATCATCATTTTAATCTCCTTGCAGAAGACCTAGATTATTTTAATAGCTCTTAATTTAAGGTGAACACTTTTTAAAAATTATATAATAAAGTACTCCTCTCAAAATAATTTATCAATAAAAATAATATGCATCCAACTCCATGGCAATATCATTACAAGTAAAAGCATTCTCAAGAATCTTACTGTTCTTTGTCTTCTAGCACTTGGTTATATTTCTTTAGACAGCTGTTAAATGCAGTGCTGAAAAAGCAAAAGGTGACATACGCCAAACATCTGGCAGGAAAGCATCAGGAAATAAAGATCTTCAATGCCTTTCAAGATAATCAATTATCTAGAACAGTGTAACAAAAAGAGCTTGTAGAGAAAAAGTGCTTAGATAATTGGAGAAAGAAAGATAACCAAGAAAAAAGAAAAAAAAAAAAAAAAGCTTTAGCTTTCCAGAAAAAAAGGTTAGAAAAGGCTAACCATCAAAAAGTTAAGGATGTGTCTGAAGCTAATTCCTATATAGTCAATAGAGATAAGCCTATCTGAGAAGTGTCCAAAATATGAAAAGGTAAGTAGACCTGCAAGTACCTAGTGATCTTGTAAAGAGAAGTATAAGGGCATGCTTTAAAGAAGGATAAATTTTGGATCAAAGTATTACATATTAATGCCACAGAAAGAGACAGATGCTTGAAACCTGCTAAAGACTAGAAACTTAAGCTGTAGCATTAAAGGAAGGTCACGGTCGACTTACATTTTGCCTGTTACAAGATTTCCATGCTGCCAATAATGAAATAAAACTCAAAAACATTAAAAAGACCATTCTCAAAAGAGCTCATAGCAGAAAAAAACCTGGCTATTCTTGATGAAAAGAGCTTAAATACTGAGCAATATCATTTAAACTTCAGAACTTAAATACTAAATGCAATATCATTTAGGTACAGGGGCAACTTTGATTGAAATGAGAAGTCACCTGTGTGAGCCAGCAAATAAGCAGAGATTTTATGAGTACAGGTCTGTCACCTTCACTTTGCATTCCAGAACTCATTATAGCCTCTCTTGAAATATGTGATAAAGATAAGACTTTAAAGCACAAGGGGTGAAAACAGTAGTGAGATTGACTTGAAATAACACATTGAATCATTGAATGGTTTCGGTTGTAAGCAACCTTTAAAATCATCTAGTTCCAGCTGCCCTCTGTGGACAGGGACAACTTTCACTAGAACAGGTTGTTTAGAGCTACATCTAGCCAAGCCTTGAACGTATCTAGACACAAATATTTGATCAAGTCATCAACTTTGATATCTTGTTAGATATTGATTCTAAATGAAATTTTTAAAAGCCTTTTCTAATCATCTCAACTGATTAGCCAGACCATTTTATCCCAGTGGAAACTGTACAGGCAGTGTTGTGATTCTCACCAGTTCATTTTTCTTCCGTGTTCTGGGAGACAGAACTTTTCTTAGATGAAAAATTTAATTTTTAGGTTGCTAACATAAGCTTAGCTAGCATAACACTTTAAGCTAAGTCTTTTAAAGACAAAATTATGTATAAAACTTTTACTGTGAAATACTTTTTTGCAGAAATGGATTACTCTGTCCCATATTTCCATTGTTAAATTTTCTACCCAATTTTTGTCACCACTTCCTTTTAAGCTTTGGAAGGACTGACTTATATCAGGCCTAGCCCATTGGTATGAAGAAATTAGATAATTCAGCTTCTCTTTATGGAAGTGATGTTCTTTTAAATAGCTGAGTTTTAGCCATCAAAAAACGCTTTCGTCAAACGGCCTTGTATACTACAGTAGCATCTTCATCCCAATCTCATTCTGTGGAAACCATTCTTTAAATATGATATGAGCAAAATCATCATAACACCAATATTTGAGCTTCAATAAAGCTCACGATTTAAAATAACATTTTAACATCTGGCCTTCAGTAATAGCTGGCTTTAATCATGCCATATTTTTACTAATTTGAAATTGTTTCTTGTGTTGTGCATCCACACAGAGCACCAAGACTAAAAACCTATATAATGTTTTACAGTTTCACAATTTTAAGCTAAAATTAATGACTCAATGTGCTAGTTTTGCATGGGGGGGCGGGTCTCCTGAGAGGAGGAGCACGAGGCACGGAAACACAGGAGGGCTGTTTCCTCTGTCGGACCTTCCTCTCTGGGCTGTGGGGACCAATCGGAGGGCTGATTTGGTGGTTGACAGCCCAGGTAACCAATTAAAAAGTTATTTTGCTTTCTTAAATTACACTGGTAAAGTTAATCTCCCTCTTTTCACCTCCGTCAAGAAAGCAGGTAACAACCGGACCGGGCTGGCCCGGCCCGGCCCCCGCCCTCCCCATGCGGCCTGGCTGGGCAGGGGTGGGGGAGCCACCAGAGCCTCCCCTGTTTTCAGCTTGGGGCTCTGATGGCCAGGGCAAAGGGAAACCTATGGGCACAGCTCAGCCGGGCCCCTGCCGCCCTCTTAGAAGCAGCCAAGGGGAGGAGAAGCCTCCCAGCTGCTCATGCAGCCTGTGGGAAATGCAGCTGGGCTCTGTTCCAGCCGAGTCTCCCTCCCGCATTTGCTTGCCGGACTTTGTAGTTTCATCCAGCCTCCCCCGCACAGCCCGTGCAGCCTGAAAGCCCTGGCACAGTTTCCAGGATGGCATGGCCCGGCTCCCTTCACCTTCTGGGTGCAATTTTAACCCTTCTAATGTTCGGATAAGACTGCAGATCTCCTGAGCTCCCCTGAATGAGAAGAATAAAGCAAGGAGTATACTGAAGTCAGTGAAGTGAAAGCTAAGTTTCCAGATGGGAAGAGATTGAAAAGATGCTATGGATAAGTGGGCTGAAAAACCTTTTTTGTGGGCTATGGGGGGACTGGACTCCACTGAAAATCCTTTAAATTGTGGAAAACTACTTGGAGGGGGTTGAAGTGCTTGAGGAAAAAGATCCTTTGCTTCAAGGGAGTGGGGTTCTCTGTTCTGGACACTGGAAAGATGGACAGAGACATTTGATGGAAAAAGTGATGAGAAGAATTTTTGTCTTTGAACATCTTGTCCTTAAAAGTAATACCCCATGAGTGTGGCATAAACCATAACACAGCTCTGGAAAGACTGTGAAGATGGGAGGAAGTTACACAATTTGCAAATTTTCCCCGGGCAGATGCAAATAGTGAAAGTGAAGACACCTCCTAAGCCTAAACCAAAAACGGAACTTTTCTCTCTAAAGTGATCTGAAATGATTATTTAAGTGGAAAACTGACTGAAGTGTTCTCTGTATGCTGTTGTTAAGAAAATACAGAAGCTGAGGGAAGGGGGAGGAGGAAATGGTCTGGAAATCTTATTCTGAATTTCTTTTTTTTCTATGTTATTAATAAATTTCTTCTATATACCCTTTTAAGTTTTAGGCCTGCCTTGTCTTTGCTCCTAAATCCTATCTCTAAAAGAAATTGAATATATTAAGATTGGCAAACCCAAATCAAACCAAGACACTCAAAAGCAAAGGCACAATTGACTCCTTTATTTTTCAATAAATAACAGAATAAATATTCTGTTTCCTGAAGAGAAGATTTATGTCCCAAGGAGTAGTAATAGTTTAAAGATCTCAATATTTATTTTCTTAATGAAAAATTAACCACTACCTTAATGAGTGCAGATGCTTTAAAGTGAAAAATGGAAGATAGTTTTCCAAGCTTGCAACTGGATCAAATGTTTTCTAGTATTTTAATTTGCTGTGTAAAATTAATATGCAAATGTGCTTATTTCTTTCTCTCTCTTTTTTTTAAATGCTTTAGTCACTGTGTCCTAAGAGCAGTTCCTCTTGATCTGTTTTTATCTGTTCTCACTGAAAACAGCCATAGTCACCTTCAAATATGGGCTCTGAAGAAAGAAGACTTACTGAGAAATAAAATCCTATTAAAATATACTACAAAACTATTTTAATAACTCTTTAAGGAGGACATATAATGGAAGAAAGGTAATTTTAAAGTTCATCTCAGAGACACAGTGCAAAATAAGGATATGTTTTCTACAGGCAATTCCAGATTATCACTGGACCACCTTTCTAAAATATTGCTGTAATTTTATTACTATGTTTCCTAGCCTACAGTTAGGAAGCACAGTTAGATTTTTAAGAAAATATGAGTCAGAATACTTTTTCAGGCTGTATTGAGTTATGCTGTGCCTATCACAGTGACAGCTGATTGCTACGTGTTACCTGAAATAAATAGACTAAATCAGCATCTTTTTTCAGCATGTGCATGTTACACATATAAAAGCACTTCTGCTGTCTGTAAAGCATCCGTTGTTGTCTTTTGTTTTTCACACATAAAAATCAACCCCATTCCAAACCAAACTTTCTAAGTTGATGTCTTGGCAAGGATCTTTTGCAAGCTACAGACTTCATGGAGAACAGCCCTTCCTTCACTGATAACTCATTTCCCATATCATTTGAACTCTATGCTTCATGTCCTTCCAGGATAAATTTGTACTTAAAATCCATTTGCATCCCCTTTCTTCCTTTTCACTTAATCCCCCAGGAGCTGCTCATTGCTCTGATTCTCAATTTAGCTGGCCATCTATCTGACCTCTAACCATGCTCTTACCTTGGCCATCTGGGTTGGAGTACATGAGTATTCTATTAGATTTTGTCCTGCTTTTAAACCTCAACTCCTTTGCTCCTCCTAAATTATTTCCTTTCCTCTGTGGTTTAGACATTAGTTCACACATCGGTTCTTATGGTTTACATTGTCTTTAAAATAAACCCAGAGCAGATTTAACCACCAAAAATGACCTGAAGGCATGTTACTTCCCTCTCAAAAAATAACATCCCATCTAATGTAATACAAAGAGGTATTTCATCCTCCTATTTTAGCTCTAAATTATTCTTGAAGAAATACAGAATATAGAAAAAAATATGCAGAAAAAAATTGTAGACACTAGTAATTTTTTTTTTTACCTTAGTCATAACAAAATAAATTAAGGCATGGACCTTTGTAGGCTAATTTGCAAATTTGCATCTGGTTCAGGTGAATAAAGTAATGCCATAAAGTGCAACATCAAGCCAGTCAGCTGAGAGTCAGATTCCGTCTTTTCATGTATTAACACACTGAGGCTGGAATCAAGGGCTTCAATTACTGAACATCAAAAGTATAAACTAATCCTAAAATGATGAAGACTTAGATCCACTATACAGCTACTTAGCTCTGAAGTGTTCTTCAGCCTTGCCATTATGCATCTAAATAGAGGAGATAGGTTACATATCATCCACTAACACCTTATCTAAACCTCTGAAAATAACAAATTAATGTGCTGTCTCTGAGAGGTGTTTGTATGAGTTACCTTTGTCTTGGTAGCTGATTCAGAGGAAAGAAATCTTTCTTAAAAGTTAACCACTTATTATTGGAATAAAATGGAACACATTTCACAAATGGATTTTCCCTTTCTGTCTATGTTAAAAAAATATATAAACCACTGAATTGTTTTCCAGATCACAGAATGTCGCTTAGTAACTGGTTTAATGTACTTTAAGATCTGGTTCCTAGCTAATTCTTATATTCTACAACGTGTCAGCCTAGAAATAGTTGCCTGTTCAAATCTAATGAGACTTGTCATATTTAAATAGATTATTTTCCTTTTCAGCCACATAATTCAATTAATAATTCCAATTTCCAGGAGTTATAAATGAAATATGCTTGCTTGGTTGTTTTTTCTTTCATGTTAGTACAGATTTTAAAACTCTAAGTGTTCTCTTTGAATTAGTTTTCTATGCAAACTGTGTTATCATTCAATGCAGAAAATCTGCAGTTACTGTGTTAACATTCAATGCAGAAAATCTGCAGTTACTGCAATTGGCCACAACCTGCTTGGAATAAAAAGGAACTAATCAATCAGAAAACTCATTCTCCTCTCTATGATAAGGCAAGCTGTTTGCATACATTCAAAGTGGATATGCTCCACCTGTTTGTTCAATGAAAAGCCCTAGATTTAAGTGTCAATTAAAGCTCATGGCTCTAGCCTCAACATCAGCTGCCAGGAAATGCCCCACCCATATGAAATTTTTGCTTAATTAACAAAGGAAAAAGTGTTCTATGAGTACTTAACACATGGTTACTTTGCACTGAGAGCTTTATATTTCCCTTTTTATGGGAACAAAGCCATTCAATTTTATGATTTTCCTTACTTATGAAGCACTCATAAATATGAACTTGATTCTGGAAGATGCTGAGCGTCTGGCCCAGGTCCAGAAAAGCACTTCAGTACATCTTTAAGTATGAAACTAATCTTAGGGCTTAAGTGACATTATCCTAGCTTCCAGTGTGCTTTCATGAATCCACAGGACTGGGAAGGAAGGATAAGTCTTTGGAAAACAAAATTTCTGTCCTTTTATTCAGTTCACTGCAGCCATAGTAGAAGTCTGGAATTTTCCATAACCCAGAAGACTGCTCCTTTGTTTTTATGATTATCTTTTATTCTTGAAGCAATGAGATGCTGGCCTTGTTTTTAGCTGTGATATGATAAGTATTGTCAGATACAACAGAAAATTATGTGAAACCAGGTGTTTCTTGAAATAATTGGCAAATATGCCGGAGTATACTGATTGTGCGGTGAGAAATATACCAGAAGAGATGACGGTTCTGATTTCTCATAGGTCTAGTCATTGTTCATATTCCAGTGAAAAACTGGGTTCATTTCTTATGACAACTTACAGAATCCTTACAGAAACTCTGTCTATCTTAGGAGCAGTTCTAGTCCTTCATAAAGAGTTTGATGAGAGTACTTAGGTGTATAATTGAGCACAAACTTAAGGATGCCCATTGATTGCAAGATCTGTACTTCCTTTTGCCAATGTAGCATTTGATCCACATGATCCACAGTCCTTCAAAGTCAGCAGTTTTGGTAGGCTTCAAGAATATATGAATGGTTTCACTGGCTGAGACCTAAAGTCGATCTAACCTAACATTGTTTTTCCATCAGTGAACCAAAGTAAATGTCTAGACAAGAAGACTAGGAACAGGACAAACTTTTATAACCATGCCCTGTAATATCCTCTGAAGATGAAACTATTTTCATGTGAAAGAATTCCTCAGCTCAAGTATGGTAGGTCTGTTTAGCAACCCACAGTTTATCTTTTCAATCTTTTCTGTAGCTCCCCTGAGACCCTCTAAACTTGTTAAATCTAGAGCATGCTGTAGCAAAAATCTGTTTAAAAAGAGACATCTTTTTCTATTTTTAATCTGGCTCCTATTGGCTAGAAGTTTTATGAGTCTCTTTCTGAATCTGGCAAATGTGATCATCACAGACTTGAGATTTTTATCTCAATCCTCTCTCTTCCTGCCAAAAATTTTATTCTACAGAACATCTTTTCCACAATCTCCCTAAATTCTCTCTCTCCAGGTCACCCTATTGTAATCCTGAACCACTCCTTTGAAGGAGGAAACAATAAGGTTTTCTGTGGTGTGTTTTTCAGTTAACTGATTTCCTAAAGAGTTTGTTATTTGAATTGCCACACTAATTACTATGTAATAATTGGTTTTTAGCAACTGATAATATCAAAGCTTTACACTGAAACCTATTTGTCCCAAAAGGTGGAATCCCTTGTCTTCCCTCACCTGTTGCTTTCATGGAACTGTTGCATTGATTGCACTGTATAGCACCTGATCCATTAAATATGAATTGAAAAGTACTTTCCTTAGACTTAGATAGATCCAAAACAGAAAAAAAAGTTTTCTTGTCATAATTGTGACTTAAAAAAATTTGATTTGAAAATACTTAGATGAGAACAAAATTATATGTTGTATTATCCCTCTCAGGGACTCTAGTACAAGCAAAGTTTTGAAAGATGGAAGGAAGATTACTATTTTAGTTTTTGAACTTTGAAAAAGATCAGTGAATCAGTTTAAAATATCCAGAGTCCTAGAGCATGAATCTGAATTCAAAGCTTTTCAGATCAAACGTTTACTATGACCATTTTTTACCAGAAAGCATATCCTGGTTCATTCATGAATTAGTTTGCCAAGAGGGTGATAAATCTTTCCAATAAAACCAGGTATTGCAGTGAACTCCTTTTATCATGTTAGTATAAAACTTCAACAGATGGTGTGCTTTGGAAGAACATGGATTAATTTTATTTTCCTGTGAATGCTTTTATTGAAAAAAATTAAAAAAGGTATGTGCATAGAATATCATAGCTGTCATCTGTCTGGTCAAAGAAAATTTTATGGAAAACTAGGGATTTAAAAATTATTATTTTAATTCATATTGAAAATAGTTAAGATCTCTTTAGAAAGCAACATTTGTAAGGATAAGTATTTTCATATTCCAATTCTTCTAAAAAGACATTTCAGTCCACAAAATTAGATAAATCAAAATAAGGTAAATCACAAATCTAAATTAAAAACAAATTAGAATATATTAACTTGTATCTCCTCACAATGGAATTCATATAAATATTGTATAAAAAGAAATACCAGTGGTCAGATGGAGCATTCTGATCATTAAAAGAACAAAGACTAAAAATATCCTATGGGCTCCTGCAGCTCTTTAACCTAACCTATAATTAAGTTTGCATTCCACATCATTAGTTCTTATCTACAAGAAAGCTAATCAAAAGCTGTTCACTCTTATGGGCGCAACCCTTAAACTTGGTGTTTGGTTAACAAATGGCTTATTCTGCTTTCTGAATAGGTAGTCTGGGTCTATAGCTAACAGGATGTGACTGCAAAAGCTGTGGTTCAGTACTGCAGGAACTGGCAGATTCTCCTTATTGAGGCTTAGTGATGTGAGATCTGTACTTCTGAGATGAGGCTGCCAAAGACTCCCACTGTTTCTTAGGACAAAGAAAAAAGATTGGAATCTTGATAATATTCTGAAAATAAAACAAAAATCCTAATTAAACTGTTTGATACGACGGGTTGAATATATTGACTCTGTAACACATTTCACTGTTTCACCTATCTAAAGTCTTTCCAGTATTTACTTTGTGTCTGCTATCTCTGTCCACTGCTCTGTTCTCATGCAGAGCAACTCCAGTAATGCAACAGTGTCACACTTGCATTCTAGGTTGAATGATGATGATCAGTGAATTCCAAATTGGAAAGAATGATCTCTAAATGCAGGAATTGTATTTGGTGAAAGATATGTATTGGAAATGATTGGTGAGGTAAATAATTGTTATAGTGCATGCTTATTTTATTCAGTTTATTGTTATAATAGTTTGTTCCTATGTACCCCTATGTTTTCCCCAGTTGGTTTGTCCCCAAATTGTATCCACCCCTGAAACTACCTTGTTTGGCATTCCCCTCCCCTTGTCCATCATTGTAACCCTGCCCCTTGTTCCAGTCCCTTTTTTGTCCATCATTGTAACCCAGCACCTCGTTCAAGTGCCTTCCTTGTCCATCATTGTATCCCCACCCCTTGTTCCAGCACCTTCCTTGTCAGTCTTACCCTGGGCCAATCCCTAGTTGTTCCATCCCTTTGGAAATCCTCTATTACTCGAAGCCCCATTGGCCCATGTGACCCTTTCTCCTCCCCCTGCTTCTCTCATTGGTTGTAACCGTGTAAGACCCTGCCCTCCACTCCTCCCCCAAAGATCCTTTATTGGTCAATTGTTTGAACCCACCCCTGATCTGCCCCCATATTTAATCCTGAGCACAGCAGTGTTCTGGGCTCTTGTGCCTCTGAACTTTTCAGCAGTAGTAAACTGTTTGGAACCTTAGATGCTGAGAGCCTCCCTCGCCTCCTTTACCCAGCCATAGACGTGGGCCACACTGAAGAGCTACTAGCTCTAGAGGTCCTGCCTCTAGGAAATCTTACTCTGGGGCAGTTCCCCATATCTGGCACAGCGCCTCTAAAGAGCTAGCCCAGGCTCCGGTGGGCCATGTCAAATAACCTATGTTTTCATGTGTAACTTGAAACTTCAGTAAGAATATTATAAAAATGATATGAAGAAAAAAAAGAAAAAGTAGTAGTGAGTGGCAACATGTATATACAATGCTACGGTAGTGGTTAAAGTGGCTCATGGATTCCTTTCCTTTGTTTCAAGATGTCAGTTTTTCCATTAGGCCCCAAGGGTCTCTCAACTGTGATGATTCAGCTGATTGCAAATTCAACATCAAAACCGTTTGGTCTTTTCATTGGTTTTATAACCCAGTTCATTATAGTGATTGAGTTCAGTTTTTATATCAGCACAAGCCACAGTGCCACAGATGCTCCCTAGCATATAAGTGACAGAATAGGATATAAGTGACAGAATCAGGAAAGATTTAAATCTATCAATCACACCATCAAAGTTAAAGTGTACCATACTAACCTGAAAGAAGAAGCATATGGAGTTTAAATTGACCCTGAAAAGAGTTTTATGCACAGAAACATTCATATTTTAAAGCTATAATTAGCAGAAAAATATTTTCTCTAGCAGTTTCCCTGAATTTAATCTGTACTCTTCTCACATGCTATACTAATTCTCATTTTTTCCATTCCAACATTATTGAAATTCTCTTCACCATATTCAAACTATTCTTCACTTTCTGTGTCTTCCTTGTTGTCCTGGTTTAAAGGACAGGTGTCTGCCAGTAAAGGCAGAAGTTTTCCTTTGAAATAGAGACTTTAATTCCACTCCCCGCAAGTATTGTAATTGTTTGAATCAAGGACTCTGAGGCAGAGATAAGGGGGTAGGAATAACAGCTCTTTTACTAATAT
>JAOTQP010001652.1:28516256-28534847 GCA_026413545.1 Cichladusa arquata | reverse complement strand
TCAAAGATCCTGGGTGTAACCCGGCAAGCTCCATTGGCATGATAATGGGAAAAATTCTTTAAATTGACACAGTAATATAAAAATACTCAACCCCCAACACTTATTTTCAGATTCTTCTTTGTATTCATAAGAATGTGTGTTCCATCCCTGGAATCTAAATATAGTATTTATTAAAAACATTAGCTACAAGTTCTGGATTTATCTGATCTGATAGTCTCGAAATGACAGGGTAGTTTTTCACTGCTCCATATTTTTCTTGTAGGAAGAGGAGCATGCTTCCTGCCAATAGCCATTCTGACTATGAAGATTTTAACCAGTCTTTAAAGGGCATTTTTACTACTGCATAGACAGTTTTGATGTCATTCCTCTTGATATAATTACAAGATCAATATTCATTCTCTTGGCAGTATTTTTCAACAGCTGGCATTAGATGACCTCTGAATTAATCTAGGGCAATTACTCTTTTTCTCAACAGCACACCTGGTCTTCGGTCCAAACCAAGACTGGTTGAGACAGTCCTTCATTAAATCTGTAGATATCTGTCCTTGATTTTGACACCTCACAGTTATTCCAGTAGCCAGTTACTCATTCAGCATTGCTTTATATTTCCATATCATATACAGAAGAAATATTAGGTCATCCCTCAACACTGCCAACATTACTGTACCAAGCATTTCTTCATTCACCAAAGCTTTGATAGTGGTAGATTTTGTACCTATTTTTTCAATGATACAGTGGATGTTAGATAAAAGTAAATCAGTTTTCTTATTTGGTTCAGGAGATAACAAAGTAAAGGTACAGTGGGTCTTTCCTATGGACAAAAAAAAAAAAAAAGTTCTGGTATCATTTGAACACAACACTGCTATCTCGTCTTGACTTCTTGCTGTGAAAAGTTTGTAGTTGTGCTAGCTCTTGATCTTTCTGTTTAATCATTTCTCATGTATTCTGATTTTCATTTCTTCTTTGTCTGTGCACAAATTATACAACTTTGTTCTCACTCTCTATGGCAATATCCTATTATGGGTCCAATTGGGTTGATTTTGTACCTAAAAGCTTGTTTCAATGTTCTCACATTTTGTTCTGTCACTACATTTCTTCTAACCTTACCTCTGTAATTTGTTTTCTGCTCACCATATCACCCGTAGTTGAAAATTTGCATCATATCAGCTTCCCATAACTTTTGGTATACTCCCTTCTGCTCTTCTATCTCTCATCTCAGGAACAATTGCCATATTACAATTCAATTATAAGATTCAGGGAGATTTATAAAACTGCCATAAATGCCAGTGGAATTGCCTGAGCTACAGCAGGTCACTTGGCTGAACCAGTGAGGAGGTGAGGAAAGCAGCAATAATCATGGGTTTGCTCTATCCCACCATCTTCATCTGGGCATGTGTGATGTATATCAAGTCAATCATTAGTGGCTTGACAAGGAAAATCAAACATGAATATGTAGATTATAAATACTTTACTGCAGTCCAGCTCCTGAAATTTGAATGGCTTTGAATTCCCAATGGCTCTAGTACCAGGAAAAAGAAAATAAAGCCTACCTTTGAGGTCCTTGGATTGAACAGAAGAAGCTGTAAATTGCCTGGCAATAGATGACATAAACTGGAGCTGCAGCATGTGTTGGAGTTGTTAGGTAGAAAATACTCATTATCCTCATTAAAAATTCAGCCTTATTGCATAAATATTATAGTCCTGTCTCCTGGATGCTATGATACTTATTTGAATTTGAATATATGCTCTACTCTTCATACCAATATGATGGAGCCAGCTGTTGGAGATTCCTCTTTTTCTTTTGTCCTTCCAAAGAAAAGGAAGGAAGAGAAAAAGACGACAGTAAAAGTTTTTACTGAACATGAATAGCAATACAAAATACAAAGCTCTACTGGGTCTGCTGTAGATAATTATCTATTTATTAACTTGATATCAGAGGTATATTCTCTGTTTTGATAATAGTATAGACTTTGGCAGAATGAGCTGTCAAAATAGAAAATGTTTCACTGGTTTAGAAAGACAGACCCCTGCTTTGGTTTTCCTGTTTAGAGCTTCAGTCTGTCTTTTTTTTTTTTTTTTTTTTTTTTTTAAGGCCAGAAAGTGACATCAATGGCAGCTAATTCCTAATGTGTCAAGGTTGCCAAGTGACAGGCTAGAGATGTGTCAGTGAAGGCTGTTTCTATGAAAGAAATTCAGTCGGTTACAGTTTCAGGTACTTGGAAATAAACTTACCCTGTCTGTCTGTCTGCATGTCTCAAAACAATGAAAATTAATGTAGTCAAAGGATACAGTAAGTCCTTAAGACACAAGTCAGGTAGTTTGGGTCACTTCTAAATCTTAAAAACAGTGAAATAATTCTCATATCCAGTTGCAATTTCCAGAAAAAGAATGCCTAATGGAAAAATTACTTGAAAATACTGTTTTCTGTGAAGTTACTTGGATTAAAGAGTTACTATAAGCAAAATTACTGAATCAATTTTGAAAGATGAGAATTTGATTTAAAAGAATAACGAGGTGGCATATGGTCAAATGACCATGAAATTTATTAGGACTAATCACTAATTTTTGACAGTGTCTTTCCTGATTCATAACTTACCCTCAGGCTACATTACGGGAGTTTTGTAGTGATCTGCAGTGGACAAGATGGTGGTCAATATCTCCACCAATGCTCTTCATTATGGAATGAAATGTGAAATTGTTTCAATATAAAATCCGACGCAAATATTTGGAACCACTTTGGAGGATAGGATTAGAATTCACAGAGTTCTTGATAGACCAGAGAAAAAGATTTAACTCAATAAGTTAAAATTTGATAAGGACTAAAGACAAGCACAAAGTACTATATATAGGAATTAAAGCAGTAGGTCCTTCCAGGGGATCATTGGCCTCTTGCTGGACATTAATTAGCAAGAGAATTCCTTTATCTTTCTGATAAAGGAGGTTACAATGAAAGGCAGCGTATACTGTGTTGGACTCTTTGTTAAGAACTTTCTAACTCTAAACAGCTCACGTCTGGCCGATATGGCCACAATGGTTTTAGATCCATCCAGTCTTGAACTGCATTGGGAGACCTTAAATTGGATACTTATGAGTGTGCCAGAGCCAACTACCTATGATCTATGTATGAAGCACCAAATTAGACAAAGTAGATCTTTGCCGTATATCTGGCCAAGAATGTTTTCTGTATACAGAAATGACATTCACTGTAGTGCAGGCCTAAATTTTCATGTGATTTAAAATTATTGAATGCCAAGCCACATTTGGATCTACTAATAGTTTTCCTAGACTTTATAAAAAATTAAAAAATACGCGTACTACCTGAAAAGTATAGGAGAGTATGTATTTTGGAAGGCAGGCTAAAAGCTTATTCCAATGCACTGTGAGTATGCATGTCTGCGTACTGTAAAAGGTATTACCAAGGAAATAGAATAAAAAGGAAAAAACAGAAATAATACCCACAAAGGTTTAATTGGAATCTAGTAAATTCAGTGCACATCACCCTTTCAAGGCACAGTCTACACGCCTCTAACATTGGGACATTTTTCTTTCTTTTCCCCCGAGTTCCTCCCTAACATCTTGCTGGAAATGTTAATCATTGCCCTTTTTGAATATTGCAAAGTGCACTTGCTTTAAAAAAATAGATCTAAAATTACAAGAATTAATAAGATTAAAATACTTTGGAAAAAAATATAGTACTGTCAAAACTTGTATGGAGGGAACCCAAGGTTTTGGCACTTTACCCCATTTTAAGAATAAGAATGACTGTGTTGGAGCACTCCATAACTTGGTTCAGACATTTATTTGTCTGTGCTTTATGCAAGACTTATTCAGGTCTCAATTTGCCTAACTCAGAGAAATGGTACTCTTGAATTTTTCATGGTTTAGAGCATTTCCTTTGTTTGAGCTTTGGGTAATGGTTTACTATTTTCATCATTATATTTCCTTCTCTCTGTTTTCAATATGTATCTCTGTAAAGCAGGATAGCTGTAATAAAAACAAAACCAAAACACAAGCTCACACAAAATCTAGCTGGAAACACTAGTACATTTGCATACCTTTCTTCTGGTAAATAATTTCTCAATATTGAGGGAGAAGAATAAAAGAAAAAATAATTTTCATAAATGGGATAAGCTAAATTTATCTTGAGCAAGGTTAGTATTAGCCTTGTAAATAACTACCTCTCTTGATAGTGCTTGTTTTACCCTTCTAAAGAGGGTGAGAACTAGTTCCTTTAGCCGAGTGTAACCCAAACCATCACCTGTGGCCTCTTCCTTGCAGTATTCTCTGTTGCTGCTGATGTTGATCCTGAGGGACTCACAAGAAAGGTTCTAAAAAGTGGCTATTCTCTTCTACTGTCTCATCATCAAACCCTGGCTTGCCTAAGGTACCAGCACACCAACCCTCTCCCCACCCTCCACCATGCTTACCCAATACCAATCACTAACATCAGAAACAAACATAAAAAAGACCCTTTAATCTCCCTTTTTTGTATAGGGTGCCCAAATACAGTCTTATTAACTTTTTCTGGCACCCTCAACTGAACTTGCTTCTCTGAAAATCTGAATTGTTTTTCTGCTTTCCCATGTTATCAGACTAATGGCATTTCTGACATTGACACTGGTCTTAAGACCCCACCCACCTACTCACTCCCCTCCCAGCTGACTAGAGTAAAGCTCTGGAAGGGCAAAATCAGAAAAACTCATGGGTTGATGTGGACACTGCTGAAGGCCTAGGCAAATTTCAACCAGGCCTTTTCTCAGGTTCTGAGCTTCTTTCCCAGGCCATGACACTTTCCCAGCTCCGGCCAGGATTTTTCCCATGGTGATAGCTTTCTTACAAATAGAAAGGAATTAATGAACATAGATAAGCACCTGGTGTTGACCGTGGGACAGTGCGTGATGTACGTGACATGGGGTGTTTTCTCCTGTTGCCCAATGAATTGCTATCCTGACTTAGATTCACAAACCATCCTATAAATATAGGTCAGGTTTTAATAAAGTGCTTTTTATTTCACCCAGGAAGTGTGGTGCTATTATCTGTCGCTCCTAGCAAATAGCGACAGGTTGAGATAAGGCAGCTTAATAAGTGAAGCAAAATGTGTGCACAAACAAAGCAAATTAACAATTTTTCTTGTCTTTGGCAGGCAGATGTCCAGGTAATTCAGGAAAAACCCAGCATGTGGAAGGTTTCCTTGGGAAAATTAAAGCCATTACCACAAATGGTCCCCCTTCCTCCTGGTGTCCTTTGACAGATGAGCACAATGTCATATAGAGTGGCACATTCCTTTGGCCAACTTGAATCAACTCTCGTGAACTTGTCCACCGCCAGCTTCTTGCCCACTCCCAGCCTACAACCTTTGAGGGAGATAGAGAAGGAAAAAGAAAAAGCCTTGATGATGTGTAAGTGCTGCTCATCAATAGCCCAAAAACTGGTTTGTTATCAACCCTGCTGTAGTCACAAATTTGAAACACCACACCATATAGGCTGCCATGAAGAAAAAGAACTTCATTACAGCCAAAATCAGTCTTTGGAAAATTTCAGTGTTATCTATGTTGCTGGAAATTGTCCAGCTTGAAGTTTGAAAGTTCAGAATGAAAGTTCTCAATTGTTGAAAACAAAGCTGTGGAAAACTCTGAATTCTATAAAGAGAATTTACAGTTCGGCAGTAACAATGCCTTTCAAAAAATCTGATTATTATTACCAACCTTATCTCTTTCAGTGAAAATCTTACCAAAGTACTTTCTACATTTTCTAAATTATAATATTTCAATTTCAAAGTATGATTCCAAAAGAAAATATGTATAATACGCACATTATTAATAGTGAAAATAAATATAAGACTACTATATGAAGGAAAATAGTGGATTGATATCCCAATTTAGCCTTAAAAACTGAAAGCATCTCTTTCAGCAAAAAAACAGCAGAAGACTGTTTACATAAGATTCCACTCTATTTCCATAGATGTAAGATGAAAATTGTATGTACTGAACAATACATTTGAAATAATGGTAAGTAATAACTACTCCCACCTATTTTAATACCCAAAAATACATGGAGGGAATGTTTTAACAGCTTTTTTTAGAAATAAAGGACTTGTCACTGATATTTCAAACACAGTCATAAACTCAGTGATTACCTACTATGCTTTCATTCTCATTTCCGTAGAAATTTACAGGAAAATCATACCATTGAGTAAAGAATGACAATTTTTCATTATATAGCTAATGCTAAAACAAAGTTGCTCCCAGCTCTCATTGCTGATCATTTTCCATCAACGTAAAAGCAGCACTTTTCTGGGGAGCATTCAATATCTTGTCTTATTCAAAGTGCACACTAGATTCACCCCTCACTACAGTGGTGTGAACAGAGATCATTCACCAAAACCAGCCTACTTACAGGAGTGAGGGAAGAAAGGTGGGAAAAGAAGATAAAGTTTTTCTTTGTTATACCTCATCGCCCATGGTTATTCTCTTCCTGACTCAAATGACAAGATTTCCAGAAGTCTGTAAGTATGTTACTATGTTCAGCCAGCTGTAATCATCTCTAATTAAACCAATCACCCAAATCTACTTAAAATACCCATTCAACACTTTTTTTTCCTATGCATATGTAGTTAGACTTGATCATTCCAGACATCACTGTGTTTTGCTTCCTAGGTTATCTGAACGACAAGGCAATTCAGTGAAGTTTCTTTTTAGTTCCTGCAGTAAAGCATTGTTTCAGAAAATTGAGAGTAAATAACTTTGAAACTGGAGATGATTCTTTCTACCAAATTCAATTATTTCCCCAATAAAATTGTATCATTTTATCTTTCGCACTGCAAAGGACATACCACAATGCTTAATCACCCTTCTGTGTCAAGTACCAGCTTTTTATTTATGGGGCTCTTTCTCTCTGACCCACATAGCAAATAAAACAGTGCTTACTGTTCTGAAAGACATACCATAGCAACTCTGGTGAAGACTGTCAGTATAAAAGACAACAAAATGTCCAAAATGATGAGATAAATAGCTCATTAGCATTTACTTTCCATGTTCAGTGTGTTCAAGTAGATTTCAAATGGCTATAATGCTCTATAGTTGCATATCCCAGCCTGACTTTCAAGTCAGCTATTACAAAATGAGCAAGTGATTTGAAAACCGTGGGTTTTCCATGCCCAATTGAATCCATATTCTCAGTTGCTTTTGTTACTAATTTCTATGTCACTATATGTACAGTATTTAATATCAGAAAATATTCTATAATCAGTAAACCCTCATGGTTATTCAAAGCCTGAGGTGCATATAGCCTCTCTGAATAAAGACTAGCACAGCAACTGTCCAGATGGCTGCTCTGTGCCCTGGGAAGAGGATCTATGAGAAGGATTTATCCTTCCTATAATCTCCATGTTGTCCTTCGGGCCTTCAGTGTTCTCATCCTAACATTAGTATTACACTAACAGAACAAGGGAGAAAGCTTCAGACGTCACAGAGACTGATTCCTTCTCCTTCCATGCAGCCTATTTTCTCCACAGCTGATCTGTAGCATTGATCCAATCAGCAGAAAGGTGAAACTTTATTACTTGGCTCAGTATTGAAATGATGCAGGAGGCATTTTGTAACATTAATAACTGCAGATTGGAAGAATTTTTTTAAAAAAACCAAAACTGGAGTGCAGGGTTTTCTGCTGAACTTCGGTCTTAGCAGCACTTTCTGGGGAACAGAGCCTGTTCCCCAGCATTACACGTTGAGAGAAGCAACTGCAAGGGATCAACAAGCAACCTGTACATCAGCAGAGCAGTTCTTCCTTAGGCTTTGCTATTTCAATTATATTAATAAATACAGGTCTTGAAATTAGCAGGACACTTTCCTCCAGCAAAGATTTTGAAATATGTAAAGCAGATGAGATTTTTTTCAGCTTTCCCCCAGATACATTCACTTTTTCATCTGTAGTGCTAAATCATTTTCTAGTGAATTTCCAATATTTTATCTATTGCTTCTCCCAGTTTCTGAATTTTCTTCATTAGTCTTCTAGTTTGTCACCCAACTGCTTTTATATATAATACCTCTGTCCTTTTCTCATTAATTTCTTCCTGTTTTCGTTTATTTTAGACTCCATTGTTTTATTACTTGATTTTATAATTTTCAAAACCATAGTGTAGTTTTTGCATTCTGTGAAATTCTTTACTCATATAAAACCCAAACATTCATTCTTAGCCTGTCCACTGAGTTGAAGAAAATTCTAAATTTCTCCACAAATTCACGATTTGAGGATGGGGGCAAGGAATCGGCTTCCTTGTACCTACTTCCAAAGGCAAGCAACCAAATGTTCCAGTATTAATTTAACAAAAATATATTCTGCTGCAAAATTCCTGTAATAATAAAGCAGAGTTGCATCAGTGAAATTCAAACAAATGCATCTCCAAGGCACCTTCCTACTAGCAATCCATGTGTGTTTTGTCCTTTGGTTTTTTTTTTAAACATTGGGGTGTAAGATTGAAATCAGAAATTAGCAACAAAATTTAAGTTCAATGTTTGAATCAGACATCTGAGAAATTTTGGCTTGTAAAATTCTGCGTTTGGGTTGGTTGTTTGAGACTTAGAACTAATTTCTAGAGAAAATGGGCTAACATTTTGATCAAATGGGGAAAATATATCATTTCTGTGGAAAACAATAGTAACTTCTTTTTCCTTGTGCTTCGATCAGGTAAAACTCAAACTGTGACATCTTCAGATCTGTAGGTTTGTTTAGAAAAAAAATAAGAATTGAAGTGCTAGAAAGTGGCAGAGTAAATCTCACAATGCAGGACAGAAAGAAGGACACTCTCGAGCTGAACCCACAATTTAAATAGTTCAAGGGATATGTTATAATACTAAATAATCTAGTTAGCTTATTATATGAAATTGCCATTTTTATATCATACTACAGCTTTGGTGTTGCAAAATATCTTGACAGGCTGTAAATGAACATAAAGAAATACAATCTTCAGATAATGATCATGATACACAAATACTCCTTTTTTGATAATAAAACCATCTCAACAAGGTTAAATAAAATTGCAAAAATAGAAAAGTAGTGTCTGGCATGTTGATGACATCCCAAATAAACGAGCAGCATTTAAGTGGTCTTATAGTAAAGATAATCGTCTTTGGGTGAAGTTCCAGTGTGCCAATATATTTTACAAAATAAATTGTAAAACTATATGAAAAAAATAATCTTTGCTAATATCTTTATTAGAAACATTATTTCTGCTGTGCTGCTTCTAAGAAAAAACACATGTAATTGCAATTTAATTTTTCTTGACATAACAGGATTGAAGAAAAATATGAAAATAAATTAGACTACAAGAAGTTATTGTGTAAAGCGCATTGATATGTTTCTGTTAGTTCTTCTCAAATTTAAACCTTAACTCTGATAATAGCTTTTGTAATTATTAAGCAGACTGTGTTGCAAATTGCATAGGATTTTTGTCTCTTTATTTTTCAAGACAGCTTTTCTCAGACCTTAGGATTCTAGGACACTTTTAAGAGAAGATTAAAACCCTGTCTCTCAGGAACAATTTTGATTTAGTGGATCATATATTTTGATGGAGAAATGGCTTAGACAGCATTTTGAGATGACTTCCATTTCTATTTTCTAATTTTGTGATCTCCCAGACAGATATTCTAGCTTGGAAGTAGCCTCTCTCGTGTGTACTCCCTTTCTTTTGGTACTGTTTGTTAAGGAATTGTATTCTTAAACCCTGTTCTCTTCTGACAGGTAGTGATTGACACATCTATTTTTAAGGTATCAATTGCTTCATATTGCATTTTTAAGAAAGTTCTTCTTTCAAATATTTGCCTCTTTTCAAGAAATTACCTCTGAGATTACCACAGGCCTCTCTTCATTATCCTATTTCTTTCAGTTTTCAGGATACATACCAGGAATTAACCAAAACTAGTTTCATGTCAATCAGTCTTCTATATGCCTTCTTTAATATTTCGCTTCTTTATTGTTTTATTGTTTGTTTTGTACTTCCCTGTTTTTATAAGTGTATTTTCTGATATTCTAGCACAAAGTTTTCATCTGAAATGATGGGATTGATTGTTTTTCTTTCTTCTTTAGGTGGATTAGGATGACATTTCTGTAAAAAAATACAAGATAATTTCTGTTTTTCTCAATTTAATGCTGTTTCTAAACCAGTGGCATGCATCTATTCAGGAAAACCTTTGAAATTCAGCTAACATTAAGTGTTCTTCCTGGAGTATTCAATGCATATCAGTTGATCTAGCAATGACACACTCTGTGACTTTAAAGAATTGAAAAAAATCCCCACACAGATACAGAAAGCTGTCTCCATCACAGTAATTCTCTTGGGGTTTTTGCGGTTTTTTAGTATATTAGTATAATTTTAAATATAACATAAACACTTTACATTTTTTGCCTCTGTGTCTGAGTTAATGTAAATAATCTTTCATGGTGTCTCCTGGGATTTCAGGTCTGCAGAAATGGTAAGTGAATCATAAAATGGACTATTTTTCAGACACTAAAGAAATTTTTTTCAAACCTTACTGTTCAATGTCAGGGAAAAAGAAAACCAAAGCAGCTGCAGTAAAACAATTATGAATATTTCAAATATTCCAAAGTATTTAGTGGTCTGATTACCAACTCTATTTCATTGTATGTGATTTGTTAAAAATGCCTAGGATTTTATATACTAATGTGGACTTGTTCTGAGCTTCACATTTAGGACTTCCCTAAAAAGGGACTTTTTTCCCTTTGAATAGTTAGCAAGAATGTCCTTAGTTGTTCAAAAGAATTCTCTGTTAAGAGTTTTGATATACAAAAGGCCACTGGGTGGAAGGATGGCAGGAGTGATCTTCAACTCCTTCTGTATGATTCTAGAAAGGAAGCCTACACATAGGCTTGCTATATCTCAAGCATAACTGTGCAATTCTTTGCCCAGAGAATCATCTTTTTCAAGCTAGACTGGATTGTAGAAGAGGGCTTCATCTTGTCCTGTATGTAATATGTCAGAGGGATTTTCTGATGAAGTACTTTAGAGCCATGGACAGAAAATAATTTTTCTGACTGGTAACATTGTCAATTTGCTTTTTCCTCAGTATGAGCAGGTATTAAAAAGGATTCTGTTGTTAATGTTAAATTTCTGTTGTAGAATTGTGCTTGGCATCCTAAAGGAAGTCAATCATAAACCAGTTCCCAGTGTGGTCACAATTCCCCCTCACAAGACACACACAAAGTTATAATACCACACTAGAAATATTGTTCTTTTATAATGAGCAGATAGAAATTTTTACTTCTATTCTGAAATATAGATCAGGTCTGTGGTTCAATTAATCATGTGCAATGCCACAGAAGGTTCCATTACCTCTTTCTTTAGGGCTTGCATTTGCTTCGACCCATTGCTTCAGCACTCTGCTTTATTCATAGTGTTGACGTAGTTACTTTCAGGATACACTTTAATTGTCAGCACTGCTTAACTTCTCGTCTCAAAGCACTTCAAGAGCAGATGATGTCAGAATTCGTCTTTCAAATAAATATTTTTTTTTCCTTTTTTAACTTTCATCTTCTTAATCCTGAGTTGTTTTAAGCATAAATTGTTCTTCCTGAAAAATGAAAATCCTAGAAAATAAGATTTTCTCTGTGAATGAAACATGTATTATAAAAGATTATCAGAAGATTTACTAGAGCAATAATAATGCATATAGCATTGGTCTGACTAAGGATTAAAACAGCAACTTGAAACACTTCAGGTTCTTTATCAAACTGACACCTTACGCATTAAGCGTGGGTCAGTTCTCTGAAGCTATCTTGGGACTTCTTTGCATTTAAATGTGTTCGTGTTGATTTTGAAACACCTCTAAAACATAAGAAATTAAAATGTTAAGGAAATGCTTGAAAAGGATGATTAAGAATTGAACTGGTAGGAAAACTTTTCTCAGTCAAAGACAAGGCTTTCAGTAAGACCTGTTAACATGGAACAATTATTCCTAGCTATTGATAAGTGTAGACTAGAGTGAATTATTGAAGACATTAATAGTCTAGTACTTCTCCTTAAAGGCTATTAACTCCTATATTAATGCTCCTTCCACTGCACTAATATTAACTATGCAAATTGTCAGTCCTAGTTTATATTAATTCTTGGCATGTTCATACAGTCATGAGATACAGTCCTTAGGAAGGAGACGAAAGAGATTATGATTATTAGAACCTTAGAGAAAGAAAAAAACAAAAAATTATTCTTATTTTCTATATTGTCATATCTAAATGCTCAGTAGCATATACAACAGATGTGCCTACACGTGCTGTTTATCCCATTAACAAAAGTTGGGGTTTACATCTTTCAAAGAGTTCCAATATACTGAATTTTTAAACCTGAAAGCTTATGGCAACTGCATGCATTTATAGATATTTAATGTGGTTCAAATGCAAATATGTAACACCTACGTAAGGACATTGAGGAGTTATATATGTGATTATCTTGTGGTTAATTATCTTTGTGATCTTGTCTGGTAGGTACCTAGGGTTTGAAAAATGTTCGAAACAGTATTTTTGCCTTCAACTCTACCTTACTTTCCTTGATCTTCAAATAGTATTTAGTGTTCTTTGTCACGGTCTAAAATTGGATATTTTGTGAGACACAGGGTTATGCAATTACCTATCTGGGACAGGATTCTGTGGGCAATTTAGGCTCAGAAAAGTTTGAAGCCATTGTTTCTCTGTAAAGTAAAAAAAAAAATCTAAGCTAATAATATTAGACTAAATTAAATGAAAAGTATAGAAAGTTCTCCTGTGGAAGGTTGTGGTCTTCTGTCTGTAAGTTCATGGGAAAGATAAAACACAGAGAAGAGTTAAAGAAAAGAACACTAAAGTAGAGAAATAAATAACTTTCAGCAGACATGACAGGTTTCTGATAACATTGAAAAGATTTCCTTTTGGTGGTGAATTTTACAGCCTACAAGAAAAATGCTCTCTTGTAAGGCATGAAAGACAAATTATAAAAGCCTCACAGCTGACCTATCTGCTTCTTATTTATTTGCTATGTTGATACAGGGCTCCATTATGTAGCCAGATTCTAAGTGATTGACAATATATATATAAAAATATCTGGAACAAAATCCATGGAAAATTATAATATATTGGTGTATGATCTCAGTGGTCAACTACAGGCTCATTCCCATTTCATTTGAGTGATGCAAATTCACAAAAAACTTCTTGGAAGCCCCTCAGCACAGAGAGCTGAGGTGTGGTTTTCAATGTCTTTCTAAGGCATAGGGCACAGAAATGACAGACAGGAAAGGGGATGATATATTCTGACCAGCAGTGAGCTTTAGTTATGGAGATGTATGTTTGTCACTTTCAGCATTGCAGGAGCCCTTCAGATAGTCATGTACTGACAAGCATGAAAGTACACTGATGTGGAAAGAGTACTTAAGGGAGAAACTGAAAAAGCAATCTTACGAGCTGGTCCTTTCCATAAATATTTATTGTATTTTATTCAGATTTTTAAAAATAAAAAGCTGCTAAACATCAAGGAAAATGGAGGATCTGCAAACTATCAGGTCACCAGTGCATTAAGCAGACTTATACGAGCTTAATCAGTTTCTGCTTCCCAGGCCACTATTCACTTATGCTTTTCACATATGCATTTTACAGTGAATCTGCTGATTGTTCTGACTAGGTATCATAGCTTCTGACCTAATTTTTCTTTCTTTCCCTATAAAAAAATAATGAGATACTTGAAAAGTGTCTTTGATACAGACTGAACAGGAGTTGTTTTGAATTTTCTAGCAGCATATTTTTTTCTGATTTACAGATCTCTCATGTACATCTCTGCCTGGTGCCCTATTGAGACACAGAATGAATAGTTTTCCGTAAAACAGATAAGTAATGGCAAATCTAGTGGTAACTCAGAGTGTAACATTACCTATTGAATTTGGCCGCACAGCTCTGTAACTTGTTAAATGAAATAGGAAATGCTGGCTACAGTGGTATGTTATGTGGTAAACCTTGCAATCTCAGAGGCAGCATTGAGTTGCAGCTCATATGGAGAGGAGGATGATGCCCAGCACATTCAATGTGCTGTGAGAGGGAATGTTGCTGCAGTTCCTCCTCTAGCTCAGCAAGATGCACTGGCACGCCCCAGACGAAGTCACCAGAATTTATAGCATTGAAACACCCAGCAAAGCTATGAAGTGCCTACATTTTTGCTGCTCAGGATGACAGAAATGCCTACAGTAAAGCTGCCCTTTTTTCTTTGATGCATCTCTGTGACAGTGGGATTCAGAGATTAGACCTCCAGGGTAGGACCTTGCAGATGAGCTTAAAGCAATGTGAAATCTTTGCAAAAAAAATCTTACAAAGTGTCCACTCTAGCCATAGAGCACAGCTGCAGAGCTGACAGGGTGCTCAGATGGGACCCAGTTAATGTCTCATCCATATCTGATTGCATTTTGATGAAAGTATTTTCCATCTCAGCAGAGTGCCCTAATTGCAATGTTACCAGATAGTCAGGGACGTATGTCTCTTGCTCTGAATTTCTCCAGCTGAAGGCATTCAATTAATTACCCTAGCAGAAAGTCGTGAAATAGTCTGGGACAAAGAGAAAGGAGAGGGAAGAAACAAAAGGTTGATTCATGTGCAGGCTCTAGTTCTTGCTCCAATGAACACTAAAGCCTCTTAATTGAAAAGCAGCATTTTACACAAGAGAGAAATTTAACCTGGAATACAGCTCAGCCTCGTGGTTAGTCTGTTTCATCATGTATTAGCATAGACCTGAGCTATGACGACTTACTTGAGATCATAAGTGTACTGGTTTAGCCAGCTGCTGGAGGCAGAGGAAGTGAAGAAAATTAGCTTTTCTTGCTTTTCCCTGTCTGTTTATGCTTGGCTGCTTCATGTTCCCTAAAAACCCAAACATATTGATTGTTTTCTTTTGAGAACATAAGCAAGGCAGTAGAACATGAGCAGTCATTGCTTCAATTTTGCTGTCAAATATAGCCCCCTCCCCCATGAATTTTAGAAATGCACAGTTTTTGTAGTAGTGCAAATGTGAAGCTAATTGCAATCATTCCCCCCTCCAGTCTGGTAGAGGTGGTTGCATTTATTTATATGGCTTCTAAAAAGGTAATTTCAATACAATATGAAAATGTATCAGCAATACTAAGTGATGCTGGAATGAAAGTCATTGATAGTGTAAATAAAATTTCAATCTGAGTGCATTTAAGGCAGTGTTAAGGGAGTGACACAATGAAGTGGATATCAACATAATCTAGTTGTTGAGCTTTTGTATAACTGCTCTTAATATTTGAATATAAACAGGTCTTTTGCAGCTCAGTAATGAATGAATTATATATAGTCAGGATTCAGAAGCAGTTAAATGATGCAAATTTACTGTGTCCTGTGGCCTATATACTGTCCATATTCATCAGCCTGAAGGCTACATTGGACTGTACTTCAAGTGAATTTAAATGCAGTCTCTCAGTTTTACCTTGAAATGTCTCAAATCGTTGCATTCTTCAGTGGAGTTGCACCAACACAGTACCTATTTTTCTTCAGCTGAAATCACTCAGAGAGAGTAATCATTGTGCAAAACCACTTTCATTTACAAATAAAATATAATGTGAGAAAATATGATTGCATGAAAACTGTACGTGATCCAGGCTGTAGCATGTCATTTTGTTCACCTGTAAACTTACATGTGGTAGATCACAAAAAATATAAATAGTTTTGAAGTTAGACAATGCTTAATTCAGGTTTCTGCTTAAAGATACAACTATGAGCTACATTTACTATTCAGATATAATCAGAGTATCCCTGTCCTTGTAAACAAGATAGAGAAGAAAATTAAGTAAAAAAAAAAAAAACCCACCAGAATAAGAAAGTTAAAATAGTATCCACTAAAGAACCCCACATAGAAGACAGTGTAGTCAATAAAAAAATTAATAGGAGGATTTGGGCTGTTAAAATTATTATACCATGTCTATAATACCAGTCCTAGACAGAATATTAAGAACAGTTGCTTGGACTGGAATAAAGGTTATCACTCACTTTCCAGGCACTCTGTCATAAAATCATAGAATGGTTTGGAATGGAAGGGACTTTTAAAGATCATCTAGAACAAGTTCTCTGCAATGACATGAGATATCTTCAACTAGATCTGGTTGCTCAGAGCCTCTTCTAAACTGACTTTGAAGGTTTCTAGGGATGGGGTATGTACAATCTCTCTGAGCAACTTCTGCCTGCGCTTCAGTACCCTCATGATAAAGTATTTTTTCATTATATCTAGCCTGAGACTATCCTCCTTTAGTTTAAAACCATTACCCCTTGTCCTGTCCGTGGAGGCCCTGCTAAGAAACCAGTCTCTATCTTTCTTATAAGCCCCATTTAAATACTGGAAGGCTGCTATAATGCCACCCCAAAGTTTTCTTCAGGTTGAGCAACTCCAGCTCTCTCAACCTTTTCTCATAGAAGAAGTGTTCCATCCCTCTGACTTTCTGTCGCCCTGCTCTGGGCTCACTGTAAAAGGTAGGTTCATGTCTTTTCTGCACTGGGCATGACAGAACTAGATGCAGCAATCCATGTGAAGTCTCACCAGGGCGGAGCAGAGGTGCAGAATCACTTCCTTCAAGCTGCTGGCTGGTGGTGTCCCTCCAGCTTTCAGAGATCAGAGTTCTTCAGTCAGAAAATATTAATGCTTATCCATCTGCTAACATTCATATAATTCATGAAAATAGTGTAGAGGATATTATGTAAGGAAGGAGAGAAGAGAAGTAGGAATGTTTGCCATTTTAGATTTCATTTTCCACATCTTAGCATGCCTGGAGGTAACCATTTGTCTGTCAGTCTGAACATTGATTCTGCATTTGTGGTCATTTAGTTCTTCTTGAGAATATTTGTAATCATGTCACCTAAAACATCCCATATCTTTCCATCAAGACCACCTCCTTTTCTCGATTATATTTTTATGAACATGGGTCTTGATTTAGTTAATAATTGGTTCCTAATTCAATGCAAATATGTGTTTTATTTTCCTTCCTGCTAATATATTCACACCCCTGCTTAAGTAGATTTGTTTCACACTCAAAGATTATTTGGCAGACTATTGCCATTTAGTTGCTTTCAAACACTTCCTTTATATTTCTTAAGTATTGCAGTGACTGTTTCTTTCCAGTCTCATGTGTCTACAGATTAATCACATCTGTTATACTGTATTAGACACTCATCTTCACTTCCATCAATTTCTTCTGGAAGAATCAGCCTTCTTATGTATCCTAGTATACAAATATTGTCTATTTCTTTCAATCTTCTCTAAATACATACATTTTTCTCTATTCCGAATAGCTTTATATATGTTTTAATTTATTAATTTACATTGGTAAATCTCTCTTTTCTAGTACTGCTTGAGTAATGGAAGCTGATACATAAATATGAATAGTGACTTTGGCTGACTGTTGCTCGATACAATTGCCTCATTAATGGTTTTTTTTTTTCCATTCCCTGGTTACATTTTTACACCCCAACAATTCAAATGGGGCATAAAGTACTAATTATTTTTCTTGTTACATGATTTTTTGTACTGTTGCATTCACGCATATCAGAATTAATACCACATGACTCAGGGGAATGGCTCTCCACAAAGGGCAAAAAAACACCATCAGCCAAAACATTGCTTTTTAGCCTGTAAATGCTTATGTAAGTAGCAAATGAATTATTAAAAATAGAGTTGATTAATGAAGGATTTTCACATGTGAAAGCGAAGTTTTTTATTCCTCTTATTTGAAATAAAAAGCCTAATCAAGTCTACAGAAATGTAATTGGGATCTGCATAATAGAGGCTATGCAAGCAAAGGGTCAGCTGAGTTTTCACTGAAGACAACTGTAATATTTTATTTGTTCTAACATGAATAGCCTTAGATGATAAAGACATTTCATTACATGCTTGCATAATATGTTCCTTCAGGCTGCAGGCTTGAAAGAAAAAGCTGCTTTTCTAACAATGAGCTCATTCACATACCAAAAAATAAACTATTTACCTGCAAATGATACACAAAATTCTTATTCTCCTCAGTATGTGACAGGTAGAGAAGCAGTAAGTGCTAGATTAACATTTCTCCTGTATTTATATTTTTTGTTTTTAAAGTTCCCTAGAAAGTTTGTGAAGGTTATAACTATGGATGTAGAAGTGATTCCTTGTAAGTGCTACTGTTGATGTAACATTTGTACTATCCTAATGAGGGGCACACCTCTGCTTCTTTTTTCTAATTCATTAACTTTTTGGTAAGAATTAGACATATAATTTTAGATAGAGAGATAGATATAAAATATATAATCAATATATTAACTATATGATAATGGCTATATGATAATGTTTTTTTACCACAGAGTTACTTTTGTTTGTATCTGACTACTGGGAATCAATTACACAGTAATAGCTGGGATCTATTGCTTCTGGCAGCAAATTTCAGTTAATGATTGGAAAATAGTTGGCCAGTACAAGATATTAAATATGAAACATTAATCTTAGAAAATTAGAATTTTAGTTACCTTGCTGAAAACAATTAAAAGTTAGAAGGGAGTAGTTATCTGAAACTTAAATAATTGATTGTCTGT
>JAOTQP010001652.1:28498464-28516156 GCA_026413545.1 Cichladusa arquata | reverse complement strand
CGTATTAGAGGATTACCTCACGCTGCTGCCCAGTGCTGAATAAACATACACTTTCTAACTTTAAATTGTTAGAGAGTCTTTTGTTCGTCACAGTTGAGTATCAGTATTAGGCCAATACTCATATTTGGTAATTCAGTATAGCAGTGTCTGAATGACTTGTTATAGCTTAATTATGACTTCAGAAATACTGGCAGCTATTCAGCTACTTCTTAGATGTCATATTATGTTGGTGCAGTTTCTGAAATAGTGAACAGAAAAATATTCATCCTTTAAAACATCCAACATGATGTTGGAGGCCGCATGTTACAAAATGTCTAATAGCCTTCCAAGTGGTGGGATATCTGGGCCCTTCTCAGACTAAAGTTTAAATTGAAGTTTAGGGTTGTTATTGTCTCAAGATAGAAGCAAGGATGAAAAAATCCACAATTTTATTCTTATAATATGCAAGATGTTGCAGTTAATTTCTGCAGGAAATTATATTCTAAATGAAAAAGCCTTCAAACATAAGAAACAAAGAGCTTAGAGGAAGGGGAGCTGGGGTTAATGTCCCTGTCAATAAACCAGCTAAATGGGTATCCATCTTTGTGGTTGTGAGTCACTTGTCTTTTTTACTTCTCTTTAATATATATTTAAATCGTAGTGCATGCATGGATGAATATATATTTATGAAACAAATCCTTAAGGCTGGCACAACAGACCCAAAATAGAAAATGCACAATTCTTGCCTTTTTATAGGTATTCTAACTACTAAAGAAGGGCCTTAACTAATGTGTTGTTTACCATATCCAGTGTGTAATATGGTACAATAATATGGCACAAACTGTGTGTGTTTGAGTGCGTGTAAAGCTCTCCCTGGCCTTGCCTCTCTCACTTGGTAAATTCAGTGAACTGAGTTTAGCAGCATGATGCTGGTTTTGGCACGCCAGTGTTGAAGGGCTCATTGTAAGTGCTATGTGAGAGCTGAGTGCCATTCTCTAAACTGAAAGGTCTTCCTCAGGGGAGCATTTTCTGCAAGAATTTAAGCATAAGGGTGAAAAAAATATTTTTTACTCAAGTGCCAGAAGGCACTAATGACAACATGAATTATGTGACAAAAAAGCTGGTAGACTACACTTGGCTGAGAGGCTCTGGTTTTGAGGAGAAGTTGTGGAGACTTGGCTGAATTTTGCCTATCTAGTATGTGATTTCCTGCAGTGCTCCTCAGACATGATAATCATTTGTGTGTGTGTATATGTGTCTGTTCTTAATTTGAGGTACATGAAATAATGGAAGAGTAGTACAGGCAGCTTCTGAAAAGAGTGTCATGAAGTTGATGGGTGTCATGCCACAGGCCACGCGTGTAAGGAGGGTGGAGAACACAAGGCCTCCTCAGCTAGTGTTGGAGATTTCTGTCTGACAGAGAAAAAGACAAACCTGTTACAAGCTTGTCCCTAATGCCTACTGTGGGACTTCCTTGGCTGGTGCTATAGCTCCAACTTCCAACCTGAGGCCAGAAACTGCTAGTTGATATGGATCAAAAATCTTGTGCCTTGCTAACCACTGAGCAGTGAAGACATCAGAGGTCTCATGCACAAAATCGTTGAGGTAGCACCAACGGTAGCTGGAGCTAATAATACTAGGAATGCTTCAAGCACTGGGAAGAAACAGGGGACTATTTACTCAAAGATATTACTTAAACATAAAAAATGGAGAAAAGAAGTAATATAATCAACCTTTTTTCTTTTAAATAATTACAAACTGCTGCAGTGTTACTGAGTGACTCCCCATAAGCAAGAGAGTTACAAGACAAAGCTCTCCTGCAGTCCAGTGAATGGCTGCAAGTGCTTATCTGGACATTAAGGAGGTATTTTACATATCATTATGGAAAAGAAGCATTGTATTTCGCCATTTTATCTCTGCATTTTTAACTATGTTCCCACTAGGAAACATTGTAAAAATGTAGCAAAGGACCCTAAAAATGCCTATGCACCATACCTCACCATCCTCTTAAGGACATCAATGCAAGTTGCAATACTAGGACAGCACACTGAATTTTAGAAAATAACTGGTAAGTACTTACAATTACTTAGAAAGATTTTTTATCTTTGGGGTTTCTTTTCTACAGTTAGACATCTGTTTTAAGTTACAATGCAAGATGTTACCAGAAGTATGTATCCTATCACTATCTGTTGAAACCAGGTGGAGCAGTGTTCTTTATCTCTTCCATGACCTATCCTCTGTCCAGAGAAATATCATCTGTTAACTGGTCATTGAGTCTCACTTTGTGACTGATAAAATTACATCATCCCATTGTGAGATGCTCCACCCAGGGTGAGGAACTAAGCATTTCCTACCTAAATAAAAATCTGAAATTTAGAACACCAAAGCAGCCTTCTTTCCCCTAGATTCCCAGAAGAAGACCAGGCCCATCTACACCACCACTAAACCCTCAGAAGAAAACTGCACCCTTCTACAAGATCATTGCTTCAACAGAACCACATTTGTCACTTCAGGAAAACTGCAGCCACCATTTAATCAGACTGCTACCTGCACCCTGACAAACAGGATGTCAGGTTGTATTCTGACTCTGTCAGTGGTTTGTTTTTTTTTTATTACTGCATTTTTACATTAATTTTCCTATTAAAGAACTGTAATCCCTATTGTGATATCTTTGCCTAAGAGCCCCTTAATTTCAAAATTAAAATAATTCAGAAAG
This sequence comes from Cichladusa arquata, assembly GCA_026413545.1. Classification (NCBI taxonomy): domain Eukaryota; kingdom Metazoa; phylum Chordata; class Aves; order Passeriformes; family Muscicapidae; genus Cichladusa; species Cichladusa arquata. Next base: position 28,513,461 of record JAOTQP010001652.1, on the reverse strand, counting down.
AAAGTGCTTACATTTTCCATTTCAAGAAAGGGTCCTACCTTCCTTAGCAGACATCTGTCTTTTCAATCCAAGACAAGTGCAGGGGAAAAGTTGGATCTATTTCTAGTTAATATAAAAGCTTTACTCCTGCATATCCATTAGCTTTGTAAATTCAGAAGTCTGGTATTGATTTTTTAGAGATCATTTGCTGTAAATTATTCACATGGAACAATTGACAGTAAATGTAATGAATGGGCACTTATAGAATGCTCAGAATACTTCTATAATATAAAAGCAAGTGAAAAGGGATCTATTTTAACACAGGGTTTAATTCAGTTGACAGAGAATAACCTGGCTGGGTGATAGCCAACATATATAATTTTCTCGGTCTGTAGTCATCCTTATTACATCATTCAGGTAAAATAAAAAAGCAAATTCTTACTTTCTCATGAAAAGTAGCTCTTCCATCCTCTGGCAGCCAGAATTTAAACTATAATAAATCAAACTTTGATGTAATTCCAGTGCTACCATCTAAACTGCTTTAGCATTACGTTTGCCTTTAGAAGCCATTTTGTGAGGAGATCTTGCAGGTATTCTTACCTTTTAGCTTTAACCCAGAACTTTCCCAAAAGCATGTTTTTAAGGCACTTTTTTCTTACCATAGATGGGCTTGTGGGCTGACATCTTTGCAAGGCTCATCAGTATGGGTGATGGTAGCCACAGTGTAGAAAATGACTGTTTTCCAACATTTTCCCTTTCATCCCTCAAAGGTCACATGCTTCTTCAGCACAATATTAATCTGAGAAGGGGGAGCATCAAGAAGGGGAACCACTGTAATGTCATGAACAATCAGGGCCTTCTACCACTCAGCTGGGCCTTTGTTTCAATTTGAAACTCTTAGGGCAGCTCATCTGAATCAGGAGGGTGAGGTTCTGGAGTTCTTAGGAGTTGGCTTTTTTCACAGTAGGACACTGTGGTGTGTGTCCAGGGTGACGAAGGCAAAAAGCAGTGAGTGGTGGAGCAGCTTATGCTGAGACCTGTGTGGGGAAGCTTAGAAAAATTACATGGCTTTGGCCATATTCTTCAGTTCATTCTCTACCTTAATATGTATCTCCTATGCCAGAAAGCAGGAATTTTTTGCTACTGATAGTCTTAGCTGACCTGCATCAGCCACTATTTTAAAAATGCAACATAACAAACATTTATGTGCTGGGCATACGTCGTGGCCTTGTCACATTTGCTTGGATAAAGTAGCCTTTTGTACTAAACATTACCTTGAATTGTAACCATTTACTTTATTTAAGTACTTCTCTTCACATAAGACACAATGAGGTCACACATTGACCTGCAAAACAGTGGAAGAGAGCTGTGTGGGAAATGAGAGAGCAATGGAAAAACGCTATGTGAAGGAATACGTGATTTCCTACCAATCACATACACACATAAGAATCCAGGTCTGCTTGAAAATTTGAATGAGGTTTGTGTCTCCAGGATGACTAGAATGTCTGTTTTCATTCTTTCTCAGTCTGTGTCAAACAGAAGCATTTCTTTCATGTAAATATCACATTTTCTTTGTCTAGCCTAGTAGCTTATGCTCACTCTACCTTATAACTTACTTTTCTGCTGTGTTAGGGCCAAACTTACTCAATGCTTATAAATGCCTTCCTGAATGCAAATGTGTTCTTGAATTAAGACTGAACAGTGATAGAAACCGAGTGCATTTGAACACAAAGTCAACCTCAGGTATTTAAAAAGCATTCTTACATGTTACTTTATGTATAGTATGCTATTCCTGGTAGTCAGTGAATCCCTAGTTTTGATCATAGTTTAGCAGGTTGTATCAGAATAACCACTCCTTTCTTCCAATCAAAATTCTAGATAAGATGGAGACATTTCTTGGGGGAGATCCAACCTTTTTCATGTATGTATGAAGATGTGGTTTTGTTGAACAGACTGTTCATAGGAGAATCATGTCCAGAAGAAAATCAAGTCCTGCGGTACAACACTTTTTTCTGACAGTTTGACGTCCTCTGCTAACTCAGCTCATACTGTCTTAGCTACACAAAACTCCCAAAAGAGACACAGTTTATTGTGCAGAGAGTACAATATTTTGTGTATGCTTATTGCCAGAGCAAATCAAATGATATGTCAAACAAATCCATTGTCATGGCAATCACTGACAGGGCAAGGCCAATTTCAGGTAAAAGAAAAAAAAGAATACAAGCAACTCATCTAACTGGCAAGTATGACAAATGGAGACTAGTCAATTCTACATTTTTTCTGCCAGAACAATTTCTTTTTTAGAATGCTTATTCATACACTGTAATATAAAATGTGTCATGGAATTGCTGAATTTGGAAGGGAGATTTTCCACTTCATCCTTCTGCTAACAGCAGGGCCCAAATGCAGGTTGCTCAGGGCCATATCCAGTCAGGTATTTAACAAGTCTAAGGATGGAGATTCCACAACTAGCCTAGGCAGCCCATTCTAGTGATCAATCATCTTTACAGAAAGTAAGTTTTTTCCCTTTGTTTAAATAAAACTTCCTACATTTCAATTTATGCCTCTCATTCTTTCATGTGGACATCACTGAGAAGAGGCTGGATCTGGCGCCTGTACTCTCTAACCCTATCAGGCATTTGTACACATTGATAAGATCCCCCTGAACATTCTCTTCTTTGGCTAAACAGTCCTTGGTCTCAGTCTCTCCTTTTATGAGAGATTCTCCAGTGCTTTAATACACTTTGCAAATTATGTGAGAAGAATAATTTAAAATAATATTGCATACATATTTACTCCTTTGGCAAGCATGAAGCTGTCCTAATTCATAGTAGGAAATATTTATACTTTATAGCTGAGAGTAGTTTTTCCTTTGTTCTTTAGCCTGTTTACCCAAACCTGTGGCATAGCTATTTCTAGAAGAATTTCTATTGTTTTATAAATCATGCCTTTGAACCTACTTAGGATGTTCTCTTTTTCTTTTTTTTTTTTTTTACCATAAAAGTGCATTTTCTTGTGCTCTGTTATGCAAGTGGAGTTTCTCCTAGAAAGGTACAGTCATACTTGCTTATTTTTCTGTTTTCCTCATTCACTGCAGGAAAAAACAGAGTGGAAAAAAACCCAAAAGACAAATCTCTTTTCCTATTAGATCTCAAGCTTGTGCCTGAAGCAATAGGTCTAACTATCCTCAAAGACTTGGTCATTACTTGATGAACTCATCATTAATTTAGGCTGGTTTATTTATAGAAAAATGAGTCCCAGTTGCACAAGCACATTTGCCACTCATATGTTGCAAAACTATGTTTACATATAAGAGTACGAATTTTCCTATTCCAGTGTCTACAAAATTTCATTTCTTTTTCTTTTAGGTCTCTAAAATGATCACTGCTATTTAATCTAAACTCAGCTCCCAGCTATCACTAAGCAATGACTTATTTTATAAGTACAAGGTTCTATAAAAAAGTGATGCTCAGTGACATCACTTCTAATTTTCACTGCATCAAACAAGTTCCTTGATTCAAATCTTACCTGAAAATCTTAGTGTGCTCTGCAATTTTGTTTAATTCTGTGTGGTGCATTGTGGTGACATGTAAGGTTGATGATATAAAAATAACCAATTCATGTTCTATTTTTGACTGAAATTCTTTCCATAATTTAGCTTGCAGCACTGAGAGATGCAAAGATAGATAAATTTTTGTTTTGTTTTGTTTTTTTCCTTTTGGTGTGTTCAAGGCAGAACCACAATAAAAACTATTTAAACATAGTTTAGTCTTATTTTATGTTTGAAAATCAAAATTGTTTTTTCAAATGACAAAAAAAAAGAAAAAAGAAGGAACTTTTCACATTTTTACTGTGTTTGATGCAGAGGTTCCTTGACTATTGTGTTGAAAATGTTAAGGATCAGTATTTTGCATAATATGCTAAATATATATATATTGCATAATATTCTCAATATCCTAGGAAGATGTCACAACCCTTGTGATACCTTATCTATGTAAGGAAGGAGTAATGGAGAATGGGAAATTTCTGCTTTAACAGATGCCACTGTTTACCTACCTAAGCTTTCCGGGGACTTTACTGCATCACGGTCATAATAATCCTTAGGTTCAAATACTGTCCTTTTAAATTTTAAGAACTGTCTTGGCTAATGCAATTTGAATATAAATTCTGTTGCAGGACAGGAGATTTTTAGCCCCTTCAGCAGATATATGAACAAGTGGGCGTTTTAGACCAAATTCTGGCACATGAATCTGGAGATTACATCTGAATTGAGTTCCACTTGCATATCTTCCACGCTGATCATGACAATAAATTGCACCTCAAAACATCACTCTAACATTTGTCAAATTCTTATCAGTCTGTAAAACACCTATCAACTTTATAATCAGGTCACATCTTCCAAAGTAACCATTTTGCACAATTATAACTTTCCTTGATCAATACTAATATTTCTTCACAATTCATCTGAAAATCTAAACTTCTAAAATGCATCAAATTAAATTCTCACTTTACAAAAGATATTCCCCTGAGCCTGGCAAATTATGACCAATTCACACTCCACAGTATTGAAAAATTACTAAAGTAGCAGTTTACATCAATGAAGACATTGATGTAGTTGTGTCATCACGCGTGTAACCACTGTGATACACAGTCTTTTATGTATCAAACCCAAATTTCGAGGAGATACATCTTTAGCTCCCAGTGAAAAAATTAAACATAGGAAAAAAAATTCCTAGATATAATCTTTCATCTTCCAGATAACATTCAGATGAGACTTTTGTGTCCATGGTTACCAAGTCGTTGTGCAGAGATTAATTTTGAGTATTGTGAATAATGTTACTTTTTAACCTTACCCTTCAACACTTAAATTTCCTCTGTCAGATTTCAACACATATGATTACAAGAAAGGCATGAAACCCAGCACTTAGTCTGATCTTACGTCTAGGAAATTATCTGCTTGATGTAGAACTTCACAGCCAGGACTGTGGTTGTACTTGTGTAAGTACTAGTGGCTGATGGTGAAAATTAGTATAAATTTCAGTTTAATCCAATATATTTATATCTGTTACATTCCCCAGAAGAGGACATTTCATATATTTAGTCCACTGTTATTATCTGGGCATGTAACAGACTTAAACAGTGTTCAAAATACAGAGGAAATTTTACTGGCAGTATAGCATTTTTCCATTTTTGTTTTTAAATAAAAAACATTGCTATTTTGAATCTACCTTCATGTGATTTAGTATTAACTGAAATTATTTATTATTTCTGGCACCATCTCCATCTTTTTGTAATACTAGGAATTAAAGCAGTATGTCAATACACAGACAGGCACCAATATGTACATTTATATGATAAATAAAATCAATCCCTCTGTTTCTACAATCTCACCTTATGTTCATCTTTATCTCTCTTTAAAAATTTGCACAAGGCTAACAACAAAAAGAAGAAAAACAAGATGTCATTTTTAGAATTGGACATAGTTGTAATTTTCCACAGCAAGTATAGTAGGAAGGAAGTACTTGTTCAGACCCTTACAGCTCATCCTGTTTGCCAGCATTTCACTCAAAAGTGCTAACAGCCGTGGAGGGTCAACTCCTTGCTGAAAGCTGGACAAAGTTTTTCTGTTTTATTTTCATGGAAAGACTATTCTAGAAACTTAAAAGTGGCTGAGCAGAAGGCTTTATAGAACATTAAGTTGTTCAGCAAACATGAAACAAACGATTTATTTTTAATAAATACTATTTATTTTTGCAAATAACCCAGGTGTGTAATAAACCATCAGGTGGTATTTAATATTGGTTTAATACAACTACTCTGTTACATTAACATTTATTAAAATCAGTTTTGGGAGAAGAAGAGATGCTCAGTGTTGTCTTGGATGCTCATGCTGTGTCAAATGTTCATGCAGTTGTGCACCACCCCATCTCCTTTATAGTGGTTACTTGTTCCAACTATTATATTTCCTTATCACTGTTAACTGTAATACTGTCGTTACTACTGAAATATTTCCCCTTATAAGTCAGTTAAATGTAGGGAAGGATTAAAAAGTAGCATTCATTTTTCATTGCAACACCCATCTAATTATTCTTAATATTAATATTTACTGTATAACACCACTTATTACAGAATCATTTTTAATATGAACCATAATTATCATAAGGATAAATTGATTCCTACATTAATATTATTTGAAACTGCTATGTGATAGTAACTCCCATGTTGAAAACATACCATATTTTGGTACCACAAAAATAGTGGTTTAAGTAAATATTTCATAATTCTGTTTAATGCTACATTTAACATTGGTCAGAATAAATATTTAAGGTGTTCTCAGTCTCATTATCATATGGAATATAAATTAAAGATGCTAGATTATGTATAATGTAACATGATGTAATCTGTTTCTGCTTATTTTTATTTCAGATGTTCTTGCCTCATTTTCTTTTTGATATTTTAATGGAATTTCCGTGCTACAAAATTATGCAAAAGTATCTCAAATCCAACTTTCTAATTCAAGATACATGCAGATATTTATTCAAATGGCCCCTGGTTATAAGTGTTCAGACTGGGGAGCAGGGAGAACATGTATAATTAATTTACTTAGAAATGTCATAAAACTCAATGATGTATAATTAAATAGCACAGCAATAAGTAGATAAATATCACTTAATTCCATCATAAACTCTGATGTGACAGGAAAAAAATGATGAATAGTAATATAGGATGAAGAATATTCTTTATAATAAAACATTCTTATCAGACAGGTCAACTTTATGGTATCCAGTGTGGCATATTTCTTTAAGGCATGTATATGGATGGGTTCATATTCATCAATATTTAAAGTCTGAAAGAGCCACTGATAATTATCCTAAATTATTTTAGGATTATATTTTACTCTGGTGCAAACGTAAATGCATTATTGATAAATAGATATATACACATTAGAAGAAAACTTTTAGTAATTTATTTTAAATTGTTCTTATTCAACACCACATAAATAAAAACAATACAAGGCTTCAAAACTCTCCCCATACTTAAATATTTGTATTCATTGTTAAATACTTTACACTGAAAATACTGAATCATGTTATATTACCAAAAGAGTATGACTCTTTCTCATAAAATATAACCAAAGCTAGCAAGAAAAAAGAGCTTTAGACAAGGGAAACTAATAGTTTTTAAAATTGTACAAACAACTTTGTTTTACTTAACGTTAATCTTTTCTCTTAAATAATTTTTCTTGCAAATTTTGATCATACTGTGTAATCATTGTGTAACTAAAAATTATCATCAGTTATTTGAGAGTTTATAAAAATATATTATGTAAAATTTTACCCATATGTTCCTCTACATGGAGTCTTATATATATCCTTGCCATCTTTGGGATGAGTAGAGGAACTGACCTTTTGTCAGGTTTTTTCCTATGAATTTGTGTGAAACAAATAAATTAAGTCTCTTTGCCTTGTTGCACTTTCAAAATTGACGTATACATTAGCTGAAGTGAAAACTGTCATGAGGGATACTCTTAACAACCATTTCTCAAATCCTGATGCAGTACTCATGTTCAACATGACAATTACAGTGAAAAAGTGTCTGCTACATTTGCTACGTAAAGGGAAATGCAGAACTGTGTCACTGCAGATGCATACTAAAATGCATAATAAAAAGATAGCCATGAGACTCTTAAAATTATAAATTGGTATAATTTATCAGAGTTCATCTGCACTGTGGAGATGCCAAAAGATGCAGAATTGAAACTGCCAGCATTAGCACGATATCTGTATTTTCATTCCTGACCCTCACACCTTTCAGCATCAAATAAGGGCATTAAATCAGAAGCTCTACTTCTATGTATTGGAAAGTTCATGTTTTTTAATCCTTAATTAAAATTCAAGTTTACTTCAGAAAGGCTTAAGATATGATTATCCTGAAATGCCATAGAAATTGGTGCTACTTAAGAATAGTGAGAAATGATATGTAGTTAGCAATTATAACAGCTGTATGTTTTTTCTAGATAATTGGAAGAAGTCTGAAGTTATACTGGCAATAGCTAACCACCAAGAATGCACTAGAGAAAGTGAAGAAAGTGGAGATTCACAAGGTGAATTTTCAGTACAGAATCAGATAAACCGAAATGCTTATTTCAAGTTAAAAGGAATAAAAGTAATACTTAAATAAAGCATTATTTTAAAACTAAAACTCACTACAGACAGTACAATGCATCTTTATTAAGATTACCAGGCATACAAAATATTCCTATTCTATATACCGTTTCTTTGGCATAAAGAAATTTGCACTTTCTTGAACACCCATCTTTTGAATTTGAAGACCTTATTTCACATATCTTTTTTCCATTCACTGAATTTAAAAAATTAATTATTTTACTGTCAGTAAACCCATGTTATCTTCAGCCTGAGTCTTAGTTAATTCTTACCAAAACTGAATCTGAAAAAGATTCATCTCTTACTGGTTCAGTAATGCGAGTAATAAAATTTTTAAAATCCTGCCACAATTTTAATAATTTGTTTAACTTTTTAAAAAAAATAGTTTGGTACAGACAAATTTTGCAATTATTTTCATTCAGTATATTTTCATTCCTTTTTATTGTGGATTTTTTTATCTCTTTAATGCTTTTTCCTCCTTTTATACTGGTTCTTGATTTTTTGAATTTTAGTAATTGACTTCCATTGTTAGTGATTAACCCACTAGGTTTCAAATATCCATATAATACCCTCTTTGACACATGTAGTTTTTTTCCTTCTGCTTATTGACCTTCCCAGAACTCTCTTTGGACTTTACAATTATTTCTTTTTGACTGTATTCAACTATCTATGTTCAACTCTTCCATGAACACTTATAACCTACTTAATATTGTGTTATTATTAAGTACTCCTCCCTCATGATCATTTATCTATTACAACATGCCACGTGACTTTCTTTTCCCCCTTTTCTTTGTGTGTTAGAAGTAGGGATGGCAATTGCATAGTGAGTGCAAATTTTTTTGCTTTGATTTTCAGGATCTTTAGTGTCATGGTAACCTGAAAGTGTTTTTTCTCTAAAATGGACTCTGTCCAGTCACTATGTTGTGTTTCTGAAGACCTGTCTATGGTTGAAGGCTTGAAAATGCAATGTTTTTTATCTTCGCAGTCATTGACCTATTATCACAGTTTATTCAGTCCCTCCACTTACATTTTTTGTTTTGCGTTTTATGTAAAAAGGATATTAAAAAAATAACACTTGAAAACCTTTACTGTTATAATTCTTTGGCCTCAGAGTTTGGCATATTCTTGACACTTCAGGAGGAATCTATCAAATCTGTCATTATGGATGAATAGCAGATTCCACTGTGTTCACCTTTGGCTCTTATTCAGCCTCAAATAAACTGCTGCTCTTTCCTCTTTCATTTAATTTGGTCTCATTTTTCCTGCTTCTCTAGCTGTAGCTGTCTCACATCATCCTTTTCTATGCCTTTGCAATACTAGCTGTTAGTTTCTTCCTCTACTTACTATTTTTCTTTTTATATTTTACTTGCAAACTCGTAATTTATACTACATTCTTTATACTCAGAATTTAATCTTTTTCTGAGTATTATTTTCCTCAATTTTCTGTGTTCTTAGAGATGTTTCCATAACCTTCTCAAACATAAATTCCTTCCATTTACTCAGCGGCTCAGTAGCCACCAGGTCTTGATCAAATTACTCTACGATGTTTCACTGGAATATCATTCAAGAGAAAATGTGACCTCTTATTTTGTCACCATAGGTGTCTCCATCATTCCTCTTTGATAATGTTGCGCTGCATCATTATCAACATATTTTCCTTAGTTTCAACTAAAAAAAAAAAAAAGCTACTTTTTTCTCTCAGATACCACAGAATATGGGATATATGATATTGGAAGAGATATGACAAGGAAAAAAAGGATGCTGAGACAAGCAAGGGACAAAAAACTCAAGCAGAATCCATGTCTGCCATGGCACTTGAATAACTAAGAACTAACAGAAATAGGAGATTATCTGATGGAGTTCTGTGTAATTCATTGACAGTTTCCTATTTTGGGTATGAAGAAGAGTCACAAGGAAAGTAGATGAAGAATTATAAATAAACTTTAAAACGTAAACCAGATTAAGATTACCTCAATTTCAACTAATTTGTATTCTCATCCAGCTTTGGTCAATTGTTTAAGAAACTCATCTATTCCTGGTTATGACATTAATTTAAATAGGACACATATCATGTCAGACAGGGAAGTCAAGAATTTGAAATGCATGATGGGCTATCCTGAAATATTTATGGTTGCCAGTGGCTAGTTATCACCACTTCCAAAATCACATGCAACAGATATTGAGTCTGTTTTCATTTGCCTATGAAGACTTCTCCTTGAGAAATATTACCCCAAAAATTATATCATTGTAGTTTACATTAAAATTCAGCTTGTGTGAAAAGTTCGGAAAATGCTATAGTAAAAAAAGTATTCTAGGGAAAAGCTTTATGTTTGTTTTTTTTTTTTTTTCTGAGTTTGGGGAGAGGATGTTTGATTGGTTTTGAGTTTGTCTGTTTTCTGGTTTGGTTTTTTTTCAGCTAGGAATCAAAAAGTCAATCACAAATTCCACAATGCTTCACAGAATGTTCTCTTCCCCTGTATTTCTCATCACAAAGATATATCCCTAACAGTAGCTTTGTGTTGCCCTTCATTTTATACTGAATTTTGCGTTACATTCTTGGATAGACATACTTACAGAGATATCAATATAAATAATGTCAATACATCAGTTTCCCTTAATAAGCTGTTCTAGGTTACAATGTAAAGATATACCCAAAGGTATGTATTCCATCACCATCTGCTGAAACCAGGTGAGGCAGTGATTCTTTTCTCTGTGGTAGATATCCTCTGCTAATGGGCCATCTGCTAAAACCAGATGAGGCAATGTTCTTTATCTTTCCCATGACCCACCCTTACTCCAGGGAGGTATCTTCTGTTAATGGACCATTGAGTCCCATTGCATGACTGATAAAATTACATCATCCCATTGTGAGATGCTACACCCAAGGGGAGGAGCTAAGCCTTTCCTACCTAGATAAAAACTGAGATTTGGAACACCAAAGCTGCCCTTACCCACTGGTTTCCGGAGGACAAGAGCTACCAGGATCTCTGCAAGGATTTCTACAGGATCACTGCTTCAAGAAGACCACTTCATCCGGACTGCTACCACCACCCTAACTAAGCGGGGTGCCAGGTTGTATTCTGATACTGTCAGTGATTTTTTTTTCTTTTGTAGTATTGCATGTATTTAGTTTTTTTCTTCTCTTTTTTTTTTTTTCCTATTAAATTGTACTTCTGACTTGGAGTCTCTCACTGGTTTTGATTTCAAAACCATTACATAAGCCTAGATGAGTCTTCGCTGTCTCTGAAAAAAAAACAAAAGCAAAACGTGTCAAGTTTTTTTCACAACATTCAGTTCATCTGTCCTTAAGCTACAGTGGGAGGACAGATGTGCTGTGGTAAGAACTGATCTGGTGCTGGAGCTGGTCAGTCTACCCAGGACTGAGACTGTAAGAAACACAGTGCAGAAACATCTACATGGCTTTGCAAGTGCCAGCTTGTGCCTTACATGTCTTGTGCTAAGCCAGAGCTAAGGAAGTGCTACTGAACCATGCTGACTCTGACTCTTTTGTGTCTGTACTTCTTGCCTTGATGTGTCCTATAGTATCTATATTTTCGGAGGCGTCAGAGGTTCAGGTTGTGGATAGTTAAAAAACCAGGAAATACCGAAACAGGGATTTGGAATCTCCTCAAAGTGCAGAAACAATACAAAAAAGTTCTGTTTCCTTGTAGCCAGCAGAGGAACTTCGCTTCTATTCATTTGGAGTCAATATCATTCTGATGTTCATGGCTCCAGTTTCTGCATTAAATTAGACTTATGTTGTTCTTAAATAAGAAAGGTGAGGAGCCAAGCTGATCCATCCTTCTGCAAGTGAAGGAAAAGTTTTTGTAGCTCTCTATCCTTCTGACCTTTTATTTCCACCATCCTCCGCCCAGCCTCAGTCTCCTACAGTTTAAGGAAGGGGTTAGCAATCTTTAAGGGTTATGTTGAACCTTTCAAACGATATGTTTTTCTACTCCAAATTCTTTCTCAAAATACCTTGTTCAGGACATTATTTTACAAGTTTCTCTGTTAAGGGTAAGTAATGCCTGGAAGTATCACAGGCTGCTTGTTAAATCAGAGATGACAGAAATTCAGGCAATGTTTTGTTTTTCTCTAGCAAATCTCTTCAATAAATACTGGTAGATCAACCAGAATAATTTCTTTTCATAAAGAGATTTGCATATTTTTCTGCGGAGTGACTATAAAATAGGCATAAATTTTCATAAACTAATTATTAGTTCTAAATTATTTTGTAGATGTTTCCTGATTTTCCTGTATGTATGTTGAAAAATACATGTTTTCTTTCAGAACAGGAAAAAAGATGCATGAGTTAGAGCAGAACATAGAGATTTGGTGTTTTACTTGATTTGCATGAATGGAAGAAGTTTGACTTGTCAGAATGGATTGATTCAAAGCTACACAGAGATGCAAGGTTTGATCTCCATACAGGGTCTTTCTTTTACTTTATTCACTATTTTTTACAGTACAAGCCAGAGAAAATTTGCAATGATATTTTTTTACATTGATGATGTTTTTTGATGATGTTTCATTGATAAAAGCACAATGTTATTTTATGACATTGCAATGATATTGCAATCTGATTGCAGGTAAAACTCTTATATCTCAGTTAGAAAAGGACTTGCCCCAATGCACTTTTTCCTCCTAATTAGAAGTCTGAATCTAGTTCATCAAAACCATGTTTCTATTGCAGCGTATAATCTCTAACTATGAATAATACTTTCCTGATAGGAGTATAGACACACCTTCTGCGTGTAGGAGTGCAGAAAATAAGAGCCAAAGCTTTTAATAGACATTTGACTGTCCTTTCCAGTGGTAGCTGCCATTCTCATAATACTTCTGTTAGTCAGAACTCTAAACTTTTTGCTGAATATATGATCATTAAAATGGTAGAAGTATGATCTTCCTACCAGTACTGATTTTGCCTCCAAATTTTCAATATGAGCATTTTCTGCCCCCGAAAGCACTCCAGCTGTGCTGCACAACAGGATAAAGAACATATTTCTGTTTCTGCAAGAAGCTGCTTGCTTTGTGTTCTGACCTCTCTAAATTTTCCAGCTCTCCATATTTTTTTATACAAACCGTGCATGGATTAAAAGCAAACAAAAAAATAGCCAAATGAAAAGGACATAAATGAAGAACAAATTAGAAGCAGTCAACATGTGCCTGCCATTCACTGCCCTTCAGTAGATGGGGACACTATCTATCCTTTATGAGCTCCAGTTAGCAGCAAAACACAGGTGGAAACAATGCTCTAGGACCTTTTTTCAGTCTTTTGGATTCCAGAAGAGACCTTCATGAGTCTTCAGGAAATTTTTAAAATATTTAATCAAAATTGCTATCATTAACATCTAAAATTGCACCACAAGCATTTCCATGAAATTAAGAATCTCAGAATCACAAAATGTTTGAGGTTGAAAGAGACTTCTGGGAGTCAACTTGTCTAACTCTTAAATCCCCCATTCATGCAGGCTCACCTGGAGAAGAGATGGTGGACCATGTCCAGATGGCTTTTGAATATCTCCAACATCAACATGCAGTTGAAACATTGGAATTATTCTTGGCAAAATTATAGGAACATAGTTGAAGTTGGAGGAGACAAATATTGCTATTAGATCATATGGAGTATCATGACAATAAATTGTATTTATAGCTGTGCTTTTGTTGCCCATGCCTTAAAAGGAAAACAGTGACAATGTTTTAAAATGACATAAAACAAGAGCTTTCATATCATTGGACTTTGAGCACCCAAACTAAAAAAGCTAACTGAATTATTTTCCTAGTGTTTTTCAATTCATTTCAGACACTATTGTATTAAAGAACTTGCATATAGTCTTCCTTGGATTAATCACTAAAGGATCTTTCTTTCTCCAGTTGCATGTAAAGGGAACCTTGGGAGCATAAACATCTACTTTAGGTTTGTAGTTATGGCATCTCCCAGTCTAGCCCAGAGATACTATGCAAGAAAACAAAATACTGGGTATCACATCTGCAGCACTTCACTAGATTAGCTAAGAAACACATTATTCACCTCTGTTCTGCTAGCTCTGAGAATTAAAATGGTCTTAACTGCCTTGGGTAACATGAATAAAACAGAATAACTTTCAACTGTCATGGTATATATCTGAATGTGACAATCTGTGTTAATTCAAAAGGACTATGTTTCATGCTTATATTAATAACCTATTTAAAATCCCTTTCCACTAGAATAAACTCCATCAAAAACAACAGGAGTACTCTCAGCTGCAAATGGAAGAAACACATTTTCATAAACTTTATAAACATACCTTGTGGCTGTTGTAAAAATTATTTGAAGTAGCAAATTAAACTCTTTGTGGTTCTAAAGATACCTAAGAATAGCAAGGAAGTGGTCAATGTACGTGTCTTATATTTCTGAAATTATAAGACACCACAGTGATTGCACAAGCTTTTCCCTTTAACCCATATATATGTTTAAAAGACCACAAACTAGATCTGTTTTCCTGTTAGTAGCTAATGATTAGGTCTGCTGAGCTGTCATGGTTTAACCACAGCCAGCAGCTGAGCCCCAGCAGCCACTTGCTTACTGCCCTACCAGTAGGAACTGGGAGAGAATTTGAAGGGTAAAAAGTAGAGAACTTGTGGGTTGAGATTAAGGCACACAAGCAAATCAAGGAATAAATTCAGTGCTTCCTATGGGCAGGCAGGTGCTTGGCCAGTAGAGCAGGGCCCCATCACATGCAAGGGTTACTTGGGCAGACAAACACCATCACTGCATGTGAGGGTATTTGTATCCTCCCCTTCCTCCTTCCCCCCACTTTATACACTGAGCATGATGTCACACGGTGTGGGAATGTCCCTGTGGTCAGCTGGG
>JAOTQP010001652.1:28476698-28498364 GCA_026413545.1 Cichladusa arquata | reverse complement strand
TCTCCCTCTCCCTCTCCCTTTCCCTTTCCCTTTCCCTTTCCCTTTCCCTATTGGTGATGTTAGCACAACTGGGAAAAGTGAAAGCTGTTTACTGCAGGAAAATTAAACTTACTTTTATGTAACTACTGGGATCAAAACCAGGCGAAATAATTACGTAGTTCTTAAGACTCCCTCAGTTCCAAGGCACATCTCATAAAGGTAATTGTCTGAAGCCTCGATGATACATTCTCTCAATTAATATCCAGGAGTATGAGAGACATTTCAGATAGTATAGCCTCATCTGACCCTCACTACAAATCACAATGGGTCAAATTCAGAACATTCCTTCTGCAGCACTAAACTGCAATATGCTTGAGATTGCTCCTTAAGACCATTCAGGGAGTGAAGCTTATTCGGGGCACAGCTTGTATCTTACTGGTTTTGTGGGATTCTGTTCCTCAGAAAAGCTGCTGCAAGGCCCTTTATGGGGCCTTTATTAGTTAGTTCCCAGGAGCTCTCAGGAACATGTAACACCAATCTCCCCCTTGCACATCATCACACCTGCAGTCAGCAGGGGCCCTCAAATGTTGTTCCTTTCACAGAAGAGATGGATGAAAAAAGCAGTGAATGAGACTGAAAACTCTGTGGTACTTGTTTTTCCTCTTGATCTGAAATAGTCTAAAATTGGAGACCTTCCAGAAAGTTGTGGAAGACACCTGTGTGAGACTGCTAGCAAGGGAATAAGGAATCACTTCACAGAGATGAAGTGGAATGAAGAAATCTGTCTGTGCAGGACTAAATAATTAATTCAACACAATATTAATTCAGGATCCTAGAGTCTTATTAATTGTATGGGAAATAATAATTTTTTTAAAAGTAGATATTTGGATATACAGTTTTGATTATTTTAAGATAAATGTATTATAAGTCCTTGGAGTCTTATATATCAGATATACATATCTGATATGTGCTCTGACTGAAGCAACTTCACCTTGCAACACAGCTCCAGCACCAAACTAACCTCTGCTTTTAAGCTATTCACTCAATCTTTATTGTTCCATGTAGAAGTTTAACCCCAGCCAGCAGCCAAATGCCACACAGCTGCTGCTCACTCCCACACCAGTCGAACTGGGGAGAGAGACAGAAGGGTAGAAAACTCACAGGCAGAGATGAAGACCTATTAATATGGAAAGCAAAAGCCACAAACACAAGCAAAGAAAATCAAGGAATTAGTTCACTGCTTCCTGTGGGCAGACAGGTGTTCAGCCATCTCCAGGAGAGCAGGGCCCCATCACATGCAAGGGTTACTTGGAGAGACAAACACATCACTCCATATATCCTCCCCTTCCTCCTTCCCCCCACTTTATACTGAGCATGATGTCACACGGTGTGGGAATGTCCCTGTGGTCAGCTGGGGTCACCTGTCCTGGCTGTGTCTCCTCCCAGCCTTCCATGCCCACCCACCTCCCTCCCCAGCCTGGCCATATGAAAAGCAGAAATGGCCTTGGCTCTGAGCAAGCCCTGCCCAGCAATAACAAGAACATCTCTATGTTATCACCTGTGTTCAGCACAAATCCAAAACACAGCCCCATATCAGCCACTGGGAAGAAAATTGACTCTACTCTGGCCAAAATCAGCACACTGAGCTCAGGATGTTTTAGGATGATAGGTTTGAATTAAACTGAACAAAATCACAATTGACAGTATGAAGGCATCTCCAGTTCAAAAACCCACATTGGAAAGGGCTGATATTTTATGGGAAGGTGAGGATAGGATTGATGCTTGAAGGTATTGAGATTCATTGCAGGGTTTCTGCAGAAAGTGGAAAGACCACTTTTGTGTATTGCTGGTTTTGCTCAATAAAATTTACATTTTAATCTACAGGGGAGTTCACGTTGTTCAGTCAGAGTGGCAGCAGGTACTTCAGAAAGTGTTCCATTTGCCTGTACAACTACCTTGGCATTATTTTCTTTTCATGTAATAAAATGTAGGGTTTTGCCTTGAAATAACAGAGCAACCATATTGAATTTGTTCTTCAATTTTGTAGTGCAATGTGGTTAAATCAACCCTTGGGCTGTCCCAGAGACACAGTTGTAAGCCCCTTTTGTAATTGTGTTTCCCATTTGTTCCTATGAAACAACCATTTTTTCCTTTTTGCATGGATATTAACAGACACTGAAAATGTGCATCTCCCTGCTGGCCTTCACTATGACAAATGGCATGCTAAGTGCCACTCACTCTTTCTCCTCTTCTTGCACAAAGTTGTCAGTGTAAATATCTTAAAATCAATATTTTTTGTTACATTTGTATGCACTTACTTAATTCTTTAAATTTTACTTAATACATGTATTTACATGCAGTAAAATATTTACATGTAAATGTTTTTTCATGCTGTAAAAATGTACAGTGAGAGCTAATTTGTCAGCCTAAATTAAATGCAACCTCACTGACTTCCATTATCCTCTCCTTTTTTTTCTTGCTCTTTCCATTTGATTGAGTCTGTGCTTTGCCCTTCACTACTTCGAACCTTCCTGAATTAGACCACTCACTTTTCTCTCTTTTTTGGGTCTTGACACTCACGAACTTTCACATCTGCTTCTTAATGCTCCCTCATCACCCTGTGTGTAAAACAAATTGAGTTCTATGTGGCACAGCAGAGTCAGGGCACAAACTCTAATAGTATAATTTTTAAAAGGTCAGAACAGTATTACTGAAAACTATGCTTGGACAGCTCAAAACTACTGTTCTTATTAACAGAATGGTTTTCTGATCCAACTGAGAGAAAACGTCAGTGAATCTTTGTAATCAAAGGTGCAGAATCATGAGGAGGAAAACGCAACAGAAACAGCAAAATGTTGAAATGTGTTCTGGAACTGTATCAGTGTTCTGCTCTGACAGAACCTAATTTAATAGAAGTTTTGATATAGACTTCAACAGGAAAAGTCTTCAACAGGCCTATGAAAACATATTACCTGTTGTCTACCAGTGGCATATACATATATATGTGTATATGTGTGTGTGTGTGTATGTATGTAAAATAGCTTGCAATGGCTTGTATCCATTACTTTGTCTTTAAATTTCAGTAAGACTGTAGCTGAAAATGAGGAAAACATACTTGGCTAAATTCTTAAATCTTATGTTAGAAGCAACATGACAGCTGGAAGGCAGATTACCACCTGTGCTTAAATTAGAGATGGCATGTGAATGCACTCAGTTATTAAGACACCAAATTTAAGGAGGTTTTATTTTAAATCCCTAAATTCTTCACCAAAATAAACAGGCATCCTAACTCTGCAGCTTCAACAAAAAGAACAAAGCAAAGTGAAACTTTGGTGTCTCATTTTTGTCCTCAAGATTGGACATTTGATATACCAGTACTGTTAAGATGTAACAACACACAGAGGTTAATGACACCTGGTCTGTTAACTGCTTCCTGGAGCAGCATAGTTTACACATTGAGGATTAAAGGTAAAGTTTTGATAGATGATTTTGGAGTAGTGCATTTGAGTGTCTGGTTTTGTTGGTTTTGTTTGTTCACTTTTTTGGTCAAACTAGCCTAAGGAAATTGGTAAAATATACTTCTATGTATCACAAAGAAATTATGTTGGGCTTTTTCACCCCATATTCTCTACTCTGGAATACTAAAACATGACTATCTACTAACAGTTAAACTATTCAAGCAGATGTTTAAATCCATTCTATCAATTTTTTAATCTCACTTAGATGACGGTTACAATATTTGCTGAAACCAAAGGACAAAAGGTTATTTTAACATCTGATACAGTTCTGTGAGTGATGACCTTCTGACTACTAAATCAAGCATAAATCTCTCATTAACTGCAACAAAGACAGTATTTCATCCTGTTTATAACATTTTAGTGAATCAATATATACTATTTTTTTTTTTTGCTTTTTTTTTGATACTATTTCACTCTTCACAGTTAATGTCAGAACTGAACTCTTTCTGTATAAGATGGCACAAACTGTTACCTCCTCTGGAAACTTTCATCATATCATGCATATTAAATCCAGGGGTTCAACTACATGATCCTACACATACACTTGCCTCCTAAACAGATGTGTATGAAAAACAGGACAGAAAATTCTGCAGGATCTCAAGCAGCCCATGGGGAGCTACAGCATAAGCCAGACACACTGGCAGGCAAAGACCTCAAAAACACCTTTTCATCTCTAACCCCTGCTGTGCCATCCTTCCTTAGAAATTTCAATTACTCCATTCTGTCCTGTCCTATATAAAAAGACTCTCTATCGGGTAAAAACACTTTAGCAAGTATTTCAATATTCAGAAAAATTAAAACATGAGGTACAGGTGAGGTAGAGCAGACAGTAAGGAGGGTCTGGTGCCCAAGACCCCATACAGACAGAGTCGCTGCTCCTGTGCCAACTCTTTCAAGTTCTGCAGGGCCAGGTGGCTTCTCAGCCTTGACATTTGTTTTCTTCTTCTGATCTACATCTCTTCCTCAATTCATATCTTTCATGCCTCCAGGCACTAATTAGAACATCTGACTGGTAAGGGGAGAAAAATATTAGCCAGATATCCTGACCCCCTACATAAGGGCATTAAGTAGTGTTCCTTCGCAGCTGATTATAAAATATCTTTAAAAAACCTTTGAAATATCTCACAGAGAAAAAAAAAAGATGACATATGATTTCAAATAATCACCATCATCTTCATTTTGGATTTATTTTTTTAAAACTTTCTCCTAAAAAACTTGAAAGAATTAAAGGTTGTTATTGTCAGTTATAGGAAGAAAAGATACATACACAGAACAGTGTAATGGAAGTTCATCACTTACTCAATTGAAGCAGTTCAAAACTCTATTACATTAAAGATATTACAAATGTCAATTTCAAGTAAAATAACTTTTAAATATCAGGAGTGTGTGTGTGTGTGTGTGTGTGTGTGTGTGTGTAATCCTTGTTTCCAGTTTGTATTGGCTGGTATCTTTGATAAGAAATAATGCTTTTAGTAAAGCATGTCTCCAATCATCATTACACCAAAGAGAAAGGTAGAAGTGGTGCAAATAAATTGGGATTTTGGTTTTAAGGAGAAACTACCATAATGTTTAAATGTGGAGCACTACGAAAACTTTTCATACCTTTAAAAAAAGATGAAGTCTTTCTTGTCTTTAATGTCATGATCTCTATCAAATATGTTTTTTCTACAACAGGTAACTAACTTTCAGTTTCATTCCTGTACAACTTGAGGAACAGTATTGCATGAACAAAAACCAGCAGTTCCCACTTGGCCATAGGAGAGCTGGGAGCTGGTGGAGGGAGGGGAATAAAAATTGATTACTTTCTGCTTAATACAGGATTCAGAAAATAAAATTATATGTACAGTTAAGCTTGCTAAATATTATTTATCAAATGCATTATTCATTTAATCTTTGTCATTTTTCATTGACTAATTTATTCAACAAATACTGCATATGATAGTCAACCAATTCTGCAGCAGTCAAAATACTATTTGTCAAATAAATTATTTGATAAATAATGATATTATTCAAATCCCTTAGTTAACTGTATTCATTTGATTACTTCTTTATTTTCAGCTAGCTTCAGCCACTGTCATGGTGTAAAGCTGCCTAAACACAAATTGATGATGCACATTAAATGCTAACATACAGCACAGACAGTGTCTATTTTCCATCAGTTAATTCTTATTAAAAAAACATGTTAAAGAACAAGTTGTAATTGTTCTTTCCTTCATATGTTCTTTAATAGTTTGTTTGTTTGTTTCCTCTGGTCCTTCTTTCTAGCTTATCATATAATTGTCTAGATGATAATGGTCTTTTATATACCATTTATATCCAGGAGGTGACTTGATACCATTTTTGAGAAATGCTTTTCAATTGCAATCTTTGGCTATCTCTAAAGATTTAATTACAATTCAAATACTCAGATATGAGTTCATGAAAACAGAATTCTGTGAATGTATGTTATGCACTAGAAAATTATCTAAGCTCTGCTTCAGCCATTTCTGTGACTGGAAGACAAGCAATTCACAGCGCAGGAACAAATGAGATTATTTTGCAATTAGAAAAATATTACTACAGACAACTAGACAGCAACCTTATCCATGAGCAGGATGCTGAGCAAGTGGAACAAGAATTTTTATCACCAGTCATGTCTTCCTCCTTTTCTACATGCCCAGCACGAGATAACTGGAACTACATTTGTAGAATTAGTGAGTATTCATGACTGCATCCAAATGCAGAGTAAATTTTGAACATATGCAATAATGCAGATTTATTAACCTCTCAGGGGGAAAAAAAAATTAAACCCAAGGAAAAAGCCTCCAATGGCCAGCAACAGAAGAGCAGGTTTATCAACTAAGCATGGAAAGTTTGGGTGCCACTTAATAGTTTTGGCCTTTGTCAATAGATGCCTCAGTTTTCTCTTTTTGAAAAGGAGCAGCTGTCAATGTTCCTATACATTTGGATTCTATACAATAAGTCTGCAATATTCATAAAGCAGTTATATCCATGCAAATCAACACAATACTTATTTTTCCGTTTTCTTTACAATAAAATATTTGTAGAAATGATAAATTACTTTTGCAAACCATGGCTCAAATGGTAACCCTACTCCAACACCATATCCACAGAAGCACCAAGTCCCAAACTGTCCCTACTCAAAAGCCTGACTCTGGGTGACTAAACTCATAGAGTTTGCGTCCTAATATTTTACCAAATTGTGAATGATTCAGGTGTAGGTAGCAATGATCTCATCTGGTGCTACAACTCACGTAGCAGTCACGATGTTACTTTTAAAGATAAAATAACTGCATTAACTGAAAATATGGACATGTTTAACAAAACTACTACTAATATGATTTAACTACCTGAGAGGTCTAAGAGGACTTAGAAACCAAAGTAATCCCCAACAGTAGTATAGTTTATTTACATGTTTTCTGATCATTGTTACGCTTAAACAACATTTTGCAAATTCAGCAAGATAAAAGATTGTAATTTTATAGTAAATTTATTATTTATGAGTCACTAATCTTTAGTTTGATGAAGAAACCACCTTAACACATCTGAGCTGCAGTATGCCTGGCTGGCTTATTTCGGGTCCTGGGGATAATATGCCATCTGTCTTTGTTCCTGACTTTTTTTTCCCCAGCATATGGGCCAGACAGAATTGATGCTTCAACCCCTTAGGTTCTCTGAGGCTGAATACTATTCCCAAAAGTAGAGTAAGGGATAGCACACTGCTAGGGAGAGAGATTGTGCTGAGGGGCAGCTCTACATCTCACTGTGAGGTGTCAGTTTGTGCACAGCCTTGTAGACAAATGAGCTCCAGGAGGCCTTGCCTTCAAAAACAAGTCATGGTTGGTCTGAGCCATACAGCTGTACCCCTTGACATGTTCTCACTCCAGCTTTCATATGCCTGTTTTTCATATTTTACACAGCTTTTGATCTATATAAGCAAGTTATCACACAAGGGGGAGAAAAAAATTTACCAGATTCAGCAATTATGCCAGGAAAAAAAACAAAACAAAGATGTATGCTGCTTTCTTTGGTGGGAGTTTGCTAGTATAGGGTCTCACACTACATCTTTTGAAGGACTCTGCACTGAACTGTAAATGCCCAATTCTGTTACCCTCCAATGATGAGAATCAGTGGCAATTGTCCTAAGAAATGAGAAGTCTCCAGATTTACTTGTCAGTAAACAAGGAGAGCAGGACTTGGAGTTGAGGGCAGCTATCTTGTAGGAACAGAGCCAAAGCCTGGGCAGTTCCACAGCTGAAGAAAGGAGACAAAGCATGTGCTGCCTCATATGAACTAAATGTCACTTGTCTTCTGAAGCTGTTTTTCCTGTATGATTGCTTTTACTTGTTTCCCACACAGTCCCCATAGGTACTATAAAAATTTAATTTCTAATCTAAATATTTAAATCCCAGTCAAACCTGTTGACATTTTGAAGGGTAAACACAAAGAAGATGTGCAATTGTTCAGCACTGTTCTGGGTCCCAATGAAAAGCTGCATCAGCTCTAAGTCTTTTTGGCATTTTGGGGTATAGGTATTTCTTATTAATTTCAAATATAATATGTTATGAAATAATCTAATTTTTCCAAGACAATTAATTTACAATAAATTACTGAACTTTTGAGTACTGGAGTGTTGTTTCCTGCATGGTGGGTCTTCTGTTTTGGAGTTTTATTGAGTTTTTTCCAGTAAATTGAAACATTTATGAATCAGAGAGCATCATCAAGAAGTTAGAATTTTACAAATATTTCCAGTGTTTAAAATAGCATCACTTAAATTGTTAGCATTTGTGTTGTACATGATCTTATTTTTCTGTTGAGATTAAAATTTAAGATACAAAGTCTTTCCTAGGTAACAGGAGTCCAGAATTTTCTGAGAAACACTACAATTACTGTGTAATTGATCTTACACAGTAAGATCTTACAAGTGAATTCAGAAGTTTTCATCCATGTGAAATTGTGATAATACAAAAATATGTGAAGGCATGATACTGATCATAGAAGCCTTATAGTTTAAATAAAAATAATTATTACTAAAAATGGCAAACAATCAAACTAAAAGTTATCAATCTGAATGTTTATGTTAACAAGAAAGTCAAATCAATTTTCAAATTAAGTATACTCCAAACGTATGAATCTAAGAAATTTATACGTGGTTTCCATAATTACCTCCTGGCACAAAAAACAGTAACAGATGAATAACAAAAACATTCAGTCTTAATAGTATTATATTTTCCTTCTCAAAAAATCTGCATGATTTAATTTTTTTTCTTCATGCAGTTTGTTAGCTTCGTTAATTATAAAGCAAACAGCCTGAAAACATCACAGTTGAAGGCTATGAACATTGCTGTAAGTGCTTTTATATTGATTTCAGACCACTCTCACTGAGTGCATCAGCATAATAGTAGTGCCATAGGCAAGCAATATGTGTTGATTAGTACAGAATCAATTTTATCTACTTTCATACTTGAAATCATATTTAATTAATGAGGAATCCAAGCAAATACTTTTTGAAACAAAATAACTCTGATCCCTCTTCAGGAGTTCCATTAATTTATAATGTTCTTTAGAACCTAAAAATTGTTCTGACTTATCTTTTCAATGAATAGGGGTTTGTTCCTATCACTATAAAGAAAAATTCCTTCAGGCAAGTTTCCTGAGATTCCCTAACACATCGATCATTACAGAAAATAAAAACATACTTTAAACAACCTCAGCATGGTTATACCCACAGGCACAATTTGGCCAACAGAAATTTAATATCTAGGAAAACAAATAAATATTTGTGCTTGCTATTTGCATGGAAAACAGCTGAAAAGAACCATATGTTTACTTAACTTATTTTTATAGCTTTTATTAATTGAATCTAAAAAATTGGCAGCATTATTGCATTTGATCTATTAAAGAGAAATAAAAATCTATTGCCCCAATATTAAATAAAGTAATGACCAAAAATCATGACAGTTACACTAATTGCACTATTTTTGGTGTCTTACTTTACAAAATACTGTTATAAACTTACCTATTACCATAAAATCCTAGGGAGATGGTGTTCACTAAGCAACACAATGTGGAAAGGTGGAAGCTGAGAGTGGTGTAGAGTTGTTAAGGCAGCTTAAATGCCCCTGTGACCTCCTGGGGCATCAATAGGTTTATAATAATGATAATGGCATCTAGAACTGGCACTCAGCTGATCTGCTGGCCCCTCTTTGAACTGTCAAAAACCTTTAGCATGGCCAGTGCACCAAAATTACCGAGAAGTTGTCTGGAGGACAAAATTGCGTGCATTATTTTATCCAGTGGTGATATCTATCAATCCTATTGTCTTATCCAAAAAAAAGTCAACAAGAAGCTGTAATCTGATGAACTGCCATTGGTGACTTGTGTTGCTGGTTAATGGAGAAAGAGGAAATGGGGGAAATTCCAGCTCCCTTTGCTGCTCTCATATATTTCTGCAACTGGTTTTGCTCCACATTGTGCTCTAGTTTGGGTCCATGACCACCGAGGCTACAAGCCAAGTCCCCACCTAACTCACTCACTCTCCACTCTCTGTGGGAGAGGGTTGAAAGTAGAACATGAAAATCCTGTGGTCAGGATAAAGGCAGGCAAAAATGCTTTCCAGCTCTTGCTGTGGTGAGCACAGGCCCAACCTGAACAAATTTAAATTAATTTTGTTGGCCTGTTGTATCAACACTTTCCCCTCATCTGACATCGACCTTCATCACACTTTTTCTTGTTCTCTCCACCTCTCTCTTTCAGGTGTTTCATGCCCTTTTTTGAATACTCCTTCCAAAAAGTGCCATGAATGGGACTGAGGGGCTCAGCTGTTCCCTGTGGTGGCTCCCTGTGGTTGGGATGGGCTGTGTCTGGCCCGTGGTAGCCCCTGGCCTCTTCCCTCAGAGGCTGCCCCTGCAGCTCCTTCTGTCAGCTCCTGGGCACCTGCAAGTGCCACGGGAATCTTACCTAAGCATAAGTCTCCACTATACCTACCCCCTTATTTTTTTTTTTTTTTTTACCTTTACATAAAAGTAAAAAATTACCCATTAAAAAAAACAAAAAGGGAAAAAAAAAAGCTGCAAATTGTCTGGCAGTACCCAGCTGGGTACTATATAAACACACTATCTGTGTGTTCTTCTAGGAAAATGTAAAAGTTTTGATGGTTGATGTTAGGAGGCTATATGTATTTGAGATTGATAGCAGTGCATTGTTTTCTATGCAAGTTACATTATTTACAGAAATCTCTTCTTGGTGTAGTATTCAGTCAATGAAAGAATTATTCTCCCTTTCCTTTGTGCTGCCACGTGAA
Source organism: Cichladusa arquata (assembly GCA_026413545.1). NCBI lineage: Eukaryota > Metazoa > Chordata > Aves > Passeriformes > Muscicapidae > Cichladusa > Cichladusa arquata. The sequence continues at coordinate 28,487,564 of JAOTQP010001652.1, read as the reverse complement.
ATAAAGTAAATAATAAACACCAGTGAGTGAAATGTCACTACCTGTTTATTTGAAATCTACTAGGCCTTCATGCAAGATCATCTTTAGCTACACCTTTAGTATGTCAGACAACAGAATTTTTTATTTTTTTAAAGTATTCTCTGGCAAAATGGAAAATATAGATTAAATACTTAAATAAATTAAAAGACAGAAAAAGAGGTCAAAAAAGAGGAAACATTTTATCATAATAAGCTCTTCTACTTTCAGCTCACTCATAATGAAAATGATACACTGGAAAAGGAAACCTGGATATTGTTTGTGGAAGGTATGGAAGATAATGCAAGGACAAAGAAATACGAAAGAATGGCTTAGAAACACTCAAAGTTCTTATCATAAGCCAAATAAAGGAAACACATCAGAAGTTTTAGAGTTTTTTTCAGGTGTTATGCGCCTGAATCAGAAATTATCGTTTTAAAACAAAAAACAACAACAAAAAAAATCCAAAAAACCGAACACCCCCCCCAAAAAACCACCCAAAACAAACAAACAAAAAAAACCACAGCAAGCAAACAAAAAAACAAAAAACCCCACACCTAAATCAACCGCATAAAAGCTCCAAACTAGATTATAGTACATGGTCAGAAAATTGATAATCAGGAATTATTTTCTGTAATATTCTCACTTGAATATATTTGAGTTAGTAATGAAGAAAAGCTAATTTCATTTCATGGTTGTTTAGTGGACTGTGAGACAGATACAGAGAATCATTTCGTATGTATTTAATTTGCAGTGGGCAGCATTACACATAAGACCTGCAGGCAGTAATCCCAGTGGAGAAGTGTTGTGGTTTAACCCTCAGAGGGGGGAGAGAACCAGGAAAGTAAAAGTGACAAAACACATGGGTTGAGATCAAGACATTTTAATAGGGAAGTAAAAGCCACACTCAAATAAGCAAGGCAAACAAGGAATTCATTCACCACTTCCGATGGGCAGGCAGATGTTCAGGCATCCCTAGGAAAGCAGGGCTCCATCTCACATGAGGGTTACTTGGGAATACAAACATGATCATTTCAAATGTTCCTCCCTTCCTTCTTCATCCCTCATCTTTACAGGCTGAACATGGGCCATATAATGTGGGCACGTCCCTTTGGTGAGTTGGAGTCAGATGTCTCAGCTGTGTCCTTTCCCAATTTGTTGTGCACCCCCAGCCTCCTCACTGGTGGGGTGGGGTGAGGAACAGAAAAGGCCTTGACTCTGTATAAATGTGGTTTAGAAACAATTAAAAGGTACCTGTATTATCAACAGTGTTTTGAGCACAAATCCTAAACACAACCCCACAACAGAGGCTGCTGCAAAGAAAATTAACCATAGCCCAGCCACCACCAGCATAAACAGCTAAGGACTAAAGGGGCAATCTGCTTCCCTGTAATTCTAGCTCAGAGCAAGGCCGACTGAAACAGCACCACAGAGATTTGAACTGCTCCTGAGTACCTCGTGTCATTTAGGGAGGAAGAAGCAGGATAGGAATAAAGCAGTTTTACATATAAATAAAACAAAACTCTACAATAATTCTCCTTACCTGTTGACCAGCTAAAATAGTTTTGCACTTATAATGACAGACGACTTTCTCTGATCTTGACAAATTATTTTTGGCCCAATGAGGCAGGATTCTATAGGACCTAAAGTATGAGCATTGCAAAAAGAAGAAACTAACTATTTTTGCAATTTTTGTATTATGGTAAATATAAATTCATACATAAATTACAGTAAATTAGAAACTATTTTTCAAGGATTTTGTTTTATAATTTACTTAAATTTATTATGTTTACATAATTATTTGACATATTTTAAGAAACAGTTTCACCAGAAGGTAAAGCAGCTATTTTCACTTGGGAAGCTGACCTGTTTGTTTCCTTTCAGTCATCAAGCTTCTACTTTTCCTTCTTACTTCATAAATAGAACACACAGGGCAGGGACAAAATAAAGATATTATATCCAAAATCCTGGTTTGAGAAAGACTTTTGATGTATAAGTATATTATTCTAAAAGGGAAATTTCGACTATGCAGGCATGAAAACTTGTAAGGATTTTAAAACTGTAAATTCTACAGCATAATCAAATTATTCCATGAAGGAGTTTGTAAGACTTTGCTGACATGGATGGACAATGACATGCAAAGAAGTGTGCAACGAAAGATAAGCTAGGGAAATTAACATACCAGAGAAAGTGTCTCAGATACATTGCATAAAGAACAGAACCACAGTAGTGCACACCCTAATTTCACAGAGTTAGATATTTCAAAGGAAAAGAGTGTAGAAAGACCTGAAGGTTAAGGGTTTTTGCCTGTGACAATTGTTTCCCAGAATTTCACTCAAGGGACTACAGAGAACAGAGAGGACATTCAAAATGTATCCTCAGAATTCTCTCTTGCAAATTTCAGGACTGCATTTTACCTAGAAATATTCACAAGACATAAAGTGAAACAAAAATACTGAAATTTATCACAACATCTTCACATGACTCTTTTAGTTGATTCTAACTTGCTCCTCTCTGTCAATGAACACACATACCTTGACTTTCAGATGTAGAAAGGGGATGAGACTGAAAGGAGAAATGCAGGAAAAAGGCAACAGGATGTTGGAGTTTTCTTAAAAGGCAGCAAGTGCTGAGTTGTGAAAATGTAAAATTAAATAGGATTAATGACCTATCCCCCTTTTCTCAAATATTTAAGTCATAAGGATAGATTAGCAACAAGTCTTCAAAAAGGTTGTGGATAAGAGATATTAAAAATAAGAGGGATGTATCGATGACTGAGAATTATCACAGTGTTTTCATCTATGAGAAACAGGCAAAGGTATTGTTGTGTGGGTTTTTTAAATTCATATGTCTATCTTGATGCAAATTTTATATTTTCTCCATATTGAGACCAAGACAAATATTATATATGCATATACATTTATATTGTAGCTTGCAGTTTAGGTTTTGAAATCAGAGAGTATGATGACTGTCTAAAATCAAGGAGCTATCCAGAAATATTTTGAAGTCTTTTTATTCTTTTATTTCATATATAATAAAGTAATAAAACAGACAAAATAAATTTCATTAAATCCTTCAAGTAGTTTGAAAAAGCCACAAGATCAGCTATTCATTTGCCTCTGCTTCGTGAAAAGATTTTCTGAAGCCACTTAATGAGTGGAAAAGTGAAAGGGAGATAAGAACAGATCAAGACTACAGCATGAGATAGATATCAGAAACCAGGGTTAGGAAGTGCATGCTTATGCTAATAATTGTGCTGTATTTGTGGAATAGTTACAGCTCATTTGTGCTAAGTTTAACATGAACTGCTTTTTTTATAACGTAAATATGAATATTTATTTAGCTGAAGACAGCTAAGATTTATATTTTGTTTAATTCAGATTTGTATTTTTTCCAGATTTTTTTTTATTTATTGGAAAAGAAATTAACATATAGACCACACAACACACATACATTCTCATATACACACAACTCCTATGAGTGTGTACGAGCAGATATATCCCACCATAATGGAAACAAAATGCATTCTGTATAGTAAAGATTTTTTTTTTTATAAAATGGATACAGTCCTACACTTCAGATTAATAAGCAATTACATTTTTTAAAATATGCTAAGCAAATTATACCAACAGTGTGAACTCCAGGTTTGGAGCTCTTGCAGTGGACCACACAGAGTACTGTATATGTGAGTAATATTTTTCTGTCTGGCTAGTCCATAATGCCAATAAAAACTGATCTATCCCTAGAAGAAGTATTAGTTCCAATACTGTGGAACTAATAAGAAATGAGATATTTTACTTGCAACCTTTTAAGACAGAATGGTATCCACACTATTTCTGTACTCATATCCCACATGTCTGCTCAGAGGAAAATATCTCTGCGGAGTCAGAACTGAGCTTTCTGATGGGGATGGGTAGTTTTGCTAACCACATGCCAACCACCTTACACCATTGGTTTTCCTACTGTTCATCCAGTTTTCCATTTCCAAATAGCACCATTACTCTGAGAAAAAATAAGATTTAGAAAAGCAATTTGAAAAATGGAAAGAGGTGATAAATGCTCCTTCAGCATCTATTATCTTGGAACTTTTTATTTGGGTAATTAATAGTTTTGTTTCAATGACGACTGAATTCCACCTGTGGCAGCTTCCTTAGATTCCAATATATAGATATATAAAATTCCTGACACTCTGTATCTCAGAGCAACCAGGGAGAACAAACAGATAAGTAAATAAAGAAATCAAAGCTCCCTTTATTAGAAATTAATGATTCGTTCATTCATCTTTAAACATATCGCATACTGCATAGACCTATCTAGAAAAGCACTTCTAGGAAGTTGAGATTTTTACTCTTCACCTTAGAAGGTGCTAGTTTCATTTGCTTCTGCTTTCTTAATCTGATTTTTTTCATGGCATGATGAAAGCAAGCACATCAGAGTACAGACTTATTCTATCCTGGAATTAGTCTTTTAAAAACTGAAAGAACCAGAAATTTTTAGATTTTCTGCTGAATTAAATCCATTAGAGGTTTTTATTTGATTAATTACAAATTAATATTCACCTCTAATTGGTTCATAATATATTTTTCACATGTACTAAGGCACATTTAAATATTAATTATTAGCAATATGAAAAATGCACATACATTAAAAGTCTACTAAGACTTATCTCTTTGCAACAGATTTTGACAGAAAAAGAAAGCAAAACAGAATAATAAGTAAGAATTCCAAGTAGTAACAAGGTTTACATGACTTCAACATATTTCACTGCAAAGGTCTATGTACAACTGCAAACAGTGAAGGCATCTTTATTGCATGTAATAGAGCTGTATCACAGCCATCATTTTTCAGATAATACACCTACAGCAAAAAAGTACCTCATAGTTTCACTACATCAGAAACTGTCTCAAAATCAGTCAATAGGAGCTGGATATAAGCAATTATGCTTAATAACACTGAAAGAAAATAAGATCAACAAATGAAAGGAAGAATACTTTTATCTTTAGGCAATTAGGACGTCAAACGGATGGCAGAAAGTGTAGTGGAATAAGGAAGAAATAGTGAAGAAAAGACACCCCATAACTTAAGTGGAAATTACAAATGAATGAGAAATTTTTGCATAGCTTTTCAATAAGATAGTTCTTGCTGCTTGATATTCTTTTTGAATCATTCCAGTGCATGTTTTGCAATACATGCTGTTCCTTAAGAAAAGCAAAATGCTACTTTTTCAACAAGTGCAAAACATAAGTCTTTCAAGAAAATAAACAATGAAGAAAGAAACATTACTTTAAAACCTTTGCTCCATAGCAACCATTTCCTGATATAGTGGCAAAAATGTCACAGACGTATGAGATCATTGAGCTCATTTTGCTGCTTGGCACATTAGGAAGGTTTTTTGCTTCCTCTAGCATCTAAGTATATAAAGAGAATGCCATATTAGTCTTACTCTAGTTTAAAGGGTAAAAGTTTATTTTGTTAGGTTTTATTTCAAGGATGCCTGGCTGGTGAGTGAATGAAGACAGTCTAATCTCTCCTTAAGAGCTCTGTCATTAAAAATGCTCAAGTTCTTCGATGGATACCAAAAAGCATTACTTTAACTTCAACAAGAACAAAAAGAACAGATGTGGAAAGTAGAAGGTATATGGGATCCAAAAGGAGTAACTCCAGCTGTAGCGGACACTACTGCTCAAATGCCATCTTCAGCATTCAACAACTGAGAGTTCAACCCAAATCTTGTAAATACAGAGGCAAGTTATCATGAATTGTATGTCTTCATGCTGTGAGAAATGGAAATGAGAAAAACAATAAAAGCATGAGCATAAGTTCTTGGAAAAAATACTCACTTGAATTTTTCAGTAAAGCCAGATAAATAGAAATGCCAGGAGATATTTGTGGTTGTTACTGTTGTTATCAATTCACAAGCCAAGAAATAACCTATGACCTTTTCATAGATGAGATGTAAAATTAGGACCCTGAGATAAAGTACAGTATACTGTAAGATTCATACTCAGAAAGATGTGTATAGTTTTACCTTGATTGAAGTAAAGTAATAGAAAACTTAAGCACACTTATTTACAACCTCTTCAAAGAGATCTAGAAGCAGATCCTGGTATGGCGAAACAAATACTCTGTGAGCTTCCCCAAAGAATCTTACATTTCCCAGGGCAGAAGTGCAGTAGAAAGCTTGCAGCTGAATGTTTGGCAGGTGAGAGGACAGTCACTACGTTTCTGGTGTTGTTTCCTCCCTAGAAGGCCCCTCAGAGAAGAAAACAGTTCTGGATACGGTCAACATATACATTTGCAAGCAGAGAGAATTGAATTTCTTTATGTGACCACCAAGTGAGCCGGGCATAAACTTGTTATGGCCTGGAAGGCAGAGCAAAATTACTCTGTACTGAAACAATCCAAAAATTCAGACTTCTGAGCCAAGGAACACTGGAATGCTGTTTTATTTTGCATATTAAGTAAGATACTTTTCTCACCATATAAGATACAAGAAGCTGTTTCCTGTCATGACTATGTCTTTAGTGTCTGTTTTGGCTTTTAAAATCCAGTGACCCTATTACTGCTGTGATAACATAAGATGACATGACATGACATGACATAGCATAACGTAACATAACATAACATAACATAACATAACATAACATAACATAACATAACATAACATAACATGTAACATAGCATAACATAACACTGTGTGTTGCTACCTTGTTCTGGCTGCAGAGATCTAGCAATTTGGACAAGCAAAATTCTGTTTTTGAGTAAAAGTGATAAGATGTGAGTATGGGGAGTTGAGGAAGAACATGACAGTCTGAGTAGAACAATTTATGCTGTGTCATATGCATTATTCATTTTTATATAAAATTCCAATGTTGGACAAGATGGGGAGTTGTTACTGGAGATACTACATAAAAATTTTGGATCATGGTATAATTAAAAGACCTAGGAGGAAGAATTAAGAGAACCAACATTTACACTGGTACTTTAAGTCATAAAGCAAAACAGCTGAAAGGAAGAGAGTGCATTCTTAAAGATAAAATTTTTAACTCTAGGCTCAGATCTACCAGATCAGAAATATAGATAACTTGCCTACTAGTCTCACTTGCAAAATAATTTTTATATCAGGAAAGCAAAAAGGATTTTACATTGAGCATATTTTTGTCCTTCTAAACTAAATTCTGGGTGGAAAGTTTTCAGCAGGGCCTGGGTAAAGCAAGCAGTTAGAAATCAAATTGAAAACTTAATTAATGAGAGTTTTGCTGATAAATTGGAATAAAAATGGACTGTATAGTTCACAGAAGCATAAAGTTAGAATTATTTAAAGCACTGCACCGTTGATATTTTCAAACATGCTTAAACTATTTTAAACAAAGAATGTCCAATGATCAAGCAGCTAAATCCAAATCAGAAAAAACGTTATAATTTTATAATATTTGTGATTCAAATAAGAATACAAGTATTTTGGTAAAATAAATTGTATGTATCATCAGTTATGGTTGAACATCATCAAATGAAGAAATGTTCTTTTTTGTCACATTATAATATAAAATGTCAACGCACATAGATGACTTTAACAAACTTGTGCATATCTGAAATTTTCTGGTAGATTTATGACAATAATAATACAGAGTGCTTTCTACGCTGTACATAAATACTTTTATACATATTGTAAGCTGTTACCGGTTGGCAGGAACTGTTGGGGCTTGTCCTAGCATTAATGTAGAGCCCCAATGTATGAGAGAAGAGACTTTTAGATTTGTTATAGTGTGGATCTACACGCTCTGTGATTAAAGCACTGTCATTTTTTTTGTGTGAATCATTGGACGCATAGTTTAGGACTAAGGATTAACTCCCAGATATCTCCATTCATATTATGCATAGGTTTTGCACTACTTCCAGTGCTTAAACAGGAAAGAATATAGTGTTTTCCCATCAGGTGAGGTAGGCTGAGGTGACAGAGCCTGCCTTCTGCTCTCCCCCAGCCATCAAGACACTCACAAGGGATCATTCTTTCCATGAGGAAAGAAATTGTAGAATTGTTGCAGTTACCCAGTAGTCTATACTGTCAGCAATGGTCATACTTTTTGAATCAAAATAACTACTTCTGAAACCAAAATAACAGGCATTGCTGAGAGAGAGACAAAGAAGTTGGGAACAATAAAAAAAAATAAAAATAAAAGCACAGATTAGACAGACCAGATCAGGACTCTATCTTTTACTCTTTATATTTCAGAAGCTTTTCTGTATTTTCTGCTCTGAAATTCTAAAAAGAATTTTTTTCATATAGCAAATGAAAAGCTCACAGGATGTTTTCAAGAAGATGTAATACATCCATTTCTTTCTTAGTTGCACAAAGCCTGTGAACATTGACAAGATAAAACCTTCAGGATAAGAAAACCTTCAGGTTAAGAAAGCATCTTCCTACCCTCACTTTCCCAGTGGAAAAGGTGTTTAGTCTCCTGTGTACTATAAACTCTAATGTCCTTCTGTGCATGTATTTCTGAAAAAGCAGAGAATAATAACTGATGCTTTAATGTGACAATTGCACAGCAACACAAAAATGGTAACACATCAATAAATGTAGCACAGGAATTCTGTGTTTACACCCAGATGTTAAGATCTTGTAAATTTAATTTAGTTCCACATTACATTGGAGAAAACACATTCATAGCTTTTTTTTACCTGATTTGCATTAAATGCAAACATTAATCAATTATGTAATATTTTTATAAAAATAGATTAAATTAGGGTTATTTAAGTAGAAAGTCACAAATGTAAAGACATGAAATATTTACATTTCCTTGGACAATTGTAATTCCTTTGTTGTTATGCTTATGTAGTATGACATGTTCTTCAGCTACAGGATCACATATATTCCCCACAGGCTATTGCCTCACTCAGGACTAAAGCTGCATAGAAAATTAAAGTGTGACCCATTAAGTGTCTGCCTTTGCAAATGAAACATTTCTGAACCTCTAATGATTTTTTTTTTTTCAGTTTTCTTTACCTACATACTTTTGTGGCTGGCAGCAGAGTATTTACATTGTTTAAGAATTTACACTCATGATAAATTAAGCGTCTTTGTTTTATTTGGTTTTTCTCTATTGAAAGCTAGCATGACCCTACAAGTCTTCGGGACAGATTATCTTCATGTCTTTCTTGATGCCTCCATAACTATGCCTGAGGTTGCATGCCTTATTCAATACAGAATAAGCAGACCTAAACCACAATCAGTCAGTACTCTGCTGTCCCTAAAATATTTCTTCCATCTATATCACATGCTTTTTTTGAAATTTGAATGTCATCTCAAAGAACCATAAGAACTTCTTCCTATAAACAAATTTCATGTAAACTACTTTGCCAACCATTACGTATGGCTTTCCATAGATTTTACATACATGCAAAAATTAAAAAAAATTGTCACTATTCACCTCACTGTTCACCAGGTAGGAACCAAAACCCTTAATTTATTCCTGTTGTTAAACTGTTACAATATTTTCATGTTGTCAGGCTCTTCCTTTAACGCTAATAGGATATTTATCAAGAAAATGTGCCCTTCTTGGGATATTAGATGTGTGACCATTAAGAGGTACAGAAAATTATTTGAAAATTAACACTGCTCTATCCATATATTTTCAGCAGTTTTATTCTTTCTTTTCAAAGAGGAAACTCAGGGAAATGGTATGTGCAAACTTACAGCTTTCCAGCATGAGTATCATTGAGACATTTGCTTGAGATACCAACATTTCTTTTCCTGTAAACTGTAGTGGAAAGCTGTCATATTCTGGTCTCTTCCTGTGCATAATGAACTTGTGCTGCTGTTACATTGTTCTGATTGATATGGGGATTATAAATTATACTTAGGCATGTACTCTTAGCTTTGTAATTTGCACGTATTTTGGAAGAGTTCTGAACATTTATTATGCCCATAACATAACCTCCCTAAGCATTCATCACCTGATGGGAGTAAAGAGTCCATGTAAAAGCGACAGAAGGAGCCTCTCTGTAAACCTAGGCTTTCAGCTGTAACATTAAATTGAGTTAGCCATTTATCTTCTCTCTTTTCCATAGCCTGTAGACTTTATGAGTTACTCATTTAATCTTCTTTCAGTTTACCATTTATATTTCCCCTTACATGCATTATATCTTTTTGATGCTTGAATTTTTAAATGTCATATAACAGCTGCCTCCTCAAAAATGTTTTTCAAAATCTATCTAGTCAAATAAGGCCAAAATTCTTCAGATCAGACATGCCTTGTAATTGCATTGGTTTTTGAGTGTGTCTTTTTTCTTGATTTTCTGAAGCACAGTGTCATGACATTGGGAAATAGAATGGAAATTGTAGCAGTATGACACTTAGAGAAATCAGAGAAAACCCTCTGACACCCAACTTTATTGCACTGGGCCTTTAATCAGGACTCACTGCAGTTTGCTTGGTTAGCTTCAGACAACTTGGTTATCTCAGGATAACAATATGGTAATGAACACTTAGTTTGTTATTGTAAAATCAAGATTCAATCTGCATCCCTGTTTATCACCTGATTCTCTGATAAAAATTAAGGCATCATTTCCAAAACTGATTTAAAATTCATACCATGGGAAAGAGGCTGTAGGCATTAAGATACTTGTTTTCCAGAATATTTAATTCCTTTCTGGTACAGCCTTCCAGATCACAGTCAGGATAACCTACACATGGCTCTCTAATTAGACATTGCCAGCTCAGTTTTCGTAGTTGCAATATTGAACACTGCTTGTTTCAGATTTAAATTTTCTTGTTTATTTTCGTTCTGGTTTTTTGCTTTGGTTTTTTTTTTTTTTTTTTTAATTTTTAATTTTGTCTTTTAGTTCCCT
>JAOTQP010001652.1:28457351-28469100 GCA_026413545.1 Cichladusa arquata | reverse complement strand
TAAGTTTTAAGCCTGCTTTGCCTCTGCTCCTGAATCCTATCTCTAAAGGAAACTAAATATATTAAAATTGGCAAACCAAAGTCACACCGTGACAAGCACCATCTTGGTTAACCTGACAAAGTTAAATGCAACTTAAATCAACACTTGTTCATTTACTGTAGTTTTTACCTGTCAAGGATTTCTTGGGACACTGATTCCCTAAAAATATAATCTGAAGAGTTTAATAGGAAGCCTTTCTATTACAAACCCAAAAAAGGAAGCAAGGTTTGCCCTAAAATTGTCTTTTTAATTAGTTCAGCAGGAAACTGCATAGATCTGAGCAACTGTTGTAATACAAGACAAAAGAAGATTGACAAGAGAAGGATTCTTACTTGGCTGATATCATATTATTCATTACAGGTGGGTCAAAATTTTGACTGCCTTGTACTGAAGTTTCTTTAGTATTGAGGCTGGGTTTTAGATTTTAATTTCTATCAGGGACCTTCTGTGTTCAGGGTAAACTTTAATACTTTATGTCTTGTCAGCAAGGAAATGCTCTTGAAATTAATTTCATATTGGAAAAGAATTTTTTACTTTTATTGCATTTGTTTCAATATTAAGCTTTTTAATTATATCATTAGAAAATAATTATTTTACTGCAAACTTTATCAGATCTAAATTGGAGACTAAATTTGCCTGTGCAAGACAAAATGACACTGCATCAGCACATATTCTGTAACTCTGATCCTTGGACCTCCTTACGGTCCAAATTGATTTGGTTCATAACAGCTTGCTGAGTAGCAAATATTTACATTCCCTTGGTGCATTCATCGAAGAAACATCTGTTGTTGAAGAATATTTTTTAGTGACCAACTTCCTAATAGGGGAAGAAGACAAAAGTACTTTTTTCTTCTAAGAGGAGGATGAATAATCATGGAAAACAAGAAAATGTGAACAAACTAAAGTATAAGAAATATCCCAAATAAACATAGAAATCTTTCTTTGGGCTTTCCCTGCGCTTTTCAACTTATATTCAGCTTATATTAAGCTTTTTAATATAGATATGTACTTAGTATTTGATATTAAATACCCTATATCAAGAAAAATTGGTAAGTAAAAAGATCCCCAGACTAGTATAAAAGTGACTCAAGAGATTAAATAGAAAAATTCTTCAGTGAATCACGTAGGGATTTAACTATTCAAAGGTAATAATAATTTGTATTCCAAGATTATAAATTATTCAAACATAAGATTTTTTTTCTAAATATATACAGTAAATTTCTAATTTGTTTGTAACTTCACAAGTAATCATGTGCACTTCACTGGCATTGGCAATGCTATTAGCAGAAATATTTAACAGAATTTGTTTCTTTGTAAACAAGTAGTAACCAAATATGATAAAAATTAGTGAAAGAAGGTTCTTGCATTTTAAAAGTTAATATATTATGGGTAAATTACTACTTACACGATTCTAAATTTCATTAGATATTTGTGATTTATGCAGGATATTAAATGCCATTAATAGAAACAATAAATTAAAAGGCAGCAGGGCTCAGTAATACTTTATTCAGTGTGCTGGTAACATGAGGTTCTGGTTAGCTGTAAATGCTTGTAAGAGATTATCAGCTAAAGAAGTTCTTTTATTTCCTTACCAAGCTGATCTGCCTGGTTCCTGTGAGTACTCTTCAAATTTATCTGGTAAGTTTTATACAATGACATGTTGCTCAATGACATATGCAAAGTGCTAAACTACATCTAAATTATCTACTAAAATAATATAATAATGAAATCATTAAGGTTGGAAAAGACCTCTAAGATCATCCAGTCCAACTATTATCGCAGCACCGACAGGTCTGTCACTAAATCACGTCTCTAAGCACCACATCTATGGCTTTTTTGAACACTTCCAGAGACTGTGACTGCAACACTTGCCTGTGCAGCCTGTTCCAATGCTTGGCAACCCTTTCAGTGAAGAATTTTTTCCTAATATCCAGCCTAAACTTGCCATAGTGCAATTTGAGGCCATTTCCTCTTATTCTGTCATTTGTTTGATGGGCAAATAGGCCAACAACCACCTTGCCAGCAACCTCCTTTCAAGCAGTTGTAGAGAGCAATAAGTGCTGAGTGTCCTTTTTTCCAGGCTGAACAACCCCGTATCCCTCAGCCACTCCTCACAGGACCTGTGCTCCAGACCCTTCACCAGCTCTGCTGCCCTTCTCTGGACACACTCCAGCACCTCGATATCTTTCTTGTAGTGAGGGACCCAGAACTAAACATAGGGTTCAGGGTGCAATTTCACCAGTGCCGAGTCCATGCAAAAGGGGAGATAGGTGCAACATGGAACATGAAGCTTAAAGGCATAGGAAAAACAAAACTAAACAAAAAATAGAAAGAAAAAGAAAAGAAAAGAGGGTACACTGGTTTAGAGCTCCTAATGCAAGAATTCAGAGCAATCCAGAATCCCTGAATACTGCCTGTGAGTTTTTTTCTTTTTTCTCATTTTCCACTAACAGGAAACTTACAGAGGAAGCTGGGAGACAGGTCTCCAGGGAAATGTTCTCCCTGCAAATGTAGTTTGTTCACGTCCTCCAAATACTGTTACATTACTGAAAAGGGATAATGGTAGAAAAATAATTTGTGCTTTCCTTAAAGGTACTCAAGTGCCAAGAACTACATTTTGAAACCAGTGTGATATGAATGTGTTATAGCTATCACAATTACTGCTAATTGCCAGTTATGGATCTTTTCCCGGCTTTATAGTTTGAGCTTCTGCCTGCTGCTACACTAGTGCACAAATCTGAAACAAATCTACAGAACAGCTATTTCCTCATATCTGCTGCGTGAGAAAATGGACTGGCTGTTTCTGTAAGGCAGTGAAATACACCAGGAGGGCTCCCTAGCTAATGAACCATTCCAGCCAACGTCTGGCATGAAACAGGGCACAAACTGATGGAAGAAGTTCACATCATCTCCTGGCAAACCAGGATACAATCTGTTTCAAAGCTATCTATCACACTGTCAAAGACATCGAATCAGCTCTGCTGGGAAGAACTTCTGCCACCCTGACAGAGGCATTTTGTGACCACCTAGTGCCAACCAACTATTAAATAGTTAGATTAGCTATAACTTTTGGTCCCACACATACCCTTTTTTCTCCCTTGCAAGCTTTCTCTTTTCTCATATTTCAGACCTAAAAAATAGGAAAGGGGTTGCATTTTTTGCTAATCACTCAAGGGAGACACCAATCTGTTAATGGAAAATTAACTGCTGATATGAAATAATCTTTGACATTCATCATTTAAACTCAAACTATGCACATTCTCATGGCTTTCTTGCAAGCTGCTGAAATAACTGAGGAGTAAAACTGAGATAACCTTTCCAGGTAATAAATCTAGTCTGTTCAGATGCTGACATATTTCATATCTTCCTGAGACTATAACAAATTTAAAATATTTTTGTTTAAGAAAACTCATGAAATAGCTAAAAAACATGCATCTTAGTAATTCTAAAGATGTCTGTCATAACAGCTAAACTTCCAGATTTGTAAATACCAGTCAATTTGAACCAACTGAATTTCTATCAATACATAGGAACCATTTACTGTAACAGATAAAGGTCATGTCTGATACAGGTAAACTTTAAAGAAATTTGAATGAGACTCTTGTTGCAACACTATAGAAGCTATAAATCAATGCAAGAGCAAACTATGTGTGAGAGGGAGTGGAGTAGTCTGAAGATAAAGAAGCTGGTGATGCAAAAGCTGATAATCCTAAAGATGAGAGGACACCCACTGGAAATCTTTTTTCACATGTCTACAACTGAAGACTTGTGTGGATCATTTGTTAATCTTTTTTATTCTGCTTGAGTGGTCTAAATTATGGCATTGAATTTGAGAGCAAATACCTCTAAGCAAAGGAGGAGGAGCTAGGACTTGCATTCTGTACTAAGAAAAAGTATAGGAATGAGGCTGGGGAGAAGGAGACATGACCTTTATCTGTTACAGTTAAACTAAGCAATATGCCGGTGGCCTAACTTCAATATTTTACGCAAATTTAGTTGGAGCATTAGACCAAGAAAGCAATTCAGGTCATCTATTTTCCTTTATCACTTACCTAGGAAACTCCTAATACTATTTCTATTCTAGATTTTGTATTTTTCTATGTATCTGGGACTAAGTACCTCTGCATAGTTTAGAGTTTGAACAGCTGCACGTTCAGATGACAGCTAAATTCCATTACAGTTCAGAGATGCAGTGCCAATCTTATCAGGCCTGTCAGTCATCTAAACACATTCATTGTCTCTGCACTGGATAATGAAGCCAACTACATCCCTGAATGTAGTTGCACACAATCAAAGTATTCTGGATGGCATGTAGGTGTTTAATCCACCATGCAGCCAGGAGGTGGACAGGGAGGTGCCGAAACTGCGTGTTCAGTACCTGCTGCCATTCTGAAACCTGAGAGGTCAGACGACTCTGCCAGTTCTTCAGACAAGTTTGGGATATCTGTGCTCTTCCCTAATGCTGGAGCTCACCTTTTTCCTGCAAACAAAAACAGTTACACACACCATACTATTAAAACACTGTATGCCATAACAAGAAAGATGAGATCTTTTAAGCCTTATGATTTACTCTTTGAAGGTGTCTGACCTGCTTTCTTGGCTGCTTATAGAGATTAGTAATTATACCAAGAATCAAGATTCTAATTATTAAAGGATAAAAAAACATAAATTAGGCACAGGTGCAGTAATTCAGAATACAGAGCTTTACAGAGCTGTAATCTCAGAAGAAACTTCTGTTATATCTGTCTTCATGGGTACTACCATTTTAGCAGATGCAGGTTAGCTATCATATTTATCAGTACCTTTGAAAGCTTAAAATTACACACGTAATAGAGACATAATAAAATCATGAGGGGAAGCAGAGGGGCAGGCACTGATCTTTTCTCTGTGGTGACCAGTGACAGGACCCAAGGGAATGCCTGAAGCTGCGTCAGGGTGTCAAGGGAGGTTTAGGTTGGGTATTAGGAAAAGGTTTTCACCCAGAGGGTTTTTGGGCACTGGAACAGGCTCCTCAGGGCAGTGGTCACAGCACCACTGTTCAAGAAGTATTTGGACAACAATCTCAGGAACAAGGTGTAACTTTGGGGATGGTGCTGTGCAAGGCCAGGATCTGGACTTGGAAGATTCATGTGGGTCCTTTCCAACTCAGGATACTCTGTGATTCTATGATGAGATCAGGATTTAAATGTTAATGCTTAGAGTTGATTGAGATATATTTAAGCATACACTTAGAATCTTTACTGTCATTTGTGACTTAAAACACAGTAGAATTATTTGGCCTTTTGAAGTTAATTTGGTTTCCCTGACAGCATATGATCATTTAAGGTACAGAGGGCATTAAACACTGTTAATTGCTCAGTAACTTTGATATTTATAGTGTAACTATCATCCTTCTAAAATAGAAAATTAGATAAAATAAATACTTTTTAGATTACTGTGTACTGATATACTTACATTGAATAACAATTTTTTAGCATTTTGACTACATGAACATTCGTCATACAAATTTTTATTACCTCTGAGACAACACTAGTCTCAGGCTCCCAGTGGCATAACCAATGCAGCTCTTTTCATATTCTGCAGTTTATACAACTATATAAAAGTAGCTCAATCTCAAGGGGGGAAAGAATTTTACTAAAGATCAGTTTGGGGAAAATGTATCAGAAATGATTGACTTTAAAACTCCTCGACAATCCTGGGTACTATACATAAATGTCCTTCTCTGTCTCTCTGCCTCATACACATACTTCCAGCACACAAGCAAATTGAATAAACCAGAAGATTGCATTAATATAATGAATATAAATGAACAGGACAATTTCCTTGCCTAGTCCCAGGTGATATCTTGTCTTCCTCAGATGCTCTTCATTCTAAGAATCATGTTCTTGCTGCCTAGCATTGCAAGTTCAACAGCAAAATTAAAGCATTTCTTATCAGCTCAGTGATTACTACAATCTCAAGAGCAGCAGCAGGTTTTGAGCAGAGGAGGTCTAAACACTAATATTTCAGTATCTTGAGATGTACCCTAACTCTTGTTTTTAAAAAGGTAAAGATTCAGGTGCTGTTCTGAACTAAACTCTGATGCCTCCACCTTGGTTCTGGTCCTGTGGTAAAGTGCCCACTCTGACAATTCCTGAAGGTGAAAAATCTCTGAAGAATTTAGCACTTCAGGCACTGCATCTCTGAACTGTAATGGAGTTTAGCTGTCATCTGAATGTGCAGCTGTTCAAACTCTAAACTATGCAGAGGTACTTAGTCCCAGATACATAGAAAAATACGAAATCTGGAAGAGAAACAGTATTAGGAGTTTCCCAGATAAGTGATAAAGGAAAATAGATGACCTGAATTGCTTTCTTGGTCTAATGCTCCAACTAAATTTGTGTAAAATATTGAAGTTAGGCCACCGGCATATTGCTTAGTTTAACTTAAATTGAACCTTATTCCATAAGTAAGCAATATAAATTTTTTGCCTTGCCACGAGTAGAAAAAAATGTCTTCAGACTTTTCAGAGCTGTTCATACACATGTAAATACACTTTCAGTCTTGGTGATAGACTTCCCATAATATATCATAATCTTGTGCTCTTTTATATTTATGTCATCATCCAAATAATATTGGCTCCCTTCCTAAAGTCTTTTCTGTAGGTCTTATTATTTCTTTACTTGCATATACTAACAATTTAATTCTGTTTTGTTACATGTTAATGGGATAAGCAGCATATTTCTGAAAACAAACAGCATTAACACTGCTTTCACTTAGACAGCAACATGTCAAATAAGCAGTTAGTGCATAGCACAGGCAATTTCCAAAGCAAAAATTCATAATATGTCCTATATTATATAATTATATTCTATATACCCTTGACTGACATCCATCCTTGTTCTAAACTTAATTCCAGCATTTACTGGTGCTGGTAAATGCCTCACATAGAATTTCCTAGAGGCAACAAAAGGTTGCATTTTGCAGTGAGTTCATTGCAATTTCTCCCGTTTCAAGTCCTAAATATGAGATGGGTCTCACAAGAGCCTTATATGTGTATCCTGGCAGGTGATTTAACAAGTAATCTTCTGCAAAACTATATAAACAACTTTGCAGTCACTCATATATTGCAGTCAGTGCTGGATACCCAATAACAAACACAGCCTACAAGCTTCCACTTTTTTTATGGCACATCAGAGATCAAAAATCTACAGTCCTGATCTTAGGTATCTTATTTCTTTTAAATCTACCATATACTGTATAGGGACCTAGAATGATCCTACTGAGTATCTACCTACCAAGGTGGATATTCATCTGCTTTGGGATATCAGTGGTTGATAGGCAAAGTGTAATCCTTAAAACTGGATTTAATTTAAAAATTCTTTCCTTACATAGGATGATTCACAAAATAATTACTACTTAAGAAACTGAGCATCCTTCCTGAAAGCTTGCTGCGAGGCACCATTAGGCCTCTCAGATTTTTCTGGTTTACATGCCATGATGGATTCTATTTTTGGCTGAACTGAAACATACATCAAGCACAAAATCACATTCCCATGACTGAACAAATTACCAAGTGTCTTTTAATCCACTAAATAGACACAGGCATTTACTCCAAGCTTACAGTAAATGTGAGAAATCTTGGCTATGTTATTAGACTTTCCATCAGACAAGAATATACCTCTGTGGTCAATATCACTTCCTCCATTCAAAAGATGCACTCAAGAGGATCTACATGACATTCCTGGAACTGCCTAGGAGAGATGCAAGAGAGAAATCCACAGTCAACACAGTTAAGGTTGCAGGTGCAGGCTGTGAGCAAAAAGATGTCCAGAATTGAGGCAGAAGAGACAAAGCTCCAATGTTGGTTACTTGTGAGAGTTTTACACTTTTATCCTGAAGGTGCATCTTAATAGGTGGATGTCACAATCTTCTCACAAAATCTCAGCCTGGGGAGTAATTCAGAAAAGTTTACTTTTTCCTAGGGATAGGAGGTAAAAGAGGCCTAATATAGCTTTTCATAAATACATTCATTGCAAAAATGGATTGCTTTGGAAATCCAAACGAATAATTTTCATTTCTATTCAAATACAAAGCTCTATCTCTGAAGAGGAAAGAGGTATTACTGGTATATCTAAATCTGTTATTAAATACCCAGAATACTCCAGTCATGTGTTCTCACAATGAACAATGCATGGTTAGACATGTTGAGATTCCTAACTGAGGGCAATTCATTTGAATACTCTGGGATAAACATTGTAGTTGCAAAGGCTGAATTCACAAATGAATCGCCATGATGCCTTTCAAAAATGCTGTGTTATACCAGCACTGTTTCGACATCTGCCCAGCTGTGAATTGTTCTGATGTCTCTCAGTGTGGGCTGCCATTTTAAAGTGACTCCCTCAGCAAGAAGTCTAGTCTGTAATGCATGTTTTGTGACAAAGGAAATGCTACAGTAATCACCAAATGAAAAGATGGAGGAATCAACAGATGGATGATGGAGTATTTCACTGTTGATGTATTCAGATAAACTGTTTGCTAAATTTCCTACCTAGTTTCCTTACTGTTTTCACAGAATAGCTTATCAAGATCTTAAATTGCAAAGGTAACCAAGAACCATTTTATATATTCTCTGAATTACCTGCATAACTTCCCTGTTTTTTCCCTAAGTTTTGCTTTATAGTTTCAGAACTTCATATTTGTCCAGAGATCATACAATCTCACATAAAAAAATTCCAACTTATCTTGAACTGCCTTCTGCATCAGCATCTAGATGTGTAATAAGTAACTGAGATGAGAAAATACACCACACAATCATGGTATGCATCACTATAATAGATCTACAATACGACTAGCTGCCTAAGGATGGTTTTAGTGCCTGCATATAACATGGATGAGTTGCTGTCATTTAAATACCTCTCTCTCTCTTGTTAAATAATTTAATCCTGAGGTTAGAAATTCATTAAGACAAAATTATTATTTTATAAGATGACCAGACAGGACAAATGACAGAGACGTGCAAATTTGGTGCATCAGACAGAAGGCACACTCATATCACACTATATACTTAAGTTGCTTCAGGTGTTATGCACCAAGCTCTCATGTTACAAAGGGGAAAACTAATATGAAAGCAACTTAAAATTTTCAGGGGACAATCTGATACCTGCATTTCCTCATCTCCCTAATGCCTGCAAAAAACAACAACAAAAAAAACTGCACTGAGCTATACCAAAAGAGTCATCAAGGCCTATAATCTGCTCAACAGTGCCTACAGAAAGCTATATGAAAAGGACAAGCCTAATGCAGACTGTTCAAGTTCCTCATCATATTGCCTATGGGCAGCATGGGATCACAGAGGCATAGCACACTTTGCTTGCATGGAATCCCTCAGGAAACCCCTGCACCAGACTATTACTGCTCTACTGGGAATGTTGAGGAGGATGCAAGAAACAATAAAAATGCAGCTATGACAAGCTGATGACAAAATCCTACTTAACATTACTGGCAATGCTGATAATATCTTCTCACCTAAATTAACTATTCCCTCCCTGAACACGACTGGGTAGTATTTTCAGTAAAATATATGACATTATAGGCTTTCTGTGGCAAGCTCAATCTATCCTTTCAAACACTGAACATATTTCCATACTTAGTTTTTTAATCCCCTCTAGATCATCTTACCAGGTCCCAAACTTTCTTCAGACATGTTCATCATGGTTTTGGTTGTTGCCTATCACTGGGACGTAGCTTCATTCAGAGTTACTGAGATTCATTAACTCAGAAAATAGAAGTAGACTATTCATCTCTCTATGCACTCTTAAATTCAGCATCGCAGCAGACTGAAATTCCCAGCCAGATAGATGAAGGGTTAGACATGAGGAACTCTGAGGGTTTCAGGGGAAAGGTGAAAGAAGACACTGACAGCCTAACTAATGACTTTTTTGATATTTTGTTAGCAGTTTTCAAACTCTATCATGTGGTCATGATTCTTTTCACTTCAGGTCAGCAAGGAGACCTTTTTCCACACATCATGTGGGCATCCTGAACGTGATCTTATACAATTCTTCACAGTAGAGCCAAATGAAACATCCACTCTTATACAACAGCAATCCAACCATTATTCATATATTTTTTAAAATTTTTAAAAGCTTTTTCTCAAATATTTCATTTTGACTGTATAGAGTTCATTAAATATCTGCACTAAAAAATAGGGACCACACAACACAGCACACCATCTTAAATGAAGGCCACAAGGTTTCCCTGCATGAACTTTCCCTTGCAGCCTAAGCTGGTTGTGCACCTTAACCCAGTGTGACCTTGAAGTGTGATCTTCTTGCAGGCAATCATGGCTCTGGCTTCAAAGGTGAGCCCTGACTACAGTTTTGGGTCTTGCTGAACATCACTGTCAGACTGTGCAGTGAACAACCTTGTCATTCTGGTATATATAGGTATAAACCAGCGTCTGAGAAAGATTATGATCTTAGAACATAGAGGACAAAATACAAAGAGGCAAGGCAGAGTGGCAAAATAAATTTAAAATAAATTTAAAAACACCCAAAACACCTGTGTCAAGATACGTTTGATTTAAAAGATATCAACACTTAATTCTCTAAATGGCAGGATATCAGTTACATTACTTTCCCAATATTTTTTTTTAAGTGTTGGTGTGTGTTGGTTATTTTATAAATAAGTATAGAAATTTAGATCACACAGAAACAATGTTTCTAACTTCTCTGTGGCTGGGCCGCTATCAGACACCCCGCAGCTTTTGCATCATACTGAAATAAGCTCGTGAAAAAAATAAATTTTCTAAGAAATTGAGACAGGGAGAAGAATACTATTGAGAGTGAGCAGTAACTGATGTTCTTTGGCAATGCTGCAGAATCAGAGAATATTTATGCAGGCTTTTGAATCTAGGCTTGACCAACTGGATTCAAAAGCAATCACAAAAAGGTGCTGCTATTTTTTGAATATAGAAGTACCTGAAATTCTCCATTTATTTATTAGCTGGGTACTAATAGAGAATGAAAATCCCATCTCTGAAAATGTACAGGAGAAATACTGTGCTCCTAAGAAAAGTGAAACTTTTGAAGGACATTATTGTCATCACATGCACCTCTCAAAGAACAGAATTTCTTTCATTTCTCTAAATTTGAGGAATCTTTGACTGACAGTCACTTTTCAAGTCCACCATGCAATTATGGCATACTGACTGATTCCATTAGAAGAGATCAAATAGTGATTGGCATCAAAGGTATAAAGCTTCTAGAATGACAGCTACAAGATAGAAACCTAAATCAGGAGATGAAATAAGGACATGTCAAAAAACATGTTACAAGAAAATAGAGATGCAGTTACACTGGACAAACATTATCACAAGAGGAAATTTTAAAATGGAAAGACAATAATAAATTAGAAAAATCTTAGAACCAGAAGAAGCTGTGGTGGACAGGAAGTGCATAAACTGTAAAACATGCACAGATCCAAACATCCAATACTCATATTTAGATACTGCAAACGTAACCCATAACTATTTTACAATAATTTTTAATTTAACCGCACCAAATATCAGCATATCAGTGCTCTCTATTAACAGAAAAAGCTGCAAAAAAACCCCAAAAAAACAAAAACCAACCCCCAAAAACCTGAAAGAGACTTCTAGAGAGAGAACTTTAATCTTCAAAAGCTGAATGTAGGGTTTATAGAGAAAACAAAGGTACTCAAGTCCCCA
>JAOTQP010001652.1:28438514-28457279 GCA_026413545.1 Cichladusa arquata | reverse complement strand
ACAAACAGATCATCAAACCAATTTTAAAATCATCATGCAAATAGAGGAAGACAAGCCCTAACATTACACAAGTTAGCAAAATAATCTTGAACCAAAAAAAAGTGAAAATTAAACTGGTTATATTTGTTTTAATTGCTAAGCCCATACATATGCTAAGGATTTACAAGCAGGTTAAATTTGAAAGACAAAGATCATGAAGCTGCAATACATAATTAGAAAATTAGGCCATATTTACAGATACTTTATAAAATGGTTTGATGTATTATTATTAATACTTCTTTGAGGTTTACATCAGGTACTACATTCAGTTCTGGGCCCCTAACTTCCAAAAGGTCATTGAGGTGCTGGAGTATGTCCTGGGAAGGGCAGCAAGGCTTGTGAAGTGTGCGGAAAACACGTCCTATGACAAACGGCTGAGAGAGCTGGAGCTGTTCAGCCTGGAACAAAGGAGGCTCAGGGGAGACCTTATTGCTCTCTACAACCACCCAAAAGGAGGTTGTAGTGAGGAGAGAGCCAGTCTCTTCTACAATGCCTGCCGTGAGGACCAGAGAAAACGGCCTTAGGTTCAGCTAGAGGAGATTCAGATTAGATATTAGCAAAGAATTTTCACTTTTGAGGGTGGTCAGGCATTGGAATAGGTTGCCCAGAGAGGTGGTGGGGTCACCATTCCTTGAAGCGTTTAAGAGGTGTCTGGATGGTGTTAGTGCTGGGTGGATGGTTGCACTGGATAATCTTAAAGGCCTCTTCGAACCTTAATGATTCTATGACTCTATGGATTCTATATGATTCTGTGGATTATCACACATTAAAATCTTAGAGCGTGTTTGTAATACAACTAAGAGGAATAATGCAACCTGTCATAAGGGTAGATTAAATCTGTACTTGCAGGACATGAGACTCCAGAATATTTTTCTTTGGTGGTGGTTTGCAGCTTAATGTACAAAAGAAACAAAGTCTAACGCAAACTGCTAAAGCTTCTTTTTCAGAAGAGTCTGTATTTCAACACTTAACATCACAGCTATCTGTGACTGAAAGTGTGGAGACCCAGAAAAGTGTTCCCAACTAGGGAATGCAATCCCTGTTCTGTTCCCTGGGTCAGCCCCGTGCCCTCTCCCTGTTGGTCAGCCTTTTGGTCACTCCCACCCTAATTCCCTGTTGGCCCTCTGCCCTGGCCCTTCCCTTGTGGCACCCCCGTGTCCCCTGATAATTGGTTTCTGATGCTCTCCCCGCCTTGCTGATCCCATGACAAAACCTGGACCCCCACAAGCCCCTTTGCCTTTGTTCCCCGAACCCTGGATCCATGCATGGCTGAAATAAACATCTCTGTAAAACCCTGGAAAGGCCTTTCCTGCTCATTTACCCTAAGCAACAAATAGATGGAACAGAACGGTTTGATGAAAACGAATTGAGGAAGTTAGGAGATCATTCAGAAGGCTACAGAGGTTGGAAGGCTTTAGTTCAGCTGAACCCAAGGACATTGCCTTTACAGCACAGTAAGTCACTATTGGATTGTGTTTAATGGGAGAGAGCAAATTCCCAGTTTACCAGAACTGCAGCAGAGAATAGAAAAAATTGAAATGTGCAGCAAGAAAAAATTAAAAAGACATTAAAAAAATGCATGGTATAGCAGGGATTCAAAAGCATGAAATCCATTATAAAATGGAACTCTAGATCATTTCTGCATAAATAAATCATGAAATTTAAAAGACTACAGCTATCAGAAAAGTTACTCCTCATTTCTCTGAAGTACAAGATCTTGAAGGTGAGGTGTTGAGGAAAACAAGAAGTAGATGAAAATCAATTCTTAGCAAGGAGCAGACAGACGCAGAATTTTCAGACAGCCTCCACCCCAGTTCTACAGTGGCCCCCAAAGGAACAGTAGCAATGAGTGAAAAGGAGCTGAAATAGGGGTGTTTCACAGGAGTAGAGATGGAATTCAGGAAAGATTCATTGAGCATTTCTAAAGCATTTAGTGGAGCTATGGTAGTGTTTTACAAAAGCAATATGTACTGACATTTTTAGTAACTGAATCACATAATCAGGAAGTCAGACACATAAGCAACAAATATCTAGTCTGTCTCTGTTGAGTTTTACAGAATGAAGATTGCACAATTTACAACCAAAGAGACAGGCAACAATTCTCTGTTCCCTTTTAGTTTTGTTGTATCTCCTTTGAGACGCTTATGTCACATTGCTCTTATCTACATTAGTGCATTTATTGTGTAGTCTTATCAACCACCTTGGAGAACTCATTTCTTTAGGTAAATAAGGTCTTGACTTTTGATGTCTGATAATTTTACTCTTTCTACTCCTTAAGAATTACTGCTTCAGCTGTGCTTTGGCTGCTAGAGGCTAGCATGACGTTATATAACTGCTCCTGACTCCAGGCAGGTAGTCGTGCCACTGGATCAGATTTTCTTGCCCGGGCTGATTTGTTTGGCTGTCTCAGCTTACTTTATTCTCTCTGCTGACTCTTACTGATCCCTGCCAAATTTCACTTAAATTTTTATTTCAATTGTAAAAAGTGCAAGTTTTCCAAGGAAATACTATATTAATTTTGACCATGAGTCAGGCAAATTATGTAAACTACAAGGAGCTTTAATGCCCCTGGAAATGTGCTCATGTGTTCTACATCATCATAATATTCGTTTGACCTAGGCCTCAATACATATGAAACATCTCTAGGAAACGTAAATTTATCCGTAATTCATTTTGCAACATGGATAAATTGAAACAGCGTGATATCTTGATTGTGACAACAAGTATGCAAGAGATTCTAACATTCTTCTTCCAAAACCTTCATCTTGAGTACTTTATTGCACATTTTATAGGTTCATAAATTTATAATTTTAAATGCCCTACAGAACAATTAGTAAATTGATCACTGGGAATGGCATATACCAACTAATAATATTCACCTGAAAATGGCATATACCAACCTTGCAGAACAGGTCTACTTTTATAAAACCTGTAACATTTTTCAATGTGACAGTCACTCAGCATGGAAAGGACAGCTGAACAGCAGTGAAAAAAATCATATACACCTTCAACTGTGTTCATTATATTCATGTTAGAAACCATGATATGGTTAAGAAATTACTGTAGATCTCTCCTGTCTAAAACATGGGGATACTTCAGAATACTGTGATGCTGCTAACTACTAAAATTCATATTTCAATTGTTATCACATACTAGTTAAAGACTAATGCAAATGCAACCCAGTTATTCTGTTTCTTCTCTCCCTTTCTCCAGCCTGTCACAGTCCCTCTGGATGGCAGCTCAACCCTCCTGCATATCAGCCACACCTCCCAGGTCAGTATCAGCAGACCTGCTAAGAATACACCCTGCCCCACCATCCAAACCATTAGTGAAGGTTTTGTATGGGACTGGAACAACTCTAGATCACTGGAGTACACTGCAATTGCTGCCCTGCTGTAGGGAATGAAACAGGGAGTACTGTGGAACTGATAAAGGGACCTGGTAGAGCAGAAACCATAGGGGAGACAGACATTAAATACGTGCTCCCTGGGCAAGAAGTGACCAAGAAATATGTGAAACTTTGTGACAAGTTAATATTACCAGGTGATGTGATGTCACAAAGAGTTTATAACCAATGGACAATTGTTACCAAAATTGGAACCCTATATAAATGCCATGCAAGTGATATCCCATATAAACGCCTTGTATACTCAATAAAATTGGCTTCTGATCCAAACTTGGATGTCCCTGTCTCTCCATTGCCTGCAACCAGGCTTTGAACCACTGATTGCCATGCTCTAGTCCAGGCTATTCAGCCAGTTTTCAATTCACCTCCGCCTGCTCATCCAGCCCATGCTTCAACAACTTCTGTACAAGAATTTTACAGGAAGTAACAGTGAAATAATTACTGAAATCTAGGAAACAACCTCTACTACACCACACCATCTATCAAGATAATAATTTTATTGCACAATATTTTCATGTTGGTCAAACATGACTTCCCCTTGGTGGGTCCATGCTGACTACTCCTGTCCTCTTGCCCTTCATGCACCTAGAAATGGTTTCCAGGATTGGATTTTTAATCACCTTCTCAGAGACTGAGGTGAGGCTCATCAGCCAAGTGTTTGAGAACAGGAGCACAGACCTGTTCTTTCAGTGACTATTTTTTGCTATTACTAATATTATCCTGTAATTCAATTTTTTCTGCTCACATTTATTCATACCAAAGCTTATTTATTTCTTGTTTTAAAACACTTTTTGTCTTCCTCTGATTGCTAACCCATAACTCACAGATGCACAAAGCCTTTTTATATTGTGGAGCTAGTTATAAAATTTCAGCATGGATACCCTTGTTTACACACACACACAAAAAAAACCATCCATGGTCCAGTAGCCTTCTTCACACACAAAGAAGCTCTTGTCTAAATATTTGTGTGAACAAAAGAACTTTCCCTGACTATGTATCACAAAATTGAGCAAATAAAGGTGGGTTCCTTGCTGAGTCATAGAGAAATTAGACCTTGTAAAAAATACTAATGATGGAAATTGTTATAATACCTTATTCAAGGTAGAAATGCTCTAAATTTAACAATTTTCAATATGCTCTGGAATTGATTTCTATGTATCTATTACCTTAATACAAGTAGAAAATGTTATTTCACCTGGAAGAAGTTGGAGTTTCTAATTCTAATCCTTGTCTGATGGCTATTGAGTGATGGGACTGCAAGAAGCTGAAGTCAGTTTATTGATTCTGTAGCTCAGTTTAGATACTCTTATAGCTTTGGGTAGAATTCTTTATTGCCTAGGCAATAACTGCAATATTTATGTTTCTTAGCAACATTCATTAATCGCAGTCTTGCATTATTTCCTTTAGACAAAGTACAGCATTCCTTTTGCTTCATCCTTCACATTCCTGTTTGATGTTCCCAAGGTTTCTGGCCCACCAGGTGCAGGATGTCCACATCATCCATCAACTCTGCAGTACTCTCTGCTCTAGTACCCAGCTGCCCCCTAAATTAAGCATTTCTAAAGCCAGAGAGATTTGTCTGTCAAAAATTACCTGTTAGGTATTAAACCACTTTATTTAGATCTCAGCTCCAGATCAGTAAATTTGTAACTTTTATTAATTTGAGAAAATTCCATTGATATGTCCACCCATTTCACCATGCAGTTCTTGGATCACAGAACTATAGAATCCCTGGGTATATATTAGAGGGGAAAAAACCAACCAACCAAACAAAAAAACAAACAAATTGAAAACATCGTGCCTGTCTGAGCAAGAGAGGAAAGAATTTTATTTTATGATTTAAAATTACTTTCTAACTCCTCTTCTTTTTTGATTTCTTTCAAAAGATAAATGAGGGAAGACAGGAAGAAGAATCAGAAGAGAGGGTTAATAAGAGTGCAGTTGCTCCATCTGATTTGGAGAAGGTGGAAGTTCAGGGCTTTGTCATGTATTGAATTACCAAATGCAAAAAAAATCTGCAAAGATAAATGAGTGAATTTTACTCTGTCATGATCTGTAAACTAAAAGAAGTATTTACTTGAAGCAGGTGTAAAAGATTTGACCTGCTATTGTGAGCAAAGAATGGCAATTCCAAGTGTGATTCTCTCACCTACCAAGTAAACAGCATGGGCATCACTGCATTAACTGGCAGGCGAGTGTGAGTCCTTATTCCTCTCCTCATTTCAGGTTTACCCAAGCTTGCTACATACATAACATGGAAATTACTGACACAGATTTTTGGCTAAAACAACAAAATATTTTCCTAGAAAATTCTCAGTTTTGTGTCTTGCATGGGAACCTTGTCTGTGTCCCCCTCTTTTTTAACTGGCATTATCACCCAGGAGGTGGAAATTTCTGCCACTCCTCTCCAGAAAAGATCTCATATTTATTTCTTAAATCATAGTGTTACTTACACCTCTGTTATTACCTCCCAGTTATGACTGATCCTTAAGACTACACTTCCTGTGATCCCAAATCAATCTCCCTTTCTTTGTAAATCATTCTGTGACTTTAAAATATTAATAAAAAATGCAGTCTTTTTCCTGCTTATGAAGAGCTTCCCCTGTTCCCAGTGCAATGAAGCTTACACCATTTTTTCTGGATATGACCTACATTACCCCACATCCCAGTCTTCTGATGGAGACTGGCGTACAGCACAGGTCTTAGCACTGTGCAAATGTCTTAATCCTGAAACAGAATACTGGGTACTGCTGACAAATTCACAGCACCCTTGGTGCAATACATAGCCCTTGAAACCAGTTTGGCACTAGGGAGCTGCCTGCTTCCTGCAAGATTCACAAACCTGACAGCCATTCTCAAAAAGCTGACAGTTACCTTTGAATGGTCACACTCCATAGTTTGTGGGCAGGCAAAATTACTTAATTTTGCTTTGCTTTAGGTGAATACAAGTCTCCAAGTTCACAGTGTTCTGGCCCTAATCAGTGTTGAGGAAGACCATTTTAGTAGCAGAGTTCATAGAGATGTAGCTTGGGAATAGCTTCTGCCTCTTGGTCTAATGTGGTAACATTGGTTAATGGTAACAAAATTGATTGGCCTTATAAGGGAAATTAATAGGCCATGAAAGTGAAGAAAGGAAAACTGTACACTTTAGTTAGCTGTCAAATAAAATAGATTGAAAGTTCCTTCTGGAGGGAGAAAAACACTGTAATGAAGTCGTCTATGCTTAAGGGTGGCAGATGATTCAAAAAAATAAAACAAATAAATTAAATAGTACTAATTAAAGACAGACAGACTCTTTCAAGGCTTATAGCCCATTTTTCTCTTTTTTTTCTTTGCAAAATTTTAAGTGGAACTCTAAGGGCTATAAGCTATTGCAAAATCCCTGTGAAACACAGTATTACATTGTGTATTTCTGGAACTGCAGACAACAATTTTCTAATGGTATATTAGCTGTGGTCTGAACTACTGGACTAATGTAATACTACCATAATTCCTAACAATACTTCTGAAGTCAGTAAGGTTAAAGTGGACTGTGATTAGTTCCACAACACAAAGTCAAAGCTTTCCAAAAATGATGAAAATATAATATTTTGATTAGGTCTGTATGATGAAGAGAAAAAAAAACAACCCAAATCAAAATTAATTTTTTTTTTCCAGTTTTGTGATGAAGAGATGGCAGTTGTATTACCTTGCTAGAAGGGATTGGAAACCACTGTATTTAATTCTTGCCTACAGCTGTGAAGCACTGAAGTCAATGACCCAATGGCTAATTTCTTCCTGATTCTGTTCCTATACAGAAAAATAAAATAACATATTTTCACAGGGTCATTATTGCCAGTGAGAGGGATGAGGCATCTCCATGGTCAATAAGTAAAGCACTCATTTTGGTGCTGAAAGTAAAATGTTTGGTTCAGATGATCAGTTGAACATCATATAAGAAAGCACTTTGAATAGGACCACTTCGGCAGACAGATGGATCTAGAAAGTTTATTTGTCTGTTGCTGAACAGTCTGTACTCACCAGTAACCAAGAGCTTAGATCAACTTCTGTGAATGGCCACAATACATCATCCTAATTAGCACTTAATTCTAGGTGGTTGTGTTCATTTTATTATATTTCTTAACTGCTATTGCATTGCTATACAGACAGCTTTTATATGTTTTCTTGCCACTTTCCCTCATTACATACTCCTCAGATGAATGTAAATGTGGTAAAGGCTGCAGTTTTTCATACTAATGAAGAACACGAAGTATTGAGAAACATCAGAGTTGTTGTCAAATTAATTTCAAACTCAGTGTTGCTTAATTACATTTTATCTCTCTATGAAAACCCTTTCAACGTTACAGAGAATTCCACTGCATGGTGACTGAGGGGAGGCACCATTATGTGATTTCTATCACATTTTACCAACCATGGGGCAACCTATCAGTATCATGACTGCTACAGTTTGGTTGTGTTAGCCCTTCCATATGTACAGGGGTTCTTTCACTGTGCCCAGCTTCTCAAATATCTCAAGAAAGAACCTGAAGTGATAACAGTCTCTGTATTCCTGTCTGATGCGCCCAACAGCTGTGAGGAAAAGCCAGCAACATCACTTGCTAACTTTGAATAATGAAGAGCCCCATAGCAAGAAAATCTACTCTCCCACTACAGAAGCTTCTTTTCAGAGAAGAGTTCTAGACCTGTCACTAGATTGGAAAACATTATGATCTGTATCTAAATATTATTTATTCATTCCACTTTACCTTTTATAGGTTGAGATACTTAGCTCGAACATGCAAATATTCCTCAATAACACAACTGAAATTCTGTCAAGACGGCACTAAAGCTAAGGAAAATTCTGTTTTGATGAATAGTTTCTTTTTCCAAGCACAAGTTCCTGCATTTACTGCAACTCTTGCTTACCTCTTTCAATAGTAATTAATGTTATCAGTTAACAGGCACAGTTACCTCACATATTTTTACAACACCCTCTATAAGTGTTTAAAGTACTTGCTACATTTTCCTCTTTTCTTCTTCATGAACCTTGTATGGTTATATTACATGCAAGAAAACATGAGAACTCTGAATCTTACCCATAGCAACAAATATATATCAAAGAAATGTTTATCCATATTTGTCACTATAAAATAAGGTGGAAGTAAATAAATTCCCATTTGTCAAAACGTGTGTGCAGCATGAGCATGAATCCACATTCACTTAGACCTTTTTTTGAAAGTCAGATAATCAGTGATTAGAACAGACGTTAATTAGAAAATTCCACTTCAGAGTGGTATTTGACCTAATCTTTCATCCCACAGAGTTTCAATAGGCATAATTATGTGTCTAACTGTGGTGTATATCAGAATTGTGACCTGTCAAAAATTATAGTATGCATAAGTCTTTGCAATGAAGAAGATAAAGCACCAATATGTTGTATCATTTAAACAATAGCATATTCCCTTCCTGCATACAAAAACAGATTATAAAGTAAACTTATGAAATACAAAGGTAGTTCCTCATAAATTTTCAATGTTTGTCATGAACATCAGACTTATGGACTTCAGTACTATTTATCTTTCTTGTTCTCTGAAATTTTTCTTTTAATGACGAAATGAATAATTGGTTCAAACCTTGTTGCTATGGCAATGTGAAGGAAAGGGGGCAAAGAAATCACAAACAAACTCAACGGTCATAAAAACCCTAAAATCAGTCCTTTCTCACTTTACAAGGATCGTCATCAGGTCACAGTTCTACCTGGTGCTCAGGTAAACAAAGGAACATTTCATTCCTTTGTAGGACAAAAACTCAATCTGTGAGAAACTCTAATGGCAAGAGCTACGCTGTGCCAGACATGACTAGACTAGCCTTGCTACCATCATCTCATTTTAATGCAAGGTCAATACAGTGTCCACTCTATAGAAATGTCCAGGTCATTTACTTTTAGGCAATATTCATGGTGAGGACTGTAGTTTTCCAGATTATTTCAGTTACTCAGGGTCCAGCAGTGAATCTATTAACATCAATGTCTGAATTCACATGTACTTCAAAGACAGCTGGAGTCACGATGTGCTAATCAGAATAAAGGAGCCTAAATGTACCTGGGAAGAAAAAAATTACTCTGGGACTTCAGGCTTAGCACTTGGAACTATATAACTTGTGAAATGATTTCACATTCATAGAACTTTTTGCCCCACCACCCTCATGGCATGAATAGATCTACAATTTTTTTTTTCATTTTTAAATGCAATGTTAACATTTAAAATTATTAATTAGAATATAATGAAGTTTGTTAATATGCTGTTACTATATGTTTCCTATCTGTTAGGAAAAAAAAATTAGCGTAGCTCTCTATTCCTTAGAGATAACTATTTTGGAGGTTTGGTGAAGGTTTTTGAAGATTTTCTCATCTGGGAGCAATCCAACTATTCACTTTGTTGTGTTCAGTTATTTGTTATGGAGTTGCTAAAAATAGAGTACAGAACAATGACAGCAGAATCTGCTACAATGAAAAATGACATCCCATTTCTCATTAAAAAGACAGTGGCTGGTAATCAGTGTGTATAAATACTTATCAATGCCTGTGGCAAAATGTCATTTTAAAGACTATTTTTGCACTAGTAAATAAAGACTTTGCATCTCAAATTACAGTAAAAGAAAACACCATAGACACTAAAATGTGAGTCTGTATAGCCTAAGAAAAAAACGAAGTGAGAGAAAAACCCAACAAAAACCCTAGAGATATTATTTGGTTTTTGCTAACCCCTTTTCAATTATTTTCTGTCCAGGTCACATCTCCCTTAGTATGGAAAGGTTGATACACATCTCTGGCTTTGATCAAATTATTAAAAGTCTGACATTCTGCTTGTATTTGAAATTGTGTGTACCTAATTCCTGCCCTCACACCTTTCCTTATCCAGGCCTAATCTATTGTTGAATAAACAATACAGCCACCTGCTGTTAAACCACAAAGGATTTTTCTGACACTGCAATAAAGCAGAGTGAAGCAAATCACTGCAGAGTTACAAATATCTAGGTACCAGCTAATTCAGACTGGAAACTCATTGCTCTGGTGGTGGGTTGTACTGTAACAGAGGCAACAGCTCATGCAGAAGGGCACAGAGTGGGGGCAGAAACTCTGGGGAGAGCAGCACATGTGCTGCTCAGCAGCAGTGGAGACGCACTGCAGGGCTCAGTCCCCACCCCATGGAGCTCTTACCCAGCACTTCTGGGGCCCCAGCTCAGTACAGATGCATCTCTTCAGGTCTGGGGCTGCAGGGATGCCTGGACTCTCTTACTGAGGCTGGGGTAGCACGAGGAGCACACTGATAGAAGGTCTCTCTTCCCAAGTAAACAAGCAGGGACGAGAGATCATCACTCAGAGTTTGCTCCTTGGTCCTGACTGGGACTCACTGATTCTCCGGGTGAACAACCAGCTTTATTGTGATCATGGGACTAATCAAGGACTGAGAACTGCTGGAAAGAGAGAGGACCCACCTTTCAAAGGGGGAAAAAATCATCTTTGTCATCAGGCTGTGCAAGCAAGTGAGAAGAGCTTTAAAGTAGAAACAATGAGACAAAGTCCACAGCCAGTAATTAAATGAGGAAATGGTAGGCTAGGTTGGCAAGCAAGGGTTCCAGGGTGATGTGGATTCAAACATCCTTATTATGAAAAGAAAAAAAAGTTGAAAGGGGTTCCATTTCAAGTACAGGCACAGAAATAAAGGAGTACCTGCGAGCAAAGACAGTATCATGGGGAACACACTTGTACCTTTTCTGAGAAATGAGCATGGCTGGGTGTCTCTCTCAAGTGCCTGTAAAGTAACACATGAAACACAGGGAACAAATGAAGAAATAGAGGTCAGTGTGCAGCTGCAGGGCTGTGAAAGCATCCTAGAGGTGTGATAAGAATTCACACAACTGAAGTGCTGCAGAGGATGGAGACATGTCCCACTTTAGGGACATTAAAGTACAGGCCAGGATGGCACAAAGGGAGAGTCATTTTAAGGGAGTGAATACATGAAGATCGTCCCTCTGATAAATGATGAGCTAGCTGAGACCTTACGGGTCAGGGTTAGAGGTCAGACCAAAGTGGTTGGACAACTGTGTGTGCTTACTACAGGACATCTGATTAGGAAAATGCAGACAAAATTTTCACATAATGTCATTTTTTCAAGCCATGATACTCACGGGAAACTTGTATAACCCCAGTATCTCCTGGAGAAACAACACAAGAGGGCAGCAGCAGTCCAAGACATATATGTAGTGTACCCAAAGGGGCAAATACTGTTTAACATCTTCATTAATTAGTTAGATAATGAAATAGAATACATGCTCAGCAAGTTCGGACATGATAAAAAAAACCAGAAAACTGAGAGAAGCAATTGATAAACCAAAAAGTGTTGCTGATAGTCAAAGGGATCTCAACAGACTGGAAAAGTGGGCTGATGGGAATCTCATGAAGTACAACAAACAGAAAAATAAATTCCTGCACCTGCAAAGGAATAACCCATTCACCAGTACATGCTGCAGATTGGTTGGGAAACTGCTTGGCCAAAAAGGATCTTGAAGTCCTGTTAGACAAGTTGAAAATCAACAAAGCTCCATGTGCCCTTGTGTCACAGAAGGCCAAGAACCTCCTGGAGTATTAGGAAGAACATTGCCAGAAGTGGGAGGGCTGCTCTGCCTAGTGAGGTGCATCTGGAGTACTGTGCCTAGGTCTGGTCTCCAACAGAAGACAGGGACATACTGGGGTTGGTCTAACAAAGGGCAACAAAGATGATTGAGGGACTAGAGCACCTGTTATACAGAGACTGAAAGTTCTGGGACTACTTAAACTGAAGAAGAAATGGGCCAAAGGAGATGTTTTTGATATCTGTAAATATCTGACACTAGAAGTAAAGAAAATTGAGCCAAACTTTTCCTCATGGGACCCAATGACTAGATAAGAAGGCACAAACTAAAACAGAAAAATCTGTTTAAGTACAAAAAAAAGGGAGGTTTTCCCCAACAGGTTCCCCAGAGAGGGTGTGGAATCTTCCTCCTTGGCAGTGTTCAAAACTGATCAGATACAGCCCGGAGCAAACAGCCCTACGTCTCCTTGCCTTGAGATGGAGCTTCAACCAGGTGATCCAAAGGTGACAACCTCACCTATTCTGTGTTTCTGTGGTGATTATACAGTGGCTGACAGGGTGCACATAGAACTGTGTGAAGAGTACAACCAAATTTGGTGCCTGAAAAAACCCATATCTACATCTTTAAATCTATAGGTATGAACATAGTATATCTGAAAATAAGCATAGTGAGAACTTGTGATGTAGATTATAGTGGTAATTTGTTTAAATTATTCTTGGAGCTGGGGAAAAGAGGCAGAGAAATAAAGAGAACAAGTTGTCACTAAACCAGACACAATCAGCAGTTTGAGTTTATCAGCTGTCATGACAGCAATAAAAATAAAATATGTAATAGGGTACATTTTATCACAATATATATTTTGCCCTATATAAGCATTACCATGTACAAGAGATACGGACTACCAAAAATATGTTGATTTCTCCCTTTGTCCTTCAGCATGCCTATATTTTATGAATTTTCTGTAGTGTCATCAGTCTCAAGGCTTCCCATATGCTGCTTTTTACTATGCACAGTTCAAGGAAGATGCCAAAATCTCTGAGAGTTTTTTTGTGAGATGATAGATAGACAGATAGATAAGTAAATAAATAAATGTGTGTATGTGTGCACATGCTTGTGTATATATATATAGATATATGACAAGCATAATCCTGAATCTTACCGGCCAGCAGCTAGGTAAATTTCTATAAGATACAGACATATACTTTCACATTAAAAAAAAAAATTAAATGTATAGTTATAGATAATCTATATGCAACATGCAACAAATTTCTGAATGTTTTCATCATCAGTACAATTATCTGATTCTTTACTGAATTCACAGCTTTTTTTGCTACAGAAATGTTAAAGGACAGTGTTCCACAGGATAATTGTAATATGTTCAAAAGAATGCTTTTTAGCATGGTTCACAACAACAAAAGATACATCAAAAAACCCCTTTTCCTTCTCTTTATCCTTTTTAATCTCTACCATATAGTCATTAGGCCAACTTCTCCCTTTCCCTTTTTGCACATTTTTATCTTTGTAGTCTGTCTGCCGTGTTCCTATGGTCTTTCATCACACACCATTGCATCCTCTTGCTTAATCTCTTTAGAATTAGGACAATCAGAATTAAATGTAGCTTTCAAAACAATTTGATAACATCAAAGTTGTACTTTCCTATGAACACTAGCAAGATATGATTGTGAGATAAACTCCTACAACATGTGTCAATACTTAATGAGCTGCTCGCAGGTGTTTTATGCACACATCTACCAAGAATTAAAGCTGGAATTTCTATGACCTGGAATCTTCAGGTGTATACTCTATTTTAGAGTTGCATTGCATGTTCTCAGCTTACAGTGTACAAGTACTGCTAATTCACCTTGAAAACTGAAAACCTTGACAGAGTGGCACTTGCACTTCCTTTGCTCTTTTTGTCTCTCATCTATGCACATGCAATTGACACCCTAGCAATTACAGAGTTCCCCTTCAGTTCTATACCCTGCCCAGAGCTAAAGCTACTTGATACCTGTCCATGGTCTTCCTCCAAGGTCCTAGCCCTCCGTTTTACAGCTTGCACATCCTATGAGCATGCTGCTTGAACAGAAAAATGCTTGCTAGCTGTCTTTAGAGGGTGCAAATGAGTGCTTACTCATAAGTTGGCTAAAATTCTGCACGTTGGCTTTACATATGTGCACTCTACCTCACCACTAATGGCCAAAGCCAAGCATAGATCAACACACACAAAAATTAATGCTTCCACATTTCCAGCAGTCTAGGAAATCATCACATATAATATGTTCTTTCAGCAGTAAATGCATGTTTGATGGAAAGTCATGGACAGTCAGTGTTGCAGAAACAGGAAACCAATCAAGTAAGGTCCATATGGATTATACTGTGAGCACAGCGGGATGCAGAGCAGAGACTAAGTGCCATATGGAGTGTAGATGGTGAGCCCATCTGGGTGTTTTCTTAACAAAGGAGACCCACAATTTTATTATACTCATTCTGAGCTTCAAATTACAGACATCTTTAAAATGTTTGAATTGTTTTTATTTCTACTGTAATTCATTTGTATGTGTATGCAATACACATCACTTAGAAGTATGTGGGCTTCTGTTTTAAAGATCAAACCTCTGCTGGTGAGATTTAACAATGTACACACAGATTTAGAATTTCCTCAGCAGTCAGTAGCAAGAGGCAGCAAAAAGTTCTACTACCATGGGAACAGAAAAGGAAGAAAATTATGTAAGAGCACAGCTATGTTCCCAATTCTTCTCAAACTCCAGAGGGGAATTAATCTGCAATTGTATCAACTTGCTACCTTTCTTACTCTTACTTTTCTAGTTTCAGTGTTTAAGCTTGCTATGTGGACTTTTCCATTCAGTTATGTAGTAAGGAGAAGGTAAAAGGAAGAAAAGATAACTCTGTTATCAAATGCTCTGCAGTGTGCCCCTTGGGTGTCCCACCCTGGGAAATAATAAAACTCCTTATGCAGGAAAAGCCACAAAGATTTTTTATCAGGGACTCTTTATCAAGTAGTGTAGTGATAGGATGAGGTCTAACAATTATAAACTGAAAGCAGTAGTTTTCGGTTATAGATTAAGAATAAATCCTCCACTATGCAGACAATGACACCGTGGAACATGCTGCCTAGAGAAGCTGAGGCTATCTCATCCTTGGAAATATGCAAGACCAGGTTACATAGGGCTTGGAGTAACCTGGTTTAGCAGAAAGTGTCCTTGCCCATGGCAGGAGGTTTGGAAGCAAATGTTCTTTGGTTTCCAACCCAAACCATTCTGTAATTCTATGATAACATTTCCCTCAAATAAAGAAGGGGAATCCTGTACCTCTGAAATCTGGAATGTACTTTTGTACATAGGTTCACAAAATTGTCCTGTATTTTAATTTACTCTGCAGCAGAATCATACACTTAATTACGTGTCTTAGCTGAACTTTTAAAATCAGCATATCAGGCCCTCAAGCACTTACCTGATCATGCTCTGAGTCTTATTTAGTGCCTTTTTTTGTAGCTGAAGCAGGATTTTTCTTCAAAAAGAAACAGGTGTGTTACCTCAGCTACTTCATTAATATAAGGCTAAGAAACATACATTTTCTATTTCAGCCTAGCATGTATATAACCAATTTTAAAACATTCAGTTTTTTTAGCTTTATCCTCTTTCCACAAGCTCTACCCACCCCTAAAGGGAACAAAGGCCCTAAGCCAACCTGGCAATTATTATACTCATTTACTCCTATGGTTAACCACATAAACCTGTTTCTGTATCTTCCTGGCTCACCTTCAAGGAATTAGTCAGTTACTTAGAGACCTGAAGACCTCCTAACAAGAATAAAATGGTTTATGGGGAGTTTTCCAACCAAAAATATTTGTGTCTGTGATAAATTCAGTGTCCTGGATTGAGCACATATATCTTCATTCAGAATATGCTAGGACTTTCTTTCATTTTCCAGCCTAAAATTGCTTTTCTGCTTATGGATCAAACTATATGCAAAACAATTCACAAATTTAAAAAAAAAAAACACCAAATGAAACTGTAATATCCAGCTACAAACCTTATTCTGATATTTTTAGATGACCAGACTGTTTTTTGCCAGCCCAAGGGCAATGAGAACTTTCTGTCTTGCACTTGTCATTTCAATGTGCTTGATAAATTGGACTGGACAGTAACAAGAAGCTGGAGCCTTTGGAGTCTGGCTCTATGAAAACTTTTAATACAGTAGGAGAGTCAAATAGTTGACACTTTTGCAGACATATATCAGAAGAAACAATTGGTCTACTTTCAACACGACAGCCACTGCATCAATGTTGCTTCATATATACAGAACTGCGAGAACAGTGATATGACTGTAACCTTGAGGCACTGTAAGTCCTGTTTCACAAAAAAAAAAAAAAAAAAAAAAAGATTTTTTTTATTTAAAAAAAGAAATAATTTTTTAAACTGGAAATAAATATGTACTGCAAAAAGGATATAGATGCTCTTCTTTCATGTAGGTTTTCTGTAGCAGACGAGAAACATCATCGCCATTGAGGACATCTATATATGAATAGGCATGTTTTTTCTATTCTGTTACAAAAGTGACCAGAATACTACAGTAAATAATTTAAATGTGAGTGATTCCATTAGAAGCAGCTGTCATTCTCCAAACCTGGATAGTAAATTTTTTTTCTACAGCTGTACATATTGTTACTGGTTTTGAGAATGCTTGATATCCATGCTTTCTAGCCTTTAAGCAGATTCCATTGGCCCAAGACTACTCTCTCATCTGTTTCTTGACGCTTAATAAGTGATCCACCTACAGTAAGTTTTTCCTTTATCATTGTTGATTCAATGCAGGCCAGAGGCTTGCATTTTACCCTGAATCCTTTGAAGTAACTGGAAAAAGACTCTGCTGGGATTTGCATCAAAGACAAGGAACATTTGCTATACAATAATTAAAAAAACCCAATGACGTAGAATCCATTTATATGGCAATGTATTTGTACTGCAAATTAAAATCTGCATGTTTTATATTTTCCTATAAGTTTAATTTCAACTACATTATTCAATAATTTCTCATGTAAAATATCTTTCCAGAAAGTATCTTACAGTTTTATTAAAGTTTTCTTTAGCATTTGAAATGTCAAGTCAATCTGTCTTTTTTCCTAAAATTTATTTTCATATATAAAATGTTTAGAGTATTTTTTAAAAAAAAGTAGAAAAAGTCATTACCATGTCAGTAAAGTATCTGAGAGAGGGTAACAGATATTTTCTATGAAAGTATCATATTATTCTTTTGGATGCAGTTTTTCCCACTGCTTCAATTTAATATTTTACATTTGTTATTGATTGTCCTTTTATTTCATATTCCCAGAGTCTAGCTGTCTAGATTTCTGTTCATTCCTTTTTTTAACTACAAAACAAAAGGAAAGTTCATTTTTCATGAAATATAGCTAAACAAGAAATCATTCCGAGCATTTTCACATCTAACCTATGACAATGGAAAAGCAAGTGTCCAAAGAAACCAGAGCATTGCCTTCAGAGGCAAAGCCACAGAAGGAGAAGAAAATGACCCAAAACAGAGAGAAGTTTAACTTGCATAAGCTCTTTTTCAGTGGATATGAACAAAGATTCCTATCATAATTTGATAATTAAGACTTACTCAACTAAAATAAAAGAGATGCATTTTCATTCTGGAAAATACTATGAGCACAGAAATATACCATGACTTAATAATTAACTTCAGAATTCATATGGATTGAAATTCTGATGGACAGGCTTTGTAAGTATCACCCCTAAAATTGACCTCTTTCAATGACAAGTGACAGTTTTTCTGTCACTTTAAATAACTATAGTAGGGAGATTTTAATCACCTGTACTAATTATAAAATATCCATTTTAAGTCTATCACACCGTATGGAATATCCTGTTCTTGATTTTACCAGTGTGTAGACAGATGGAGAATGGCTTCTCAGTCTTACTCCCTTTAAATATGTAGGAATTTTATTAACCTTTTTAGACAGAGCCCGGTATTGTAGGCCTTTTTTATCTACTTATCCTAATAGTTTCTACAGTGTTCTCAGGGTTGCAGCTTTCCTCACTCTAAAATCTTCAGTGTTTCTTCTTTGTAAATGCTTCACTTCATATCTGTGCATATTACAACATTTCTACTTTGTTAATGTGTCAATGTGAATCTAGAGTGAGGCAATTCCACATGATCCATCTAATTCAAAATTTACCATTTTCCCAACTTTCTGGAATGCCCCTGTTATTCCAAGAGTTCTTTAAAAAGAACATTAAGGTGGTAAAATGACTTCAGTGAGTTAGGAAGTCAAGTAACTTTCTGGGGAGATCTAAAAGACCTGAAAAATTATCTGAGTCATCATCTGACGCTGCTTCTAATAATGTTTTCTGCTAAGCAGATGGAGTAGGAATCTACTTTATTCTCCTTTCTGTTTTAAGCTCTTCTACTCTATGCACTGGTGGCACAAATAAAACATTTTCAAATACTCCCTCCTTTGAATTAGAAACATCTTTCTCCTCCTTTCTCTGGGTATATTCTCTGTTGTTGAAGTCTTTCTCATGCTCAAGACCTGGTCATCTGGTTTTTCTGTCCCAAATAATTTGCTTATTTTTTTTTCTTTTTTTTTTCTCTTCTCTTTTCTTTTCTTTTCTTTTCTTTTCTTTTCTTTTCTTTTCTTTTCTTTTCTTTTCTTTTCTTTTCTTTTC
>JAOTQP010001652.1:28382780-28427937 GCA_026413545.1 Cichladusa arquata | reverse complement strand
CCTTCCTTCCTTCCTTCCTTCCTTCCTTCCTTCCTTCCTTCCTTCCTTCCTTCCTTCCTTCCCTCCTTCCTTCCTTCTTTCCTTCCTCCGTATACAGTATATATAGTATAAGTAAACCCCCAAATAATTCATAGGTTGATTGTCCATTATAGATTATGGATATTTCATAGTTTTTACTAACAGGTCTCAATTTCATACAAAGGACAAAAATGTCAGGAGATGGTACTGGGGACACTTTCCCCTCAAGACACAAGTGGGATGTTTGGAAAAAATAGAAGAGGGTGAAATTTTTCTTTAGGCAGTGGAAGATGGCAAACAAGGTTATGCACTCCATGTACCTGAGCCCAAGATCCTCTGTCTCTGTTAAGTGACTGAACTTATTCTTAATTGCCAAAGAAGAATTAAAGCATCTAAATGCAGGAAAGATGCAAAAGGGCATAATTACTTTACAGTGGAAGAAGACTGCTAAGCACCTGAGTTACACTACACAGAACTCACTTATACACTACCAATAAACATTTAATTTTTCATAAAACAATTCACTGACTTGTGTTCTATTGCAAAATTTTTATTATCTCTAAAATTGGAGGCTCATGTACAGGGCCATTCATTCAGGTCATTCTGTAGTTTGATGTCACTTGATATAATTTTATTTTTCATTCTGTCCCAGTAGTGTTGTTTTCTGTTTAACTGTCTATTATCATTGACCTTTTCTCTTAAAGATTTTTTCTTCTCGTTTTAGAACTTGATTCGGAAAGTTTGATGGAGTTTATGCAACTTTTATCTGAAGAAATATGTTCTGATTTATGTTGTGCTTATTCTGTTGCTGACATTTGGTGACATTTTCTCTTTTGTTGACAGCTTTGTACTTCATTAAAAAGTAGGCTACTCGAGTGAAGGTGTTTAATTTGCTTTGTTCCGCCTTTATCATATCCAGCACATAAAGTACTCTTCTTACTTCATTCCTGGCATTAGCTTTCCTCTCTGATTGCTTCTTTTCTGCACTTTGCTTTCTCTATGTCCCCTTTGTGAAGTATTTTCTCTTTTGTCAGCAGTTGATTCTCTACTAATTTTTTTAATAGTTCAGCGCTATAGCAGAACATTTTGTAGCTATTTACTTTGAAGCTGTAAGCAAGCAAAGCTTGTAACAGTGATTTGCAAGTTCCTGTCATAAAAGGTCAAACACCCAGTCTTTCAGTCTTTGTGTTTCTCTTATTAGCATGCCAGAACTGTGATTACTAACCCTGAAAAAATTCTTGGTGCACTGACTAAAATCCAAGATATTTTTTATTCTAATAGCTGCCGCAAAGGTGAACTAGAAGAACAGACTTAGATGCCCAAATGGATGTGACTAGACCTGCAGCTTCACTGCTAATGGCAGGAAATACAAAACACTACCAAAGAGCTTTCAGGCAGAGATAAATGACCTGTCTCACAGTCACCAGAGACTAAATACCTGCCAAGCTGCAAATAGCATTGTTTTACAACTGTGGGATCATAAACAACTGATGTTTATAACAGCATTTTTTAAAGGTGCTAAAATCTGAGAATTAGACAATAAAAGTAATTGGTTAATTGTATCCCAGTTATTGAAAATTAGAAGCTTTAAGCTTTAATTTTCCAGAGATTATATACTTTTGCTTCTTAACCAGTGCTAGATTTCAGAATTATTTTGGTGGGGAGAGGGAAGATGGCAATTTAAGTTATCAGTGCTAAGGAATAAAAGAAATTATGTTTCCTGAAAGCAAAGACTTAGCAATACAGCTGGTATTCTGGACCATGTTTTTCAATTTTTAACCAATGGCTTTGAAGTTTCAACTTTCATACTCAATTCAAAGTAAGTGGTCTCCTGTGATGTACATCAGAGAGAAACAAAAAAAAAAAATTGGAAACTAACTGAATTTCCTACATTATTAAAATTTTACAAAATTGTTTAGCTCTTGGCAAGGTTGTATGCAGGTATAGAGGGTCTCTGTGGGAGGAGCCAGAGGTTGCTCAGTGCCAGACACAATCAGGTGCAATCAGCTCCAATGGACCCACAACAGGACACAAGTGAGCACATCAGCAAAGCTGATGATACCTCCATGAAAACATATTTTTAAAAATTCATAAAGTGCCAGACAGAGAGAGGAGGAGGGGAAAAAAGGAGTGAGCAACAAGAGAGAGAAAACTGATATCAGAGAAGGAGGAGCTCCATGGAAGGACTGATATTTCCCCTACAGCTTGTGAAGGTTCCAAGCTAGAGCACAGAGTGCGAGGAGGAAGGAGCAGTACACAGGAGCAAATAAACTGCCATGCACTGGCTGTAAGCTCCTGCACCCCTTGGAGCAGGGTTAGAAGAGCCAGAAATGAAAGAATGATGTAGAGCAAATGAAAGGGGGGCAGGGCAGTGTGGGGGGGAAAGGTGTTGCTTCAAGATTTGTCTTTCTGTTTTCCACGACCCAAATTAATAAATGTCTATTTTAAATATTTTAAATAAAAGTAGATCCTTTCCCAGTTGATCCTGTTTTGCTTGTGACAGTAACAGATAAGGAA
Organism: Cichladusa arquata; assembly: GCA_026413545.1. Classification (NCBI taxonomy): domain Eukaryota; kingdom Metazoa; phylum Chordata; class Aves; order Passeriformes; family Muscicapidae; genus Cichladusa; species Cichladusa arquata. Next base: position 28,425,402 of record JAOTQP010001652.1, on the reverse strand, counting down.
TCTCCCTGCCTTTACCCTGAGCCATGAACCTTCTCCCTATGCTCCTGTTTTCTCCCCTCTCCCCTATTGAGGAGAGGGAGTCAGCAAATGGCCAGGTAGGTGTTTGACCGTTAGCCAGGGCCAACCCACCACAATGTGCTGCAAGAAACTCCAAATGCACAGAAAAGCATGATTCAAATATTGGTTTTATAAAAAAGTGAAGCAAAATGAGCCATTTGTCTTTTTAAAATATAATTTTCCAGTATATATATGTGCACGCATACTTTCACACACAGGTTCCCCTCATCCATGGATCTCATAATCATTTCTAAATGAAGACTTGAATTTTCATTTGAGCAATAAACAATCTTTTTTTTCTACACACAACCAGGATGCTTCAATTTCCTAAAATTACTGAACAGTAGTTACACACCATTTTTCCATGCTTATCATTTTAAAGTTCAGAAAATGAGGGTAAAAACTGTAACATTTCTGAGTTTATTCATTTTATGGAATACTACAGTTCTAACCCAGTGTAACTAAATTTTAAAATGTGCATGTCTGTGTGTCTCCTACTGTGGATTTACAGGCCTAATAGGCTACGAAAATAGATTAGCAAATTGAGTGTGCTGCTCAATATTTGGTTTCATTTTTTATTTCTGTTGCTTGTTTGCTTAAATAATTTCCTGAATTTGAATAGTTCTTATGTGTTTACATATTTCGAGTTGTTTTTTTCTGTGCTTGCTCAGTTCCTGGAATGCTAATAGCTCTGAAAATGGCAGCAGCCTTGTGCCTTGTGCTCCTGTCTGTAGCACCAGTGGTAATGTCTGTATGTCTGTTAGCATCAAAATAAATCCCACAATAGGCTTGTTCAGTCAGATTTTGACACAGACAACTGACACTGAAAACAACATGCAGCTTGGTTGACTTTAACAATTATTTCCAATATAATGGATATTTTCTTGCGTAAGTTCCCCTTCTGAGTAACAGCTTGCATTCTGTGAAGCCATTGGCATCTGAAGAAGATACAGGTACCAATCTCGGTCTCCTCTGCTGATTATCACCATTTCTAGGATACATAATAGAAAATTATTTCTGTGACATTGCTGAATATCTTTCTTACTCCAGCAAAGTGGAAGAAAAAGGAGGGGTTGAATACGCATCTCTTGGGCCTTCTAGAAATCAAGACACACTGCCATCCAAGAGGACACTGGAAGTATCAAGAAATAAAAAATCTGTCAGAAGTTCTGCTTCTACCATTTCATGACTAGGCTAAGAGTTTGTTGCCCAAGATCATCCCATCCATTGACATTCCATTAACAATTTAACATTCCCCTGCTGTGGGTCAAGGTCAGATATTGGTGATCTATTGCTCTGATTTATCCCTATATAAAGTTTGTGCAATGGGCATCAATAACATATTCAGTCATTAACACATTCATAGTTTCCGTCACGTTACTGAACATCTACGTGCTACTCAACTCTCAAGAGGAGGGGCTGACAATCCTAATCTGTGCTAGTAAACTGAGTGCTTCCCCCACACTGACATTTCTCTGTACCTTCATGTACGTTCTCACCCTGAAGATGAACTCTGAAATGATGCTGTTCTGTCGTTTGCTAGCTTGGGGTACAAATTCCATCCTAGATCTATGATCCTATGAAGGTCAAAGGCCCCAGAAACATCAGGAAATGTCCAATGCTAGTGAAAAAAAACCCAAACAAACAAACCTGCCATAAAAAGGGACTTCATAGAGATATTGTGAGGATGAATTGATGGCTTGAACACGCAATTGCTTTACACTCTCTTTCGCTTTAATTTTGTTTCTGTTTTCTCATGGGAAGCACAAATTATATCCCTGGCTACCATTTCAGTGACATTTTGCAGATCATATAAAGTTATATAAAAAACTTATAAAGTGCACTTTTGGAACAGGTTTAATTCAGGCTTGATCCATTCCAAGAAATTGCATTCTCTCACTATAAATCATGATTTATAACTTTTTCCATTAAACCTTAAGGTTTCCACAGCAGCTGTCTGGTTTTAATTGCACTGCCTTTTCGAAATTAAAGCATTAAAACTTGCTTGTTTTCTACTAATGTATGTTTAAATTGATCTTTATCTTATTATTTTTTTAATATTGAATAAAAGCCATCATATTGAAGAAATATCCAATATTTACATATTTATTATGCCAAGGGTCATTCTAGCAACAATTAATCACAAGAATTTTCATTTTATGGTATTGCTTACATTCTGTTCGAATTAGATAGTCACAGGTAGTGGAATTAAAAAAAGAAAATTGAACAGAATTAATTTTTGTGATAATTAAAAAAAAATGTGTTAGGCTGGATGGCATTTAACTGTTTGGGAATATAGAATTAAATCTTTCCAAGTTAGACAAAATTCTTTTAAGCCAGAAGTTGGTAGCTCTAAAGGATAATATGTTTAAATCTTCTCTTGATTTACCCTCTGAGTGTGTTTATATAACTGCAATCTGAGAAATATCCTGGTAACATCAGTTACATTAATAGGGTTAAATGAGCTTAAAAATGTCAGATTCATGTCTTAGAATCAGTATAAATTTGGTCCATGTTTCTTAACTTTGTAGATTTATTAAAAAGATATAAAACACTACCCTCTGCTACATCATCTACAGAAAAACATTTCCTAACCCAGAGCCTCAACAGATTTATTTCACTTCTGGGGCACACAAGAACGCATTTCAATTCATGTTAAAAATTATCTGTACACTGTTATTAATTTAAAATATTGAATTTGCATGTGTCTCCTCTAACTCATTCCTGTTCCTCAGCAGTAATCCAAATTATCTGTATCACTGATCAAATATACCAACCATCCAAAGTGATCACGTGCATCTGGCTCTTTTCTCTTTTTTTGGGTGTATGGTGGTCATCTTTGTCTTCACTACCAAGAGGCAAGTGAAGTAACAATGTTAGAATAAATCTTATGCAAGCAATTTATTCACAAGTTTTTTTACTAACTGAGCATCTCATGGGCCAGCTAGTATTACTGAGCTTAAGTAAGGAAACAGTGTAGTATAAGAATATCCTTGGGATCATACAAGACAATGGTTTGATGTGCTTTTTTAAGCTGCAACTGCTGGGTTAAGACTGTACTGCTCTCCACTCCTTGTCACCCTCCCCTTCCCATTCACATCCCCTCAGATCTATTGGCTTAACCTGGGTATCAGCACTTCACGCTTGCAAAACTGAATAGTAGGGGTGTTTTCTAACCCAGATAATTTTGCAGAAGCAAATTAGTAGTGAGTGAGTGTGCTCCTAGGTTGGCAAGTATGTGGTGATAACTCTCACAGGTGATGATAACTCTCAGAGATAATGTTGTCATAGAAGAAGCTATGAACCAACTTTTTAACCAGCTGAGCTGCATCTGAAACAATGCATCTGACTGCAAACTCGGAAATATTGTGAGTCAGCTATTTTGAGAATAGCTGTCAGATGCAGCTAGAGATTGCCAGGGTGACATATGTTCATTATAGATAATAGATAACTGTCCCACTAGATAATGCAGTTATTTATCTTTTTTTTTAATTATTCATTTGTTGGGCATTCATTATTAAATGAACTTAGCTTTTTTTATTTTCAAACAGTTTCAGGGTCAGTCCTGAGAGTTTCATATATATTTTCTGAATATTCATACTTCAGACACGAAAAGACTAGTCATTTCCAAAGCGTTAATATTAATAAAGCATTTTATTGCATAAGTGTCAACATTATATGGTTTGACTTCAAGTAATGAGACATTTATAACCAGAAAGGCTTTAAGTTTTGGGGTTTTTTCACTATGACCTTCAGTCATTAACAACTCTGGTGCTAAATGACACAGATGCTGTAAGTTGTATAATTTTTTTCTTTATTTCAATCTAGACAGATGGCTGAAAAATGAAACAGCTGTATTTTTTCTGAAAGCCTGGAGGCGTTTCTTAGATAGCAAAAATTCTTATGATGGACAGGTTCAGATTTCAGGGACAGTCCTATACACTGTTGCAGCAATAAAGGAGCTTGGATTCACCTACAGACCACTTAATGTCAAAGAAGATAAAGACATTAGAATTACTTTGTGACATAATGAGTTTTCAACTTCCTCTCAGTGTAAGTACTACCTGTAAACATTTTATTAAGTCAGAAAAAGTTTCAAGGAAATAAAAAGTAATTTGAGATCACCATTAATTATTTTTACACAATCTGATCTCAAAGATTTTATGAATGAAGTGCTTGAAAAAGGATGTGCATGCACTCGTCATGTTCTAGAAGAATCTTGAAGCCCAGAAAGCCAACCATTTCCTGGCTGCATCCAAAGCAGCGTGGGCAGCAGGGGAGGGAGGAGATCCTGCCCCTCTGCTCTGCTCAGGTGAGACCCTACCTGAAATGCTGCATCCAGCTCTGGGGTCCCAGCACAGGAAGGACATGGATCTGTTGGGGAAAGTCCAGAGCAGAAACACCAAGATGATTAGAGGGATGGAGCACCTCTCCCATGAGAGAAGGCTGAGAGAAGACGAGGTTCCAGGAAGACCTTATTGCAGCCTTACAGCACGTAAAGGGGGCTCATAAAAGAGACGGGTAGAAACATTTCAGCAGACTCTGTTGCAAAGGTTAATGGTTTTAAACTAAAGCAGGGTAGATGCAGGCGACATTAGGAGAAGAAATTTTACAATGAGGGTGATGAAACACTGACACAGGTTCCCAGAGAGTTAATAGATGCCTTCACCCTAGGAACATTCAAAATCAGACTGGATAGGGCTCTGAGCAACCTGACCTACATGAAGATGTTCCTGCTCATTGCAGGGGGTTATTTTAGATAAACTTTTAACCCTTTCAATCCAAACTCTTCTATGATCTATCCGATTTGCTATTGGATTATACAAAAATATCTTATTCTCTGAGGTCAATTGCTGATGAGCCAGCACAGACCTAAGCATTTTGATCTTAATTATACTTTTCTTCAAGTCTAAGTATGAAGAATTTGGATGCTAAAGAAATGTCATCCTGAGAAATTTGTGAATTACATACAATAGGACCAGAAGGGATTATAACCTTTCTGGGACAAGTAAGGAGAAACTACAGAGCAAGTTATATAAAAACTATAGAAGAGTAAAGACTTTTTTTATGCAATGAAGCAGAAATTGTGAGGAAAGAAATCCATCTTTAGGAGAAATTTAATGAGAAAAACAGTGGTACTAATACATTGTTAAGGTTATAACTGCATGGTAAAATGACCACTGGGTAAAGTACTGCATTTTAAATTGAATGCGCGGGTTAAGATCCACATGGTATAGGAATTGTTATACAGTGTAAGAGAAAAAATGGGAATTTCTGAATACCAGCACCAGTGAAACTTGTGGTGTAAGAGAGGAAGCAATACAGAAGTTAAAATAGATTCATAAACATGTTATTGCTAAGACTATCTAGATTGCATATTGATGGAGCAGCATAATGACTCAAAATTCTGGCTTTTAATGAGAAAATATATGAAATCATATAAAATTCCATCTGCCCAACCAGAATAAGCACTCTCGAAGAATCATCCTCGATTTTCAATATTGCTTGGACATTTTCAATTGAAAACCTCATGTGCTTTAAAGCTGCAACTTTAAAATTATTTTTCTTATTATTTTCTAAATACATAACTTTAAATTTAATGTAAAGATCAGGAGGTTCAAGACATGCAATTGGATATTTGGGGTGATTAAAAAGGCAATTGCTGATGTGCAACAATTACATACACTTTCTGAACTGCATCTTCTGTAGGCCATTTGAGAAGTTACCCAAACTATTTAAGCACCTTTCTTTAGTGAACTTTCCAATTTGTACAAGCACAAGTGTTTTGCAACTAAATAAAAAGAACAGAGCATTTGGATTTGCACATGAACAGATGAAAGAGGAATCTGGAAGGGTAACGCTTGGCACAGTTATAAACTCACGGATGATAAAGCTGCAGTGGCGAGGATATCACAACATGAGATACGGCCAACCGCCAAAGCAACGGAATAAGACACTCAGTAAAATTTTATGTTATAAACAAAAAGACAGCGTATGAGAACATGAGGAGGGCATAAAACAAAGAATGGGGGAAAAAGTTAAGGCCTCAGTCCTTTGTAGTAGATGTACATTTTTTCTACCTGAATAAAATCTCATAGTAGATCATGTGGTCCCGAATACTGTGTTGGATTTTAGACAAGCTCACAAAAATGTCATCAGAAGAATTTCCCTCACACATATACAGGCAGAATATTTGCAACATATTTAGCAGTGATTGCAAATAAAACATCAGCAAAAATACAGAACCTGAGTTCACTGATGTAGGACAGAAAAGAAAGTATAGAAAATGATTTAATCATTTTACTTACTGGAATTACACATACAAGCTTGAACAGCAGAGGAGATTCCTCTTATATAAAATCTGTTTTGCAGACACAGAAGTAGATCTTTCTCTTTTCATCGTAATTTTAATTTAATACTTCCATCTCTACATATAGCATGCATGCACCCTAAAACCCTCTGTCATGAGCTTGTCTTTTAAGTACTTATTCAAACCAACGTAAAATGCGGGTCAAGAGAAGCCTTGTGTATCACTACTTCCACCATAATAAAAATTGTCACGTACATATTTTTATATGAACATGTATCTTGTGGCTAATAGACAAGAAATGGACTAGAAATAATTTTGTATAGAAGTAGTTATTAAATACCAAAAATAAGAGGCAACAAATACTAAAATACTAATGAATAACTACACCCAGTTGTAGATTGGCCTTGTAGAAGATCAATGCTTTGGAAGAAAGAATTTTACATCTACTAGTTGTTGAATATTATTCTTTCAAGCAACAAAATAATTCATAAAAAGCAACTTATTCATGAACAGAAGAAAAGAGAAATCACTAAATAAAATAATTTTAAATTATCATTTATCTCACTCATATTTGATTGTCTTCTTGGATGTCATATTTGGAAATCCTATCTAATGAAGTTTTATCATTACCACTTTGTGGTGACTAAATACCATTATCTTGTTATTTGTGCAGATCCCTAGTACTCCCCACTTCTATTAAAAGCAGGGTTCTAATGAACCTCATGAGGTGTCACTAGGTAATTACCACTTACAGTCTGAAATGAAGCTCAGTTCCAAGCCATTTGCATTTATGTTCTAAAACTAAATTATTAATGCAGATTTTTACACATTTTAAGGTTTAATTTTTCAGTCTAATGAAACCATAAATTTCAAGCTTTCAAAAATACTCCTATCCCTTATTTAATTCAATATGTAATTGAGAACATGATTTTGCTACAGATGGAGAGGTCTTTTCAAATTTGAATTAATTTGGTGTTTTGCTGAGTTAGTAGATTAAGTGCTACAGATTTCCTGATGTTCACTACATTAAATCTTAGCTGTCAAATTAATGGAATGAAATTTTGGAAATTCACAAGGCTAAAAATATTTTTGCAAAGGTGATAGCTATATTTTCTGCCCTTACTGAATGACTCCCACAAAGTGGTAACAGCTGGGAACAATCAAAGGCAAAATTCTACTACAAAAAAAGTTAATAAAGTCCAAGTTCATTTGCATATTCATTTTATACAATGTATTCAGGAATAATACAGCATTTTAAAGAAGTGGGTATGTTACGTTTAGCTAGTGGTACAAACACCCTAAGCAAAAAGTTTACAACAAGTTTATCCTTAAAGTTCAGGCAATGTACCAAGTTGTGAACACCAGACTGACACTCCGTTTTCAGTGAGAGACTTTTGGGGTGGGTGAAATAATAGAATTCCAAACCAAAAAGATCTTTACAAATAGCCACACACGTAATTTTATTTTTTTACGTCCAGTACAGTTTCCTCAAATCTTTCACAAGTCGATGTCTCTCATGTATCTCTCAGTGAAATGAATGATGACCAAGATGGGGGGAAAAATCCCAAACACCTACAGACCCACACCCTTTTTACAGCAGTATTCAGCACTGTTGGAGAATGCTGAGTATTCTCAATACTCATTGTATGAGTATTCCTCTAGTCTTCTGCTCCTCTAGCAGGAAAGGTAAGCATATGTCATTACCTTGACTGTCTCAGCTTTCTCCACCAGTTTCTATTGACATATTTGGTTGAGCATGATGAGAGGTACAAAAGTGTTTCCTGATTCATAGTGTCACTCATAAATTCCTGGCTCTCTAGTACTACTTCACACAGTGTATTTTTTAGGGCTATTTTATTTATCACTATTCTGAGACCAGCTCACAAATCTTTATACTAATGTGTTACAGTATTTATCTCACAAGGCAATTGCTTGATATTCAGTACCGTCATATTTTGCCTTTGACAGAAGAGAGGAGCTATCATTGAGAAAATGTTAAAGCATTAATTGCTATATCCAGTTACAAAATCTACAAAGAAAAAGTGTCACAAAAATGCTCACAGTTAAAATTGCAGTTTAAAAAATTGCCATTGATGATTACAGTTAAAATATACAAAATCCCTGGTTCAAATTTTCTAGTCATGGGGGTATAAAACTCAGGGTAATACCTCATATATGCTTCGTAATATCTGTGACACACTATAATGCATTACTGACTATCTAGTGATTCATGAAATGAAAACTTCTTCCTGTTTACATCAATGCAGATATTCCCTGGGGGTTCTTCACAAAACACCTGTCCACTTGCACAGCATGCAAAGCATGAGACATTTGCTGTCTTATGAAATTCTCCTATTTCTTTTTTTTTCTCTTTCCAGAAGCACTAGCCTTAGAAAAATTTCAGTGTCTATTTCATCATCTGTCACCAGAATTTAAATATTCTCTCAGTGGGTGGAAACAGCAGACTGATAACCTCAGCACTGGCATTCTCTACAGCTCAGTGAAAGACATGCAGCATCACACGTAATTCAAAAGGTTGCTTTGCATTTATTTCACCAACCTCTCCAGATTCTCTTCAAAAAAAACCTCTTTTACCTTTGGAAGAACTATACTTCTGAAGCATAGATCACACATATAAAACTAAAAGCATACGAGCTGGTCCTAACCCAGAGAACACAGAGATCTACTGGGCTCCCTAAAGGCAGAATGGAAAGAAATTAGACACCTGCTGAGAATAATCCTAATGCACTAACTGTGAGGAGAAAGGGAGGAAAGCAGTCTGGAGCAAACCAACGGAGAATTATAAACCCATGCATGTGCCTTACTTCCTGCTCTGCCTTAAATTGTGGTGCTTCTGTTCACTTTGAATGAAATCACTGCTCCACGCTGAGTCTCTGCTGAATTTTTTCTGACTATCTAGTCAAAAATTCTATTTCTTCTGACAGTATCCTGCAGCTCCACTAGTCACACCCAGTAGCTGGGACCATACCACAAGACAGCATCGCTCACAGATTATGTGGCAGCTGCTGGTGAATGTATCCCATTTGGAATGCACTTATTAGATTTGGTTTCTGAAGCTACTGCAGTCCTTCTCTGGGCAGGCTTTGGGTGGGTCTCATTCTTCAGAGGGGAGCAGTTGTGGACCTGCATGCAGAGCATACCAGGGCTTGTGCATACTCCAGGTCAGAAAGTGATACCTCACAAATGGAAGCATCAGTGAGCAATTTTTTATTTTAGAACTTTAACACATGCATAAACGCTTTTAGGTGGTTTGGCGCCTTGCCAGGCTCTGTGCTGTCTAGAGGAGCTGAAGTGTTGTAGAGTTGAACAATTTAGTGCTATATGCAGTATATAAATTGTGCCCTATGTATGCTGTATAGCTGACCAACTCTCATAGCTCATTAAAAAACAGAAAGAACTAATTAAAGTTTCTGCCCACTTTTCATTTCTAGGGAGTGTTCTCTCAACGGTGCTTGAATAACTGAGTTAAATTGAGAGCAGTTTTACTTCTAAAAACTGTAGAGATGGAATGATTGCAAATAAATTCTATTAGACACCGTTGTTTTGATCCAGCTCAAGAGCTCTTGCATTGTTTCACAGCCCAGTGAAATAGTTGAGAATTCATCCTTCAGTGCTATGGGACTACTCTTCATAATTGCAACAGTACTTGGCCCAGAGGGACAATTTTCTGGTAAAAACATTATTTCCCTGAAAACTAAAATTTATGTTTCTTTAAAACAGAAAGAAGTATCACCATATTTGTACCATGACAGTCTGTCTCTGCGGTACCTACATTCCATGGACAATAAATTAAAATATTAGGAATTTAGTCAAAGACAGATAAATTTCTCTTCCACATTTGTAATAATGCACAGTACAGAAGATGATCAATAATGTAACATGAATTGCTTTAGCTCCCACACAGAGACATATTTGAACATTTCCTTTAATCTTTTTCATTGCACAAAGCACAAAAGCACTCTCTTCCCAAAGGATGAGTTGCTATATCAGCTGTGTGGTGGGAAGTATCCCTAAACCCACAATAACATTCAAACCAAAGCTGTAATTGGGGTTAGGATTTGGATGAATAATTATATCTAGATTAAAAATTATGTGACAATGTTCATACTCTAAGGAAATTCAACTTTGAGTTTCAATTAATGGAATTACAGACTTAAAATATTTTATAAAGGACTACATTGACCTTTTTTTATATAACTGAAAACTTGTTCTTGTAAAGACCTTAATGAATAGGTAAAATGCTGATGAGACTGAGAAGAGCAACACTTAAAGTAGATGCTACAATTCCGAGTTTAAAACACCTCATTTCTAAATTTATTAAATAATTTTCAGTTATAAAAAAAAAATCTACTGAAATTTGGTGTGCTACATGTAAACACAAATTCATTTGGACTTGTAAAAAAAAATATTAATTGACATATTTTCCAGAATTCCTTACAGAAGAAACAGCTATGCTTGGTCCAGGAACTTGCCATGATTCTTGTAAGTGTGCAAACCATGTTGTAACTAAGAGAAGGCAAAAGGCATCTTGTTGGTATGAGTGAGAAATACAATATTCAGTTTTCTCATTTTTGTAACTTTGGAAAGCTCTTATAAAACACTGATTCACAGTGCAGACAGCGGCTATCACAGGAACTTTTAAAATCAACTAAATAATTAATCTTTTATACATTACAGAAATCTTCACTTGTACCTTTATCGTAGAGAAAATGTACATTAAAAAAATTCAACAATCGTGAGATCAAGCTACAAAAGCTCTTCTGAAGGAGTGCCATTAATTAGTTTGGAAGGGAGAAAGGGAAAATACCTGGCTTGCCAGTGATGAGCAAGGGAATGTTGTACCTAAACTTGATTCCTCAATAGCAATGAACAATGATGGGATCCTTTAATCTGCTTCAGGAGTTGATGTGGTCGCAAAGAACCACCTGAAATGTTTCTACCCTAATGCAGGCAGAGTGAGGAACAAACAAGACAGGCTTGAACTTTGGCCCAGCCCCAGATATTTGGTAACACCTGCTTAGGTGAAACCTGATGGGGTGAGTCCTGTGGTCAGAGTGCCCTGTTGGGTTGTTATGGGCTCTTCTGGAGGCATACACAGGACAGAATATGGGGAGGCATAGCACTGTGTGTAATGGAAGGGACAGAATGTGTGGAGCTCACAGGAGACACTGGTACAGTTGAGAACTTCTGGGTAAGAACCAAGGGGCAAACAAATAATGGGGATGTCACAGTGGTAGTTTACTACACCTCTCCAATTCAGGATGATGATGTAAAAAAAATTTTTTTTGAGGAATCAAGAGATGCTTCCAAGTCAACTGCTCTTGTCCTTACAGGGGACTTCAGCTTGTCAGAAATCAACTGGGAGCATCGAACAACTGCCACAACTTGAGCCAGAACACTCCTAAAAAATCTGTCATGCATGCAGTGTAATATTTCTGAATCTTGTGGTGGCTTTTGATAGCAGAGTTTCTTTAACTCTCTGAAAATAACTAACCTTGCAGAAGCTAAATCATTCCTTTTGGTCACTGCAGTACCACTTTATCACCTTGAATAAGAGTTTTCTGATCCTGTTTCTGCAAGTTACACTGTTCCCATGAGTTTTTCTATATATTTCTTGCTGTTATGGTGTAAGTTATTTTTTTTCTAAATAGAAGCTGAGAGACATTATTTATTTATTTTGGGTTCAGAAAAATCCAAACCATGTCTTAACTCTGCACAGAAAGGCTAGCAAAATGAATGGCCTAGAATGTAAAATAAGTACAATCCTTATGAAGTACTGTATCGGCAATTAACAGTTCAGAATAAAAGATTCAGAATCTTACACTAAGCTTTTTTCCCTTAGGTTTAGATTATGTAAGATCAAACTCATCTATGCTATATAAGCATATGGAAGTCAGTAATCCTTTCAGTAAGAATTTCACTTCCATTCTGGCTAGATATAGCTTATTACCTTTAAGTATTAGCAGGAGTTTACTGTAGATGGAAGCAGCCAGCTCAGATAATTTTGTTTTTCTTTTACACTATCCTGTTTCTAAAGAAAAAGCCTATTGTAATGTCTCTAGAACAGAATCAAAATTCAAATTATTTAAGATTAGTTTTCTTCTTATTATTATTATTATCTGTACAATGTTTCAGCTTAGGATGCATTTCTATATCTCATTGTTCCTTATTTTGTTACAACCATACAAACATCTGTACAGATGTGGTTAAAATCAAAATATTGCTATTTATAACAGATGATGTTGCTGAGCTCAATATGAATCAATCTTAGACCTGCAAAATTTGTAGCTTTGCAATGTATACAATGATACCATAATCTATTGCTGTTTCAGAAACCTTAACAGAATAATATTTACTCAACTTTTCATCAGCAAAAGTACTTAAAAGTTATCTGTGAAACATTTATTTGTAGCAAAAATATTATTGGAGCACTCAAAACAGCTCTACCTAGAAAAAAATCATGGTTCCTCAAGAACCTTATCTTGGACCTCCTGTCTTTTCCAAGCTGTAAAAGTTCTCACACTTATTCCATATTCAAGAAAAATGTATGCACAGGCCTTCATATGTGCACATATACATCCAAAGAAAAGACTTTGATTTGATGATACCATGTGAATTCCAATATTTAGACCAATATTTAGATTATTTTTTCCTAAGTTCAAATCATGACTGGTGTTTTCACATGACAAGACCAATATTGTAAAACATCTATGAATTTCAGTTTCAGATAAGACAAATGTTTCTGCTAAACACAGAAACATTCATCATCCTACACAGAGCCAAGAAAAATGTGCCAGCTACTGCATATTTGCCTACTGAGCAGGAGTTTGCAATTTATAAACAATTATAAATAAATTCGTTTGTTGTTAAGATCTATGAGCTACTGATTGAACAACTGACAGCTCTACCTGTAGGAAAAAAAATCACAAAAACAAATGGTAAATATTTATCTATCTACACATTGTTGCCTAAAGAGCATTCCACCAAATGGACACTTCTCTCCAGTTGTGACCAGCCCATTCCAGACTCATCCCTTTTACAGCTTCTGTCATGTATTACATCAGACAAAGGTGGCTGTTTTCTTCTGATGAGTGTGATAGAATGATAGAATCACACTGCAGTTTCTTTAAAAATGCCACTTTCTTGTTACTTTTTATCATTTTGGGAATAAAATTGTACCCTCATACATGGAACTAAAAGTAGAGCTGATAATTTGATTTTTGTACCACACTGGTGTTACCACAGTGGCTACAAAAGCAGAAAAATATTTGTAAGGACACAGATATTGGAAAATGTGCTTTTGTGAGAAAGTGCATAAAACAGGGAATAGTGGTTTATTTGAGGGATTTCATGAAGAACTGCCCGTGGATGATTTTATAAATCTGTCTCTAGGGGTTTACTATCTTTATCCTCCTTTTTCTTCTACCCTCCACTTCAGAATAACCCTTTAAGGCTTCTAACTGTTCAACTTCCATGCCACTTTTCTCTCTCTTTTTTAGAAACATGATATACTACAGCTCAAATGCAACCCTTCTGCTAATTTGGTTTGGGTAGAGAGCCCAGACATATTGCAAAATGAAACAAACAAAATATTGACTGAGTGTTGGCTAGGTTTTTTCCAATATTTTGTAAGGCAGTTGAGAACAAACTGTACACCTTGGCACCTAGAGTAAGAAGCTGCAAATGCCTGTTTCATCCCCTGCTTGTCCCTAACTGGGAGTGCTCTGTAAGTGCTTCCCAGAATACAGTACAGCATTTCTAAAAATAACCAAGAAAGACACAGTAGTCCCATTTGCAGAAACAATAGCTCAAATAATTTCTTAAATATCTAGGGTGAAATTCATTCTTCCAAATTTTTAATTCTAACTATAATTTAAATGGTGATATATGCTACAGTATAATTTAATAATTGTTAATATAGATTTCTGTCTGTATAAAAGCCTTCACGTAATTTATTGCTTTTGAATAGAGGATGTCCAATACAAAATGGCAGATAATCACTTGTATCACCCCATTAATTTGGTATCAATAACTGGATACAGAAAAAGGCAGAGATGAGTGCAAACTCTGCCATGTAATAAGGAAAATAGAATTATATTGTTTTCTGTTCTAACATTTGATTTATCAGGTTTGCTAATTCTTTTTATTTTTGGCTTAAATAGTCAAGGAAGGGTGATGATGAGCCGTGCACTACAAAGCATCTCTTTGTTTGTTATCAAAGGATGCACAGGGAGCACAGGGGAGGTGTGACCAACCTCTTGTCACCTTTGTTCTCTGATTTATATTCTCTAGCACTAGCAATATTTGTTTAGTTTTCGTTATATGTTATATAACTGAATATTATCACAGTATACTAAATGCAATAAATACAACTACATTTATATTATTATTTATATGCTAAATATAATTAAAGCAGGGTAAAATACAACAGGTAAAGGCAAACATTTCTGGATTCTTTTATTTTTATTCCTTTTTCCTCATTTATGTGTGCACCTCAGGAAGAGTGCCTACAAATTAGAACACAAACACAATGTGTGACTGTTTTTCTTTTTTTTCCTTTTCAGATGAAACAAGGTTTCTATTTTCTGTCTTCTGCCTCCATTTGTTTAAGAAACAATTATTGTCCTTGTTGAAATCGTAAAGTAGCATTGCTAGCGTCACTGGATTTTGAAGTGCACTCTTCTTGTTTAGTTGTAATGTGTGCTTTTAAAATATCTATAAAAATCTCTCTATTTTGTCTAGTTGTGCGGGCAGGTGACTGGGTGATTCTAGTGCCTTTGCAAAAAGCCCACACTTTCCAATGGACAGTGTCAGATTCATGCCTCTGGAGACGTCAAATTGTATTTTAATGTGACGATTTTTCTCTATTGCCTGCACATAAATCAGAATAATAAAAAATTATTTTCCCAAAATACTGCAATTTGAGAATTTTAAAGTGTTATGGGGAAAAAACAGGGAGGGGGGAAAAAAAGAGCAAATTTAAATTATTGAACAAATTGTACAAACCACGTGTGGGGACTGTTTTCCAAAGGGCAATCTTAGATATGCAGCAGACATTCAGCCATTCAGGCTGGGCCATACAGACAAAAAAATATAACTTTCCAAAGACAATTTCACACTTGGGCATCATTCTGCTCTTGAAATATGCTCATAATCCTCAATGGAAAATGAATACTTAGTCAATGACCTTTTCAAAATTTCATCCTGCAATATATGCTGCCTTTACTGTTCTGCTCATGATGTTAGGTGGGAAAATCTTCGGACCTAACAGCTTTCCTCTAGAAATGCTGATTCAGCAAAACTGGAATCAGGTGATTTCCAGGTTTTGAGGCAATGCTGAGTTGACTTCATGCCGGTCATCAACCTTCTTTTGCTAGAAACAGTCCTAAAATGTGGAGTTCCTTGATTTCATGGACTCCCAAAAACTTCTTTCAGGGTGTTTAGGAGAAACATGGCTTCCAGTGTTTTCCCCCCTCTGCCAAACAGGAGAAGCAGCAGGATGCTGCTGAGGAGCTGACCTGCCCACTCTCACAGCTCCCAGCCACACCATTTGGCTTGTCAGCTGTGCAGGTAGCAGCAGCCTGCAGAAGAATACTGAACCCCAGGGTGCAGGAAGGTGTCTTGTGAGAGGTTTTAATGCCCAAGTACCTGCAGATATAGAAAGCCTGGTTACCTTGATGATGCCAATTTTATGACAGATTGTTTATGTGTGAGCTGCTGAGGGACCTGCCTTGCTGCTTTCCCACTCCCTGGCTGTGCAATGGGGTGCCAATGTCTGATAAAAGGTAGATAAGAGATGTTTGGACGATCCACTCTTAAAACCAAACCTCGTGTTTGTATCTTATAAGTGGTCTGTACTAAAAGCTAAAAGCAAATCAGAAATTACAGATCTGTTTATATGCATGCCTTGTGAATCAGTTTTATGAGACCAGAGCTATAAACTGTTATAACAGGTGAAAGTTTAGTGAGCACTGAGAAATTCATTTCAGACAGAAAAAAAAAACTTTTTAAGGATGACAACGCAGTTGCAAGCACAGGGAAGTCCTTGGAGAAGGTATTGGCTGTGTCTGCAAGAGGCCACAGGGAACATGAAAAGCATAAGTGGTCTGTCGTAGCTGTGTCTGCACTATGGCTAGATGAAAAGTTTTGAATAAAAGCAGGATGACTGTGACAGCCTTGAACAAAAGGAAAAGAGTTTGAGAACCCTGCTGTGCCTATTTTTAAAACCCAGCATTCAGCAGACAGGGTGCTCTTAGGTAGATATCTCAGCTGCAAGTGTTACTTTAAAGGTCAGTATAACAAGACATTAGGCATTCAGAGTAAAGCTCTTCCAACAAGGATTAAGTAACTGGGTTCCAGAGATGGTGACTGAATGCCCTTTTAGCCATAAATTCCAAACAAGTCAACTGTCAGTGTCTTAGCAAGAAATTCCAAAGCAAGTCCTAAGTGTCAGTTTGGTTCAGGTTCCCAGCTCCCGGGTTAATTGGTTCCTGGTGTTCTCAGGCAGTCTGGTAGTCTTGCAGTTCAGGGCACAAGCTATTGTCATTCACTGCAGGCATTTCCAGCAAACTAAAAAGTTCCACATCAGTTGTTAGAATTCCTGGAAACCCCGTGGAAAACAATGTGGTCTATGAGCCAACCTTTTGTTCAGATTTGCAATTTAAAAAAACAAAATCAACAAAACCCACCAAACCAAAACACAGGTATCTAAACAATAAATATTTGCATGTTTCATTTAGCTCTATTGTCCATCACTTTAGAAAGTTCCATCAATACTCAAAGCAATATATAGTTCACTCTACATACTTGTGATAAAAATACTTAGTAATAAATTCTTTAAAAATGAAGCTTATAGGGAAATCTGGAGTGTAAAATAAATTCATAGGGTACATTTTGCAATTTTACCAAGTTTCAGCATTTGCCTGTTGCAAAACAAGACAGTGATTAGACAAGGGACATCATCTTCAGCCTCTGCCCCCAAATGAATACAACTTGGATAAAAAGCTCAGCATCATTCATTATCTGTCAGTGTAACTCAAGGCCCCGCAGCCAACCACTTCTGGGGAGATTAATCCAAAACCACAGAGAGAACACACAATATTACCTCTTGCCTGGTTTTTCACAAAGCCCTTTTAGTGTGTAGTGAGCAGAAACCCACAGAGCCTTGACAAACTCAGGAAAGAGAAGGAGATACAATTTGAGAAGCAGAGTGGGATATGATGAGACCTGAGCTTGGGATCCATGCCACAGTCTGCAGAGGTATAACTGTGTAGCAAATATAAATTACTTGTCAAATTTGTGCTTAACTTTTCTTAAAGGAACAATTCCTGGTGACAAGGATGTGCTCTGTCTCTCTATGTATTCATGTACATGAGTAAAACCCTGGCAAATTCTGGTGGAAGCTGGGACTAGAGATCTGATATCACTTTTACACTGCAGATATAGTGATACCTAAGGTACAGCCTGTTTACATTTCATCAGAGATGGCTGATAAGAGTACAGCACCCTGATGTTTAGGAAAGTGATATGTAGCTACCCAAATCAACATCACTAATCACACACACATCTGTCTCTTCTCATTTTCAGTAGTCATAAAGAGTAGCAAGGATTCCTCTGCTCCATTTATCCCTATTTTGCTCACCAGTGATTTGTTCAGAAAGATCCTGAACTGGTTGTATAAATGCAGCCTATATATTACCCATAATAACAAAACAGTGTAAACACCAACATGAGTGCACTAATTGCAAGTTTCCTACAATTTAGTTAATAAGAAAATATATTTACGTCAACATGATTTTGAGCAGGGTAAATGTTGTTGGATCTGCATACTTTGTATCTTTTCACTGTTTGACATCTAGTCCACGAGCAAACTTGAGAGCAAACAATCTGCTCCCCAGTAATTTGCACAGACCACCATCCATGCTCACTTTCTCCCTTGCATCCTAGGTGACAGAATTAACACAGGAAATATAACCTGGTTACCTTTTCTGACATTCCAGTACTTGCTTCTGGCTTCTTCCACTCCTTTAGTAGTTGGCAACCTCTGAGTCACAACTCTGGATCACATTGTACTGCTTTTATACTCAATAACTTGGCATGAATGTCACTTCCAGCATGTTTTTAAAGGTGTTTGGAAGATCCAGATGTCTTTTAGTTAGAATTAGGAATGAAAAATTTCTGTTACAGGAAAGATTTCTGAAAGTTACTTTAGTTTCTGCTCTCACAGGTAAAGGCAAGTTATTTAAAAGTTTATCTTTGAGGATGAGAAGAGGAAAAGAAAATTACACTTTAGGTTTGCTTACAGCTAATGAGTAAATCATCAAACCACATCTTCAACGGATTGAGGAAGTTTAAGTGTGGTTGAATGGACAATCATCTTTTCCAGAAGTTCAATTCTCTTCTCAATCAACCAGATATTTTAATTCTGCACCAGCTACAAACCAAATAAAATGGCATGATGCTATATACATAGATACTACATTCATAAAATATTTTTAACAAAAAATCAGTCTTCAGAGTATTGTTCTAGTACAGAATACAGCATGTGAATTCATAGCACAACACTAAAAGAAATACAGAAGAACCCTTGTAGTGGTCCTAAATTTCCAAGTGGTTCCTGCAGCTAAGGACTGAATTTGGCTTATTGATTTAATTACTGCTTTAGAATTTGCTGTTGAGAGCAGCTAAATAAATAAAAAAATTTAACAGTATAAAAGCTCCAAATGCATTGGTTTGTACCACCAGAAATAAAGTACTCATGAGGCAGTGCTCTGCCTAAGGAAAAAGAACAGTGGCAACACAAAATTATTTTGAGCTACAAGAGTAAAGTAAATTTCAGTTTTATAGAAAACATTCAAATAATTCCCTTATTGTTCATCACCTTGTTAACTGAAAAAGGATTTCAAATAGGATAACAAAATAAGCTGTTCTAATTGGTGAGTGTATTTTAGCACTTACTAAAACTATAATACAAAGCATGGTCTGCTGTGCAATATATAATCTGATTTGCTTCTTAACAGTGCCAAGACTCTACGAAGACAGAAAGGTAAATCTGATGTGATTTGCCTTTGAAGAAGCATTTCAAGGGTAGAAATTCCACAGCCATCCTTGTGTTACACAATAATTTTTCTCTACACGATATTAAGAGAAAATGGACTAGTTTTCTTTTACAGGGATATAAAAATAGTGCAAAGATAACAAGGGCATGTTGCAACTGATACACTACAGAATTAATCTTGATCCACATTGTTGTTGTCACAAACCACTGGGATGCGTTTTCACTTTCAATTTATAGCTCCTTTTTTAGAGTGCCACTTCTCTTAGATTAGCCCTTAAAAGCAGGAGATGTTGGGTGTGTCTATTTTTCTTCATACACTATTTTCTAAACTTCAATATATCCTAGAGAGCAAGCTGGCATTCCAGGAGCTAAATCAAAAATTACTTCTGGACTTCACCTGATTAATCACAAAATCTCTTTATTTTTTCTCTAGTAACGTCAGCCCAAAGTATCATGTGGCTTAAATAAGGACAGAATGGTGCGACAGTTATTTCATGCACACATTTCTGTCTTGTAAATAGAAACATGAATCTAGATTAGATATTTTATATTAAGACTCAACTTTTTAAACTTTAAAACTGGGTTGAAAAAATCAAATGCATAAAGGTTTTGATGAAGTAAACTCAGAAAAATCAGAGAATACCCTGGGGTTCTTTTCAACCATGCTAAGTGTCTTTTCATAAGATTCATGGAAGCAGCAGTAGAAAACCGAATTTCAAGAGAGGAAAAACAAATAAAGTAATTTTTTTATGTATGTGGAAGTTCTTGTGGGAATAAACATTCACAGCTGGTTAGCAGACAAAAAGAACGGAATGTCTACACAGATACATGCAAACATCTCTTATAAAAGCAGACACTTAGAAACAGTTAAAAACCATAAAAATATATTTTTCAAACTTGACACCATACTAAAGAATTTACTCATTCTCCTTGGCTTCCTCTTCTGTGGCTGCAGAGAAGCCAGTTCCAAACAGATCGCTGGTTCAAACATAGCAAAAGTTGTTAGAATACACATTCTCTTGGTAAACCTTATTTCCCACTACTCTAAAACTTTGATCAACATTGCTTAATCTTGTAATGTTTACTAGCATTGTAAGAAATCCCTTAATTTTTATTCAACATCCTTTATCCCTCTCCTCGAAGATGTACCACACAAGTATGTAGCTAAAAAAAATTGCATCCCTTATACTCAATATAAAATCTATAAAAATATAAACAACTTCCTATCTTCAGCCTAGCACACAAATGTCACTGAATTCATATCACATGAGGCTTTTAACAGCCTTGTCTGCAAAAGCTGATGGTACTCATGGTCTGGAACTGATGATACAAGATTCCTGAGAAAGGACAGCCTCTGACAGTCAGAGCAGAAGTTCCAGTCCCCTAAAACTCAAGTAGCCATTGTCGTAATTACACACCATCATCTTATGAAACCAGGATTTGGAGAAAAAGGCAAATAAAAAGTTCATTTTGAAGTTTATGCAATTCTTTCACTTTCAGCCTTTTCAGTGTATACCTACTTCAGTGAATACTAGGTTCTATTTCCTCTTTCAAAAGGAGGCATCTTGCTTTCTAAAAAGGTGTTATATGCTCATCCCAACCTGGCTATAATCAGTTATTACTGTGGAAGGATAGGAAGGGCTGATGATAATAATTCTTTATTTCTAAACAGAATAATTTACCACATTACCTGTAGAAAAGCTTAAGGCTGTCATGAATCAGAAGTCATCCTCCTTTTACAGATTACAGTTCTAATAATGTCTAGAAAGGTTAAACTTTGCAGGCAAGGATAAGTTTAAATTTTACAAACCCATGTTATCCATAATAGATGATGAGGTTTTTAAATTATGACTTGACAATAATTGAATGGTAGTAGATAAAAATGTGCACAACTTGAAAGAAAAAAAAATAAACAAAAACAAAGCAAACCAGAAATTTAATATGATTTTATATTTTAAAATCCTTACCTATCAAGAAGATTTTTTTTTTCCAAAGAAGATGAGATTAAATCAGGTTCATACCAATAAATTAGCGTTTCTGTAACTTCTGGCTCAAAATTATGAATTTACAACTGTAAGTAATATTACAAGTTTGGTGGCTGGATGGAATGATTATGGTTATCTAAATGCACACAAACTCAGCTTTAAAAAATGTGGCACTTAAGGATATTCCACTTCTGAACCAAGAAGTCATTTCTTGTGAGTAAAGAATGAGAACATAATGAGAAAAAAATCAATAGTCAGCAGAATTATTTCAAATAACTGAGTAAGTAACTTACATTTTTAAAAATATAATTCACATTGAAGGTTTTAACTGAACGGCAGAAGGTCAGGAGTTTTACTGTGGTTACTTATTGTATGATGCTGCAAAGTCACTGACACCTATCATACTAGAGCAAAGAAAACGATACCTTTATCTGTACTTCTTACTATAATCTGTACTATTTCTTCTCAAAAGGCTTAGCTAGTAAAATACATTTATTTATAAAGAAATACCAGAAATCTGGTACCATTAAAGAATGTTTTACAGCATTTAAGAGAGTGTCAGCATTTACTTTATAAACCTTTGCATTCAAAGGTTTATGTCTGAGCCATAAAAATCAGTCCATTGTATAACTTCACTTATTAACTCTCACTGTAGGAGTGTGTTCTCCCACTCCACTCTTTTATCTTTGCTAAATAGCCAGATTTTCTTTCTGTGCCAAAGTTACAGATATATGTTTTTAGAAATACTCTTTTATGAGGGATTTTCTTCCAGTTACTTTCCCTTCACTATTACACAGCAAGGCATTTTAGATATAATGTAACATTTTAATATAAATGTAAGGTGATCGTTCAGCTTTCAGAGATATAGATTGTTATTAACTGAATAAGCCTAACACATTTAATCCCCAAATCCTGAGCTTCTGTTTTAGCTCAGCTGATTCATTAATGAGTAAAAAATCCCTTAGTTGTTTCTCTTTCTTGTTGCTACAAGCCTCCGCAGCATCCTCTATATCAATCTGCCAACACATGGAGAAAGATGAAAAATAGAACTATATTTTCACGAAATATTTCCAGAAAAAAAACACATCTTTGCACTTAACTTGCCTCCTTGTCTCTCTGTGATACAGACACAGGCCATAAGACTAGTCTCACATATTTTTAGCAGACTGGTGTTCCAGTAGCACCAGTGTGTCTGGTAAGAGTGAGCCACTCCATATGATGAAGAAAGTGTATTAAACCAAATATGAAATTCTTTAAATCGTTAAGTCCTCAGTAGCAAGCTGCCACCAGAATGCGTGGCTGCCAGCCATAGCTACAGTAACCTTCCACGCCTATGTTCCTGCATGTTACCAATCCCACAGTCTTGCCAAGAACTCAGGTTTCCATTATCCAGAGGTCTCCAGGAGCTGCTCTACCCCAATCAGCACTGAAAGGCAGACACTGACCTGATTGTTGCTGGCTCATCTGGAAACAGTCCTGTGGACTAGCACTGGGTGGTAAAACAAATGCCTGGCCTACAGCATCTCACCCTTTCCAAAAGGTCTCCAAAGGTTTCACTTGTCAGCATCAGTCCGTTCTGATTTTCCAAAGGAAGGAAAACAAAGACAGTAGCCATGAAATTCAGAGAGAGCTGCCTGAGCTGCATTTCATTAGGTGGGAGGACAGGATGAGAAGAGAAAAATGCCCTCATACAAACAGGTCTCATCAAAGACAGCCACTCATGTGGCTCCACCTTGTGCAGCCTCCAGATGAGACAAGATTTCTCATGCCTGCTACTGGGTGGGGGCTGCAAAGACCCTGTGGGTCGGAAGCAGGACATGGATGACTTTTATTGCACATTCATTCCTATTGGTGCATTCCTGCATTGCCTAACAGAGCACTGATTTTTCCTCAAGGAGTATGTTGATGTAATATAATAAAAATGATTTTATTGTAAAACGCAAGGATAAATGCACTGATTTTCACAGAAATAAAGCAGAGTTCTGTTGTTCCTTTACATCTGAAGAGAAGTGAAAACACATCACAATTCCACACAGTGAAACTCCCTGTTTTCACTCTTTCCTATTTATTTATCTATTTATGTGATCTCAGTCATTGAACTGCCTCAAGTTTCTCCCCTGGGACATGACGCTTTCAGCTGGCATGTTAAACTAGTTCTGTGGTCAAGAAAGTGGTGATTGAAAGCAGGTAAAATTAGGCTGCTTAGTTGTTTATGATACGTTCACACTCTCCTCAGTTAAGCCCTCTTAAGAATGAGAGATTCAGATGTCTGTATGTGTCCCAATATTCTTAAGTAGCTCTCTGGACAACTGACATAAAATCAAATAGACTTATTGCTCTTAGTTTCTCTGTCCTCTTCTCTTCCTGTAGTCCGTGGCAGAGTTGAAACTCCACTAAGTTATCAGATTTGTATGTAACATTTCTAAAAGCGGATATATGGCTCAATGAATAAAAGAAATAACAAGATATTCTAGGCTCGCGATGGTTTTCCCTTAGTGTGATCCGCAGTATCAGTACGGCTTGGATTATTTTTGCACAAGTATCACTAACTTCTAGAGTGATATCTCTAGATCAACCCATCATATTTTTTCTTAATTGTGAAATGATGATAGAAAAATTCCATAAGCCACAAAATACTTTTAAGTCCTATGTGTGATCATTATTATTTAACTTAAAATTCAGTCATCCTTCTCACAGAAATATATGCACATCAAAAGAAACAAAGTAAAACAAACCACAACCGACCAAAAAATACAAATAATTATGACTTTTTTTAAGGTTTTTTTCTCTGTAATTGAAAGACACCAATCCACAAGTCTTTAGCATGTGGAACAAGGGAGTACAGTTTCATTAACAAGACATCATCAAATGGCAGGGGAGGAATCTGAAGAAAGTTACTTGTTTTATGATTCCTTGGATGAGGCTGTGTATTTTTATTTCAATACTTAATAGGTCACAAGCTATAGCTGCAATGTTACATTCTTTCTAAAATCACAAGAAACCTAAGCTGGGTCTTTATGCTAATAGATATGTATAGTGATTATATCATAACTGGGGAAAAGAAAAATCAAAATTGAAGCTGTTGCTAAATTTCCAAATTAATATGCTGAACAATGATATTCCAGAATGAAATGTGAGCAAAAATATTTACTATTAATGTTCTTATGAAACTTAAAACTCAAAGATAGTTTTACCTACAGACAAACTACATCTATTCTTTAGAAGAGACAGCCTTGGACTCAGCATTTCTGGATAATTTATTAATGGCAGCCACTTTTCTAAAGAAATTGCGATCTGTACTCTAGCAAAACAAGGACGTGTTAATCCTAGAGTCAAAGTATACATCAGCTGGCCGAAATACAAGAGAGCTTACAGAACAACTTTTTAATTTTTTGAAATATTTTCCTAATTGCAGAGACGAATAAAGCAACAAAGGAACCCAATTTCACAGCTAAAATTTTCCTGCCCTAATATCAATAGACAATTTTCTTTTAGGAAGTCAACAGCCAAAAGAGGCTGGTTCTGTTCTGAGCCATCTGCTTTATTGTATTTAAAATTACACATAATGATTATATGAATTTGAACATTTAACATTTCTGGCTACTCTGAGAGAAAAATGCAATTTCATAGCCCAACTTTTCATTTATAGTTTGGCTTATGCATTGACAAGGGAGAAAACAGTTGCTCTGCAGCAGTTGTTTAGGTCCCCAACCATAAAGTGAGTCAAGATTTTGGAGAGCTATACAGAAGACTTTCAGGACTGGTTCAGCCTGCATTAAATTACCAATGACTGAAAGCAGCCACAAAGGAGATATTTTTACCTTCTTTGCCAGGAAAATGACTCAGAACCAGTACTCAGTTCAATCTGTTAAAATAAATTTATGGTAATCATCATTAGCAACTTAGTGTATGCAAGAATGTGACTTTCAAATATTTATTTCCAGAGAAATCATTGTTTTGAAATCTAGCCGAGTCCAAAGGTATGAAAACACTATCAGCCTTAATATATCAGTCTTCCTTTTCTCAATTACCATTTTTCTTTGTTACCTTTTCATCTTCTCCACGCTATCACCAAAACTAACAAGTCAAAGTAGCTCAATAGAGAACATGGTCAAACGAAATGTATTCTAGTGCATTGGCAGCAATAATGCAAGTAAAATAATTTCTAGCCAATTTATTCTTCATTTTTAATTAAAGCAACCCTAGAAGTACAGCAAATCAAACAACTTTCTTTTTCCTTAAATTGAAACATCTCCGTGAACATCTTTTATTCTAACTTTTGATTTATGTAGTTATATCAATAATTACCTAGTACCCAAATATTTATTTGGATCCTACCAATCCTATTCTTACTTTTAATTTCATTATGAGTTTGATGAGGTGCTATTGCAAATTAATAAATTTACTGTTAATAAATGAAGGGAATCACAGCTCAACGAGTTTCACTGCATGGATATACTGCTAGTTAGCAACTTATTAAATCATTGGTTTAATAAATTTTACAGGTGAGTTGAAAGGAGGCAAAAGGCACTTAGGGCCCTAATAAAAACTTGCTAAGACACATAGGTTATGGCTAGACTCTTGCTGAAAATTTGAGGAAGGTTGGTTGCAAGAGTTGATGCAAACAGTGAACTATTGCTTGAGAAATCATCTTTCCATGCATACATGCTACGTATCATTCCCACATTTTTCACATTTAGATTATTACATCTAAATTTCCTGTTAAATATTTTCTTGTCTTTGTATGACTACTGTATTTTCAGTTGAGGATTTTTTTTTCTGCTGCAAGGAGGTTACAGAGTAACAAAAGTTATTTTTGTTAGGATTTTGAGACACAATGTACTTTATTTATTGATTAGGAATTAGATTAAAAATGTTGAAGTAGGGGTTTTTTCCTGCTTCTAGGAGGCAAAAGAGCTACATATATGAGCTTTTTTCATAAAATATGTATTCATATTATATGCATTATAAAATACTATTACATTACAGGAGTGGAACTACAATGAACTAATGACTAGAGAAAATATATCCAGTGCCCATTTTAAAATGCTTAAGCACTGTTTTGGAAAAACCTTATGATCCTTATCCTGATTATGCAACACAGTAGGAATGTGCAAAGGCATTATAAAACTTCTCTGGATAAGCAGCTAAGGGGATCCCTTAATGACAGATTGATGGCAGAGATGTCACTACAACATCTGCTTTGTGGCCATGAAATTCTTGTGAAGACTTGATGGCAGAGACATGTCAGAGTGCCACTTCACTCTAGCTGACTTCCAGCCTGTGTAATGATACTTTGGGCACACTTAGAGACTGACAATATTATGATGGTATCAAGATAAGCCTAACTCTGCCCCTACAGCATGAAGTCAAAATGTGTTGAAGTTGTTTCTGAATTTATTTTGACTTTGCAATAGAAGCACAGTAGAACTGAGTCAAAATTCGAAGCTATTCTCATAACTCTTACTAAAATAGCATTACTTAAACTTTGTGCTTAAAACACCTAGTTAAAAATATCCACTATACATAGGGAAGAATTCGAATAATGATGAAAATGTAACCTAAAGGCAGGAACAAAGAGGATGCTAAACTACACAGGATAATCTAGAGGTTGTTTTCTCATTTTATTTTTGTAATCTGCCAATGTATTATAACATTCAGCTGTCTCAGTGATATTACTATTTCATAAGTCATCTAAAGGAAGTAAAGAGCAACCTGAAAATGTTGCTTAGAAAAATGAATTATATTTCTCTCTCAGTGATCTTTTCAGTGTTTTAACAATTGGTAATCTCCTACTGCATATTTTCACATTTCATATAAAATTATTATGTATAAACAGTGTGAATTCATTAGCTTGATGAAAATGATAGGTATTATGCATGAGTTTCTTCCTGTCCCTCAGGACTGAAATGAGAGTCAGATACTGCATTTCTAAAGGCATCCCTTTAGCAAATTTCATAAGCAAATACTGTAATGAAATGTTTGTTAAATAGGCACTAATGTATACTGAATCATATCTTACCTAATTTGGAGAAAATCTTAGCAAAATTTCCAAGAAAGGATGACCCAGCTCCTGAATTTCCAGTGTCAGTTAAGAAGACCTTTATGTAGAGATGAATTTTTTCAGAATGTTTTTGGTTTTATTTGCCTGTGACTGTAGACTTTTTGACACTAGAAGACTACATATTGTTCTTATGGTTAATAATTTTTTTATCAAAGTAGCATGCTGCCCAGAGTTGTATCAACTGGGAAAGCTTCTGACTGGAAAGTTTCCAAAGTTGGATGTTTTCTAAGAGGATTACAGAGAGATCTGAATAAGAAATATTTCTACTTCCACAACACATATTTTGGCATGAACCTTTCATGAAAATAATTCATTATTTCCATCATTGAGCTAAAATAAATGTGAGCCATCACAAAAAATTAAAGTCCCCCTTCCCAGTGAATGGTCTTGTGATGACTGAGCATGTAGTTAAAAATAAAACCTCTTTGAACAGTCATCAACAAAATCACTGCTGGTATCAGGAAATAAAATTTCATGTAACATGACAGTTTATATTTTAAAAAGCAATATTCTCCAGTTCCAGTTAAAAAAAGTCACTACTTTCTGAGGAAACTTGTATTACGTGCATGAATCAAATCTGGCTTCAAACTTTCAAAACAACTTTTACATATTATTTCATTTCCCTTAACTTCTGTTCAGCTATTGTAATACAGGAATTTATCTGATGAGGTGATATGAATCTTGAAAGCCAGGACTAGTATCTCTCAGAGAAAAAGCATCAGAGAAAAATCCATTTAGCTGAGTTTTTGGAAACTGTCCAGATGGCTCAAGGAAGAAGGAGAAACAGAATGCTTCTGACTGCTCAGTTAAATTAGCAATTTTAATTACGTGTACTAACCTTTTGCTCTTATGAGGAGTATCTTCTGGCCATGTTACTGAGAAGCATGAGCAAGACAGGCAGGAACACATTTCTGTGACTTAAGAGCCTCTGCCACCCCCTGCCACATTCAAGCAAGCACCTGTTGTATCTCCTAGCCTACATCCTCCTGTGCCAGAACAGAAGCAAGTGCAAGAGTTTGATGAGCATACCCCAGTTAGGTTTGCGGTCCTGATGTGAATGTGGATTTCTAGGTCATCCTCAGATGTCCAGAAATCTGTACAAAACCTTCTCTTAGTTTCTTTTTTTTTTTTTTTTTCTGAAGCTTTTGTCTTACTCTTCATGTATCAGCATCACAAATATTAATTGCTTACTTTTGTAAGCATTTACAAACTTGTTAGTCATCACAATAAAACCACACTCGATGCAGTGGAAGAGAGCAAGGGAAAAAACTTAGCTCTAAAGCAAGACATCCAGATAAACTGGATGTTCACCACCACTGCTAAGATCAACAGTGAATTTCCATTTTTACTTATACCACAGCTGTACAGTTCCTTGCAGTTCCATTTTTAAAATTATATGGATAATTTAAAAGCTATGGTTTACATATCTGTCTCTGGTGATGGCTAAGCAGCCTTTTCCACAACAACATCTTCAGTACTGTGGACGCTTCTGCACCTCAAGGAAAACATAATGCAGCTAAGAAGGTATGGGGAAGGAGTAATAACCTTAACAGGGGCAGATGAGAAAGACTGGTTTTTAGTATTGTTTGATGCAAAGAGAGGGATGGTGGGGTATGCTTGAAGGTCTCACAAGAGTGAGTGAACTCAGAACTATTTATTGAATAAGCCCAAAGAGAAACAGTTAGCTCTTAATGAATTTATCATATCAGTTAAAAGCTTTTAAAAGAAAATATTTTTGTACAGTAGCAAGTGAACTTCTGAAATTTGCTGCCTCAGGAGCTCCTCTCTTGGAGCCAGTAGATTAAAAAAAAAACAGACAAATTTTTAAAAAATAGGGCCATAAACAGGTACTAAAGTGAATAAGCAAAAAAGGCACCTTCTAATATCTTTAATCTAATAATTGTGGATTTATAATTTCTCCAATATTAAGAACTTATGAGTTTTTACTATTTCTATTCTGTTCTCACAATTTGTTAATACAGTTTTCAAGAGTTGGTTGGATAAAATCCTGAGTAACCTACTCTCACCTCACAGCAGTAGTGCTTTGAGTAGGAAATTGCATGGGGATCTCTCCTGAGGTCCTTTCCAGTCTGAAATATCTTATGATCCTAAATTTTGAGTCGAATAATTTAAGAATTCAGGAAAAATAAAGCCGTAATTTTTCTAATGAGAGTGTTCTCCTCAGCAGAAAAGTTTCATCAAAAGAAAAAGTTGTATTGAAAGGCAGAAAATTAAAATTCTGCCACAAAGTTTAGCACATATTAAAGTTAATGGGGCATATTTTGAAACTGCTTAAAGTTCATTCTTTTCTCTGTAATAGTTAAAATGGGTAGAGGATAAGTTTTAATTTGGTGGGATTTTGGGAGCCTAGCTAGAGGGCAAATCTTAGCCCATGGAAATGTTCCCTTTTTCATTTGGAAGGAAAGCAGTTGAGCTTTCTTGCTTAACAATAACCACATTAATAAAACTCCACAGTGAGAAACTTGCTTGTGCACTGATCCAGGGGTAATGTAAATAGGGAAACCAGGCTGTCCATGAAATGAAATGCTTTCACATCTTGTAGAAATGGGATTCATAAAAGTCTATAACTGTTTCCCAGAGAAGGGACCTTTCTTCTTTGTCTCTTACCTGCTGCTTTTTCTCCATGTTCATCGTGATATTAAACAGTAAAGTTAAAATAGATAAATCATCTGTGTCTCTGATTCTTATTCTATATTTTTCTTGCCTGGGGGCTTCCTGAGCTCACAATAGGAATTCACAAAATCTGAAAGTGGCTCTTGAAAAACCCATAGCTGCTTCCCCTTCTTTCCAAGCTCACTCATGCGTCCTCACACATGGATCTGGCTGTTGCTATTGCCACATTCAGTCTGGAAAATGGCATCCCACACCTTACTGTAAAAGCCAAAAAAAAGTCATGCATATTTATCCCCATAAATACAGTTTTACTGAATTTAGTAGTAACAGCATCTGTCAATAGTGCTATTACTGCAAAGGACTCGGTAGTACAATTCAGTGTGTGTCTTGTGAGGAATGAAGGGGAAAAGATTTGATTTGCCCCTTCCCTGCTTGAGTCTTTATAAAAAGCAAGAATTTATCCTAATGAATTCTGCGAGCAGCAGCCCACAGTTTAGTCCACAGCCCTAAGAAACTTCACATTATTAAGCTTTCTAAAAAGATCAAGTATGAGTCAGGTCCAAAGAAATACTGAGTGACAGAGAGAAAACCAACAGATTCTATCACATCCAGAATATGATTTCCCGAAATATCTTCAGTTTTGAATACCAGCATCTGTCCTTGCCATGTCAATTGTTCACTCTAAGAGGCTCATGACTGAAACATTTATATCAACCATTTTATTTCCCCTGGGAGTGAGTCACAAGCTGGTGGCGAAAACTGGTATCTTTCCATTGATTTTAATGGAGCTATTCCAGCTGGCACCATCTAAAAATTTCATGCCTTGTCTCAGATTCCACACTTCATATGACTTAATTCATTATGAAAGCAAAACCTTGTGGAAGAAGCCATGACTCTCTGCTCCACTGTCTCATTACTAACACTTACAGATTAGATTTTAGAATTTGTGATAAGCTTAGTACTTTAAAAAGAAGGGGAAAAAAAGTTAAAATAAGAATACCAAAAAGAGAAAGAAATATATTTTCCAAGGTCACTTATACCATAAAACACTAGAGAGGAGTGAAGACATAATTTGAAAGAACTTGTATAAAAGCCCAAAGTTTATCTTTAATTTTTATGTAATCTCCGAGTTTGTAGGATAAGTCTGAAATGGTAGAGAAATTTGGACATATTTTGGGCATTTGGACATTTGAACAATTTCCCATTATGTTTTTGTTCTGATTAGGACAATTAATGTAGAATTCATTACTATGGAAAGCCTTTATATCTGAGACAGATCTTAAAGCCAAACCTAAGAGAGATTTAAATTCCACAGCACCGAAATATCTAATTTTTATTGTTTGTTAATTTTAATGAGGCATATATCTCTGACTTAGTTTCCTAAATTCAACTTAAGAAATATAGGGATAAAGAGAAGTCTGAAAACCCACAAAAATCACAGAGCATAGCTGGAAGCCAACTCCTTATAATGTTTGTAAAGCAAGTGGATTAGACAGTGGAAAAGGTACTCTGCAGCCTAGAGCACAGGCTACAGTGAGGGATAAATTTTGGTCTATGCCCTAACTACCTGAAACGAAATCAATGAATAAGCTTGGAGACTGCATTCCTGTCTAAGGCCACAACTTCTAAATACAGCAAACACCCTTCTTTAAGGATGCAGTTATGTTCACATTCACTCCAAATCCTTTCTTTCCTTATAACTTCTCTTGACCCTTTCCTCTCTTCCCTCTTCCCCTTCCACACACACTCAGGAATCCACAGCACTGTTCCTGTAAGGTTACTTCCACGAAGTTAATCAGAAGTACCTCTGATACACAGGTGGTGTGAAATTCTTCAGTGTCCCATCCACAAGATGTTAAACAGCCCTCAATGCACAAACTATACCTCAGCATCTGACCAGAGAATGGAGCCCTTAATCTAAACAGTTGAAACCTTTAAAATGAAAACACACCAGAGGAGGAAGGCTGAAGTGATGAAAGACACTGCCTGTGCTTAGAAATTCTCCAACTTTCTGATGAAAGAAGGGAACTTTCTGATGAAACTCCCCCTGATATTCCCTGAAACGTGATTAAATATAACACTACCAAGTAAAAAATGCTGACAAAAGGGAAAACTCCTTCTTTCCCTCAAATCATAGAATGGGTTGTTTTGGAAGTGACCATGAATATCTTCTAGTAGATAACCCCTTGCCATGAGAGGACTAGAGACTGTCACACCAACCTCCTGCATGCCTCTAAAGGGTCTAACAGTGACTGCAGTCAGATGCTTTCCTGGCATCTGTCCTTGCCAGCTCCCAGTGTAGCTCCAATTTTTCAGATGAAAGCAGCACAAGCCCTTACCCCAGCCACCATCTCAGTGCTTCTCCCCACACCAAATCACTTGTCGAAGAAGAGGATATTCTTTCTAACTGAGCCGGAAAACTTCAAAGACAGCAGAAATTGAATTCAACAGTGATATGAAGGAAGAGAATAGGAGTGATCATATCTCCTTTCAATTTCTGTGTGGTACTTGTATACAGGGTTTGTGCCTTCCAAACTAACTGACAATGAAGAGACAGAAAAGGAGGAAATAAAAAACATCAGTTGCTCCATGTGCCATAACAGTCAAGAAATTACCACATATCCATCTAAAATGTCATCTCCTCCAGAATATTATGTGCAGCATTGATCACAGGGTTTCAAAAAATATGTCAAACTGGCAGAGGTTCAGAAAAGGAAGCTCAAATCTCTGGAAAAAATAATCCAGACAAATTAACAAAGGGGTGGAAAAAAAACTCAGTAAGGTGGGAATAATTTTACTTGAAAAGGTGATACAAAAATGTTACTCTTTGTTTTAATGTAAGCACATCAGAATAAAAACATGCACTGATAGTCTGGAAAGGGTTGGGAACTTCTCATCTCCATTTCCTGTAATAAATAGGTATGAAAGAATTCAATTAAAGGATGCTAAATTAATAATAAATACCTTTTCTTCCACATAGCAGAATAGAATTTACTGCTCCTTGAAGCTACTGAGGCTGAAATCTTAGAGATCCTAAAATATCTCTAATCAACATCCAGAATCCTCACAAGTGTCAATAAACTTTGTTTTGGAGCATGTACAAAACTGCAGGAGTAGGGCTGAGAGATTTCTATCCAGCAGAAGTTTAGACCTAGAGGAATGGAAAGGAAAAGGGAAAAAGGAAAAGGGAAATTTTTTCTAAATTAAACAACCGAGAAATTATCTCTCTTTTTGTTGCAACAGATAGAGTAAATAATACCCCTCCTAAGGTCAAAATAAAAATACTGGGCAAGTTGGACCTCTGGTCCACTGACTCCAATATTGCAACTCCTAAAACAAAGTAGATTAAATTTATCTAGATATGATGAGTGATGTTACATTTTTCAACAGAAATATATCAATAGCAACAGTATCTTTCAAGCAATCCTGAAAAGAAAAAAAAAAAAAAGAAACAGCATGCAATAAACAATATGTTCTCTTGCTTACATGATGTTTCATTTTTTTATTAAGCAATATTTTTTATGTTATTTCATTCCAGCACCTTCAGGTACAATTGTTTTGGGATTATTTATTTGTTCTGTATTTCAGTTCACCTGTGCATCATATACTTTGTCTTTACCTCAGCTCTGTTTTTATCCAAACTTTATCCTAAAAAGCAGCTTGATGTATGATTAGTAAATTATAATTTATGGTGCATACTTTATTGTACATACTCACCTATGCCTTGTAGATATTGGGCTTTTCATTGTTTTAATGGCAGTATAGCTACTGAGTGAAAAAAAAGGAAATGTCTTTTAGTAAGTTAAGGAAACATTTATGACCTTGCTTTCAAAAGTTATATCCAAATAAATGTGAAGAATAGAAGAATAAAGTATCATGAATTCCACAGTCATTGGCTGATATAACAGTATGCCTGTGATAAACAAGGTTAACCAGACAGTTGAAAACATTATTTTTATTACTCTTCAAAATTGTGTGATTTTATACACTGATCATTTTAATTAAATGTAAATTTAAAGTCTTATTTTCTCATTTGCTAGTACATCATTAAAGCATTTTTCACATGTCCATTATAGCCCTTTATTTTCTTTTCCATTCATTCATGGAGGGCGGCAAGGATGGTTGGGGGACAGGAGCATCTCTCTTATCAGGAAGGGCTGAGGGGGTTGGGTCTGTTCAGCCACGAGAAGGGACAACTGAGAGGGGAACTCATCAATGTCCATCAGTAACTGAAGGGATCCTGACAAGAGGATGGAGCCAGGCTCTGCTCAGTGGCGCAAAGCAATGGGACAAGAGGGAATGGGCAGTAACTGATGCACAGAAAGTTCCACCTGAACATGAAGAAGGACTTCTTTACTATGCATGTGACCAAGCACTGGAACAAGGTGCCCAGGGATGTTGTGAAGTCTCTCTCACTGGAGATATTCAAGAACCGTCTGGACACAATCCTGTGCCAAGGGCTCTGGGATGACCCTGCTTGAGCAGGGAGGCTGGACCAGACCAACCCACTGTAGGCCCTTCCAAACTTCCTACTCTGTAAAAATATCTGGTTGAAACAAGCTTATTTATTTTAGCTTTGTACATTTTGTTTACATGTGTCCAAATTGGTTTTTCTACCAAAAAAGACATAAAATGCACCAATGCACAAAATTTCCCAACATTTTCTGTCATTGTTATTATTATTACTCCTAAATTACAGTTCATTTCTTAAATGCAAGAAGAAAATATCAGTCATTGGTGAGAGTTTTATATATCCTGCTGTCTTATAAAATTAAGCCATTGGTTTTCTTAAAAAAATCAGAAGGAAATAGAGTAGCAAACATTGTTATGAAGCTTTACTCTTTATAGATCCTATTTTAAATCAGCTAAAATGAAACAATCTTCTTGTGCAGCTGTTATTACATATAATCAAAGTCTTTCTTACATCAAAATTTAAGTGGATACAGTTTTGACTTTATTTTATGATAAATTTCTGAATGATTGATACAGCGACCTCACTGCCCTATTTCCTCAATGAAATATCATAAAGCTTTGATTTAAATAAATAAATAAATAAATGTGGAGCATCTAATGACATATTTTAATTTTCTGTTTTAAGCAGGCAAAGCAACATCAGACTTGAGTGGGGACAATACAATACACAGAGGTATTTTCTCATTTTTTCACTGTTAATTCACAAAATTAAAAAAAAGGCAAACAAATAACATTTCATAAATGCTATTGTATTTCTAATGTTAGTTTTTACAATTAAATACTTTAAAGGAATTAATTTTGGAAATTTTATGCAAGGTCTATGCTAGTCTAAAAAAATTACACATGGAAAATTGCATTCAGATAGATTTGTTTACCAATATTTTTAAGTGTTTTTACATAGATACATAACAAATCTGCATTGTATCCACTGAATTTATCCAGAATCCCACCCTGCATTTTCTCTTGATAAGCATATGAGTTTCAAATAATTTGGTCGCACTCACATGATGAGAGTTACAAAGGAATGAAAGGATGAGAGCATCTATTGTCTCACAATAGCTGTAAATGACCTTAGACTGGACTACTGAAAAAATCTTCATCTCACTCCAATCAGTTACAAAATTTTGAGTGTAGGGATGAGACCATACACTTCAACCATGTAACATATACATTACACAGAGTGGCATAACATGCAATTTGGATAAATTTGGCTTGTTCCATTTTTCTCATATTACACTGAAAATTATTTTAAAGATATCTTTCTAAAGGCCCCTATCTCTACTTGTTAAATAGTATTTCTATCTTTGAGTGGTGGTCTTCATTGGCAAACCTTCCTTATTTTTCACCCACATTGCTACTCAAATGAACCCTTCAAATTATAACCTGAATGTAAGCAGCTCAGGTTTCTGCTACTGTAAAAGAAATATGCTCAGTAGAAGAATGAAAATTAATCACACCTACTTAAGTTCTACTTCCATTCTAAAACTCCCATTTTCCTACAAATTATAACTCAGCAATTTAGGTACACAAAAATAAAGAGGTACCAGGATGCTCCCACACTAGCAGGATTTCAGGTCAGAATACTCAGCATTGTGAGGTTGTAAGCTAAACCACCTTCTACTATGCTTGAGCCAGATTATGAACATCCAAACTTATTGCTTATTATATCATAGGAATGAGAGAAAACAAGATTTCCTTTGCTGTCAGACTACAGCAGAATTCCTGGCTGTTCAGCACCAAAGCACCCCCACACCACACTCAGAGAGAACAAGATCCCTCTGAGCAAATTTGGCAAGGGCTTCTCAACCTCTGCAGAGAAAAAAGCATTTCTGTGACCTCAGGTGGTCCAAAGGGCTTTCAAATTTCACAAATCTTCTGATCATTCCTGCTACAGATACAGAAAAGAGCTATAGATATCAAAGAGAAATAGATACTGTGGAAGAGGAGAACCAGAGTTTTAGCCTGCCAAAAGCCCAAGTTTTGATACGATTGCCCTCTGCAGACATATCAAGAGACACTGTATCAAAAAAGAGAAAAATGTCATTTCATATCAAGTATAATGCGACACACAAAAAAAAATTACCATAAATTGGGTATGAAGAACTGAAATCCTTCTGGAAATTCAAAGCCAGTGCCTTGTTGCAAAAATACTGGGACCCCCAAGTATCAAATTGCTTTTAATGTGGACTTTAATAAAATTACTAATGGCATTGCATGATGCAATTTCAAGAAAGGGAATTAAGAGAATGGGAAGGAAGGAAGGAATCTGATATTTCATTGTTTGCCTCATGAACTGCAATGATTAAAGTCACTGATTCAGGCCAAATTTACAGCCAAGTTGATCCAGCTTGCTTAAGACACCACTGCTGCAATTCATTTGTCAGCATCTTTATTCTGATGTGCATCATCTTCATCTTTTCAAGGAATGTGCCAAGTAACATAGAAAGCTACTCCTCCTTTACTCTATAGGCCTATGAAGGCAAAAAAAGTACCAGTAGGTCACTGTGTTCTTATAAGAAGGAAATAATAGATGTCACTATCTTTGATGGCAATGAAGTACAGAAAGATTCGTAGTCTTGTGGAATTAAATTTAAAACTACAAGTTTTTTATAGTAAGGTTTTTTTTATTGATGTATCACTCCAATCTTTGCCTTGTAATGTGATCTTTTAAACAATTTTTAAGTGAATGCATGGTAAGATGTTTTATAAATAGGTGATATAGATAATAATAATAATGCGTTTTATATCATTACTGTAGACTAATAGTGTAAATTATATATAATAGTGTAAATTATCTCTAGTGCGTATTTTTTGTATGAAAATATCAATGTCTTTATGAAAGCACAAAGATGCACTTTTGGATGCACTAGAAATAAGATATATAAGTTTTGCAGAAATACAGCAATCCTTCAGGCAGTATTCTAAAATACAAATCTGTTTTCTAGGGAATTAGGTTTCTTTTCCATAAAGCATGCTGTACACAGATTTGGGGGTCAATCATTCCCAATCTCTATTGAAGAAATTGAAGATACTTTGATGATCAAAATTAATGAAATGAAAAAGAATTTTTTGCAATGCATGTAAAATTGAGGTCAGAAAGGAAACATGTTTGAAATTATATATAAAATTAAATTATAGACATATATCAGGTATTACTAGAGACAGTCCATTTATTGAATGTGTTATCCAGAAGATAATTTCTAAATAGGTAATTAAATGACACTGGAGTCAGAGCATTCCATTATGCTTCTTGGCTCAGTACTCACTAACTTATGGGTCTTTTGCTATGAGACAACCCTTGCTTTTGCCATTTCTAAAATTGCCATTTTAGAAATCACTGCATACATTCATAATGACCCAAAGATGTGAAAGCAAACAAATTTATCATTAAAAAGGGAAATCCTGCAAAGGAAAAACAATGGAAACATCTTTGTTCAATAGTTGATGCCTATAAAGACATCTAACTCCAAGGAATAAGTACACAGACATAAGTAACGTAAATTTAGAACATGCAAATAGCAGCAGAATTTTTTTATAATTTTATAACTATACAGAAAGGTCTTCTGAAATTTTTTTTCTAATTTCTGGACCAAATCTAGAAACAGACATGTTGGTAACACATAATAAAGTCTGTGAAAAATGAGGCATTATAATTGTTACTCAAATTATATAATCTTCATGCAAATTTATAATCTAGTTTTGAAACTGGTGTTCACTTTTATGGATATAAGTAGTGATTTATTGGAACATTAAAAGCACCTGATGTCACTTTTTTATTATTATTATTATTCTCTCGGTTTTACAGTATAAAAAGAAAAATTCTGCTTTTCCAGCAAATTTTAAATTCATGACAGCACCTCTTAAATGCACATTTGTAAAGGTTACATATATTTCATAGAAAATTAAATATGCCATTTGAAACTATTCATTTTGTAGAATTACTGTTTTTACTGTTGAGATATCTTCTACCCTCCCACCAAATCCGATCTTTATGTTTTGTTTTGCTTTATTTGGGGGAATATGGGTAGAATTCACTATGTCTGATATAAGACACTTGTCATCAGAAATTATCTCAATTGCTCCTTTAAGGTACATAAAAAATTTTGATTTGGGGGTTTTGAACTCAGTAGTGATATTGCCATTGATCTGAATAGGGAATAGATAGGAGCGTCATTTATGCTCTTTTAAGAGAAAAAAAAACCACAAAATCCATAAAGTATTGACAATTTCTATATTGATGAAGGCATATATACTTCACTTTTAAAGAAGCAAAAGCAAATTAGCTTCAGATTCTCAACAGTATCAATGAGTTATCAGTTACTGATCAACCAGTAATAATTATCTCCAACCTATTTTTATGAAGTGGATAACGGAACTGGGTTTTAGTATCCTATTTTGGATTCTTGGCTTAAAGATTTTTAAAAAGTGTAACTTGTTAAGTGATGCACATCTTTGTGCTCAGGGAGCTAAGTATCATTATGACTTAACATCAGTACTTACATAATAATTTTTAGTGTCCAAAGCCATGTTGGCAACTGTTTCAGATCACTTGTAGTAGTTGGAGGTACAGCATTAGAAGAAAAACTGTGGAAAGATGGTACAAGGAAAAAAATTAATATAGTAAAAACAATAAACCTTACATAACTTCAAGTATTCAATCCAAAGAATATATTCAAATCATAGAAGCCTATAAAAATGACCAAAGCAAAAGCACCTGGAAGTTACATAGCAAAATTTTTTTTCTGCCAACAAAAGTCATGTACCTCCGTTGGTGCTAAATTTTACATGTGGCTAGAAAAATAATGAGATTTATCTAAAAATACCTGTTTTAAAGCTTGAAAAATAAGTCAAGTATCCCAGATAATAGCTGAGACAGAAGAAAAAACAATAGACAAGTAATTTTTTCATGGCAAAAAGTCTATTTCTTAATGAGTCTGTAGGTGTATTTTGGGAGACAACAAGATTTTAGAAGCATTGGTATAAATAATAAAGTCAAACTGATATCTGCCATCATTAGCCCCAAATGCATATCTAACTTTTTTCCATCCTCTTCTTTCCCCATCTTAAATCATTTACCAGTGGAGTAAATGCCCCAGCTTTTCAGAGATCCCATGATTGTATTCACAGCCAGTCTCACATCAGGAAGGAAAGAACAGCTGTAAGAGCAGTATGTCCTGTATTGAGACACAAGAGATATGAAAGAGAGATATTGGAGGGATGTTTCTTGTGATGGAAGGCATATCCTCCTCCATTGTGGTACAATCTGACTTCATGGACATTACAGCTCTTTCAGCTGAGGATTAAGCTATAACAGAATTTCTCTCTTTAGTCAACCTTCTCTCCTTTTCATCTCCTATCTCCATCCACAGAAAAGGTTCTGATCAAGTAACTCACAGAACTGTGAATGAAGAGGAAAAAAACATCTAAAGAGTAACGTATTGACTCATTCCCTCCTATCAAAGGTTTGGCTAATCTTATATCTTTTGACTTTTTTAGCTAGAAATCCCCACTTTATCTTACATTTAGTGAGGTTCTATATTTATACATGCATATCACTTCATCAGGATCACAAAGTTCTTTCTAAATTGAAGGTACACCGTGCAAGAATCTTTTCAGGCCCAGGAATCATAGCCAGCTCTATGGTGAATTTTCAGGGGCTATAGTGACTTTACACAGTATTTTATAATAGAAATTGAAGGTTGCATCTATTTTGAACTGCAGGTGAAGTTAAGTAAGGAGGAAATAATTATCCAAACTGGAATTGGAACAGAGTGCTAACAACTCCATTCTTGCAGAACAATACTGACATGCTTTTGGTTTTGTCACTCGTGTGAAAAATGTAATCATCTTTATCATATAGAGTCCCTTACTCACTGCTGAGCCATAAATTCAAAATTTACTTGAATCAATACAGGGTTTTGTTAAAAAACCCTCAATAATTACCTCTTGATTTTCTTTCTGGTTTTCCATCCTTGTTTTACCAGAGGGAAACATACATCTTTGATTACTTTTTTCTTTTTTTCCCCCCTGGAACCAGCCTGTGTGATTACAAAACTGGAAAAATATAGTCCTAAATGGTTTTTGCCAAAGGAAAAACCATTTTAGATGTATCTCAGAAGTTGAGCCTTGTTCTCTGCAGCAGTACTAGCATTTGTTTTTTATGTGCAAGGAGCAAGCTGTTATTTTCTACAAACATTATCATTTAAAAGACTTTGAATTTCCATGAAATAAATAATATTTTTGTTTTCTTTTAGTTTTGTTTTTACCTGAAATCAAGAATCATTCCTTTCATCCGGAACCAGAGCCTTTGATATTGATGAATGCACTTTAAGAATTTTACATGTATATTTCACAGTGACCCGTGTGCTGAAATCACATAGGTCACTGAGATAGTCGTAATTGTAGTTAATCTCAAAATTAACAAAATCTTTAAACATTACTAGTAATTATATTGAAAAAAATAGCTTATTATTGTGGCAGTAGTCAAGAAAAGACCTAGGCATGCTTTTGCAGTTCCCTTCTGTCAGTTATTCTGTCTGAATTAGATACAGCTGTTGTAATTATCCTATAGATCATAAGAAATACTGAAGCCACAGCCTGGATACAGACAACATGCATTATTTAGAGACAGGGCTTTCAAGATGTGAGTAACTTCTATACCATGTTTCAACTTGAGTGGAAACAATGGAGGGCAATACTTACCTCATCATCTGCTCATAGGAGGTGAAGAAAAATATGTCTATGTCACTCAGCTATTTTCTGAAGACTTGAAAACAGGCGCAAAATAGGTCAGAAATAGAAAGAGTTTGTCAACTTTCTCATTAACCAAAATCAGAAGATACATGTTTCCAAGGAGGTAATGCACATCGGAATGAAACATGCTGAGGTTCTTCAGCAAAACCTCCTAATCATTTCTATCAATCCTATTTTCTGATTGGATTGTCTCCCCCTGAAGAAGCTATTTTAATTCACTCCTTCTCTTTATTCAGTGGCACTGGGACCCAGCAGACACCCTTTTTTCTCTGTTGTGCCAGGTCGTGGCAGCGCTTGGAAGCTCGTGCAAGGATGGCTTCCAAAGGAGCTGTCTGTTCAGGGATTCACCAATTAGAGCAAGGGGATGGAGCACAGAAGATAGAGTATGATGAGTTATTATAAAATTATAATAGTTGCTTCTGCTTTTATAGCATTTAACTATTTAACTCATCACTAAATATTATTCAGTTTTTCTGCACAAGAATCAGGATCAATATTACAGTAATCCAAAACACTATAACAAGCTACCTCTGTGACTGTCCTTCAAGATTTTTACATATTTTCCAATCATCACATTAAACTAGATTATTAACTTAAATGTTAATGTTGCAAGTACTTTTCTTACCACTTTCGCACTGCCTTGGCACTCTCCTAAAAAGAACAGTGCAAAGTTTAGCAAAAAGTCATGCTGTCAT
The DNA here is from genome assembly GCA_026413545.1 of Cichladusa arquata. Taxonomy (NCBI): domain Eukaryota; kingdom Metazoa; phylum Chordata; class Aves; order Passeriformes; family Muscicapidae; genus Cichladusa; species Cichladusa arquata. Next base: position 28,383,353 of record JAOTQP010001652.1, on the reverse strand, counting down.
GGTGTGACTTGGGTTGGCCAATTTTAATATATTTAATTTCTTTTAGAGATAGGATTTAGGAGTAGAGACAAAGCAGGCTCAAAACTTAAAAGGGTATAAGAAGAAATTTATTACTAACACAAAAAGAATTCAGAATAAGATTTCTAGATTATTTCCTCTTCCCCTTCCCTTCATTCCACATTTCTTAAGAACAACATACAGAAAACACTTCAGTCAGTTATCTACTTAAATAATCTTTTCAGTTCACTTAGAGAGAAATGTTCTTTTTTTGGTTTAGGCTTAAGGGGTGTCTTCACTTTCAAAGTCTACATCCGCCCGGACCTACAAAACCATTAATTTCCTCCCATCTCCACAGTCCTTCCAAAGCTGTGCTATGGGTTATGTTACACACTTGGGGTACCACTTTTAAAGGCAAGCTGCTTAAAAGCAAAATTCTCTTTATCTCTTTTTTTATTAAATGTCTCTGTCCATATTTCCAGTCCCAAAACAGAGAGCTCCATTTCCTCAAAGCAAAAAGGTCTTCTTTTCAAGCACTTAAACCTCCCCAAGTATATTTCACAGTTTAAAGGAATT
>JAOTQP010001652.1:28362561-28376112 GCA_026413545.1 Cichladusa arquata | reverse complement strand
AGTGGAATTAAAGCCTCTATTTCAGAGGAAACTTCTGCCTCTACTGGCAGACACCTGTCCTTCAAACCAGGACAGTGTATTAAAAGCAGATATCTTTAATGCATCTGCCAAAGTTTCAAAGAGCAGATATCACTAATGCTCATTCAATTCCTTCTGAAATTTGTCATTCCAAGTCTAATGCCACTGTCATTCCTTTTTTTTTTTTCCCCCTTAAATAAATAAATAAATAAATAAACAACCTTTAGACCCATGGAATAACAAGTGATATCTTTTCTTTTAATGACTACATTTTTCCAAGTCAGCGGAAGAAAAATTTACTGTGTTCTAGTCTCTCTGGCTCATTAATTCCAGAAATCTGATAATGGTTTTAATGTAAGAGAATAATGTTAGGTTTTAAATGAGGACAAAATAAAACATGCACAGGAATAAATTAACCTGTTACATCCCCCAAATGATTACTGGAGCTGACCTGGAATTTGCGTTGACAAGTGCCTTACAAACAAGTGCACAAACTCATGGTTCAGCTCAGAATATTGAAAATGAATAGGAAATTCTGTCCCTATAGACAGACCCTATGTTAGGTGTCTTCTGATGCTGCTCTTTCTCATAGTGTCTCCAAATTCAGAGCAGTGCACAGTAGCTGCAGCAGGTACAACTGGGCAGAGTAAGAATTAGCAAAGCACAGAAGCACAGCTGTTTCTTGGAGCACTAAATGCAAAAGCAAGCAGCATTAAGGCTTTTATTAAACAGAATGGTCACAGCTGTTATTTCCATTCCAACTTCTAGTGATTGTTAGTCAAGAAATCTCATGTTCTAATGTGTTTTGAGCTCCAGTTTCAGTGTAAATATGTGTCAGAAGAACAATGTCTTGGTTGAAAGGTGGTAGTCTTTAAGTGCAATGGAAGTTGAGACCTGCCAAACTTTTTATCTTCAGAATTAGCTTTGAAGAAGCTTCAACACCAAAGAAAGTGGATTAAGGAGAGCCATGGAAGATTACAGGAAGTTTCTCAGAAAAGAAGAACAAAACTACTCTGGGCATCATATAAGGAGCTTGACAGTTTGAATTGCAGAAGTCAAGAGTCAATGAGCACAAACTGAAACACAAGAGGCTCCTTCTGAGCATCAGAAAACACTTTTTCACTGTGAGGGTGACTGAGCACTGGCACAGGTTTCCCAGAGAGACTGTTCAGACTTCACCCTTGAAAATATTCTGAGGTTGTATGTACATGGTTCTGGGCAAGTGGCTCTAGGTTGTCACTAGGGCTCTAGGTGGTTTGAGCAGGGGGGTTGAACCAGATGACCTCCAGGGGTCCCTTCCAACCTCAACCACTCTGTGGTTCTGAGAGATCAGAACAACTAGAAATGAGCTAATGTAATGATTACTAGGTAACACTACCTAATAGGTATGCATTTGCAATGCATATGAGGAGCTGTTCCTACTGACCTTCAAGTATAACTGACCTTCAAGTATAACCTCAGCCAGAATATAACCATAGGTCAGCAGCAGAACCTCAAAATTGAAATGTTACAAGTTATGAGGAGAAAGGAGAATTTAAGAGAAACTTAAACAACTGGAAACAGATTTGTTAAATCCTCAGGAAAAACCCTGGAAGGTCATTAGGCAATTAAGGTTTTTATCCAAACACAGTTCTTACTAAGGACTCAGAAACAAATTCATTTCCACTGTTCAAACTTGGTAAAACTGTCAGCTCTGCACGGAGAGAATGGCTGTCCAAAAGCAGTTCTGTTATAACCTGTCATAATGAGCAAGAAAAAGAAGCCATGAATGAAAATATGCATTTGAGAGAAGAGTAATTCTCTGAAAGTCTGAGCAAGGCTCAACCAAATCAGGCAATCTGTTAATCTACTCTCCATCCTTGACAAGGTCTAAGCATACTTCACAGGGCAACGTGTTCCTGTGGGATATATGGGCAGCAGCAGAATATTTTCCACTCCTAGGGAAAGGAAAAAGGCTACTGCATTTATGTGTTTTCTCCAGGATAGTGCTGAGAACTTGAGAAAACATTTTGCCATAAATATTCCAGAAGAAAAAAAGAAGGAAGTTGAAGGGGTGTTTTTTGTTGGCTTTTTTTCCCAGGTGGAAGTATATGAAATACTTCATCAGACTGAAGGCACAGTTTGGCAGTGGGAGGAGGAAGTATTCTGTAAATCTGGTCTGAAAAAGAGTTCATTTTTTGGAGAGGTCTGTGTAGTGGAGGCTAGCTGTGGAGCTGGACTTCCAGAGGCACCAGAGAACCAGCTGAAATCACATGCTGGGCTTGTAAGAGCCTAAGGAACAGGAAGGAAGACAGCAGCTGCTGAGTTTGCCAGCTGGAGTCTTAGGCAGATAGGTAGGGTACACATCTGTGTTTCTGAATGCTTATGTTCATCACATGCTTTGTCCTGAAAGATTTCCAGTTGCTCCAAAATGTACCAGGGAATGAGCAATCTCTGAGACATCCTGGTCCACAGGGCTGCAGTGAGCATCTCTGTGCCTCTCCTTCCTTAAAGGCAGCAAGCAGATCTAGCTTTAGAGACTGGATGCACCCCTTCCTCCTGTGCAATTGGATCCTTAGCCTATATCTGAGGCACCCATCACTGCAATGTAATCCCTTGTGATATGTAAACCCTTACATGGTGAAACAGGACTCATTTTTGGAGTATCCTAGTCCACCAGGCCCATTCTCTGCATTCATAGGGGTGGGAATTCCAGGTTCACCCTCAGAAAAAACACACTGCTCTGAAGCAGGACACTGATGTGATGACAAAGCACACGGTAACTGTGGAAAGGCAACATGATGCCATGACATGTGATGCCTCTATCCTCTATCTGCAAGAACAGGAATACCATCACTTGCAGACATATCAGATTTTTCATCAGTTAGAAGAGCAAGGTCTGAAACATGCTGCTAGTTCTGTGTCCATACAGACCAGCTTCTGGAATTGAGATGTGCACATCCTTGATATGGGCTAAATCAAGTTTGCTGCTGGTCTAGCAGCCAGGCAGTGCCTCTCTCTGCTCCTTTCAGAAATGTATCACCCACTTTTGGGGAATCTGAATTTAAAAGAAACAAGCCTGTGCTGCCCATCATGCAACTGCCCCACACAGGCTGGGTTTGAAGGAACAGCACTTCTGGAGATAATACCTGTCATGATTCAGAGGTCAGTGTGTGCTAGAGACCATTCCCAATCATAAGTATACCCCTTTCATCTTGATTAGGTGTGCAGCTGCTCCTTAATCTACAGACAATCAAATTCCTCTGACTCCCCATACCACAGTGAATATCACAGCACCTCAGGGAAACCCTGCTGGCTGCAGAAGTTATATAAAACTTGCCAAAACACTGACTAAGAAACTTGTCCTCCTTTCTCTTACCAATCAAGTGGTGATGTCTTTCACTCATGAAAAGTGATCCGTGGGTAACTACTTCCTCTACCTTTTCTGGATATTGGACTTATAATCCTTGAACTTCTTAGTGTGGCCATGGGCAGAGAGAGCTACACAGACAGGAGATGGCAGTCTGTATCCTAAACAAAGATTCTGCCCTTTCTCTATCTTGGCATTGGTTCAGAAACCAATGTTTGGTTTGGACTTAGCATAGCAGGAAGCCACAAATAACAAGGACGAGGCACAGCTTCTTTGGTATCCACTCAAACTTTGTAGAAGAGGAAAAGCTAGACCTCAAATCATGTCCAGGATGGTCTCCAAGCATCCTAGGAGTGTTGGAGGCTTCAGGGGATAGATAGAGCAGAGTTACTACCTTCAAATCTCTCTCTTTATAGTTACCTAGAATGGAAGGCTAAACCAACCTCTGCAGGATCACATACCCATCCTAGCTGGGAAGTTTGACTGAGGCTCTGCCTGGAGCGCTTTCTGTCTTACTGTGACTCTGGTCAAGGATAGCAATCTATTGTAATAGTACTTTTCACCTGTCTTCAGAAATATTCAACATCCACTTATGGGATGTGCTGTCAAATATAAACCCAAGATTATTAGAAGTGACTACTGACACTCTGCATGTGTTTTTGAGCAATTATCCTAGAGTGACTGAAGAAACTTTATTTCCTTAGAAAAAGAGGAACAACAAAAGTTTGAGGATTTATTTTATTTAGTACATGGAAACTATAATTACAAAACTAAGCTTTAAAATTGTTAAAGACTTTCCATAAAGGCAAACAAAAGAACAAAGAACAAACAAATTTCTGTTTGACAATGTAAATTATCTTAAGCATTTGCATTTAGGTAAATAGAAAAAGGGAAGAAGCCCTTTCATCCAGGTTGCTGAAAGGAGCTAACTCATAAAAACAGAGATTTCCTCTTCCTACTGGATTATTTTCTGCTAAAAGAAGCATACAGGAAAGGATAGGATGACAAAAATCTGCTTTATCACATTACCAAAAATAAAAAAAAACAAGCAACAAACCGTTTGCCATGCTTTGGAAAGTGGGATGGGTGAGCAAAGGACAAAGGGAACTTCTGAAAGCCTCATTTTTCCAGTCAGCATGTAGCAGACCTTCCTAGAGGCTTCTCTTCTCAGTTTACCATGGCAAAGGAATGAGTTGTTCAGCAGCTTCTGAATACCCTGGCAAAGTATGCAAGTGTAGTGACCAAAGGTGGAGAGAATTGTGAGATGTTGTGTATGAATCTCTATTTTACTAGCACATGATATCCCAAATTAGATATCCTAGAGATAGCCAAGCACTAAATTAGAAAGGGGATCAATTTTGTACAATACACCTTGTTTGAGTTGAATGCCAGTAGGCAGTCTCTGGATAGATGCCTTCTTTCTTACAGAGAATTGGTATGAGAGATACTCTTTTAAAAATTGCTTCAGGTTTTCAGAAAATTATGGTGTTATCAAGCAACATTCTGAAGAATCAAAAACGTTGTCTTTCACATGGGATATAGTTCAAAGGTGGAACTCTGACACAGGTTGTTGAGGAGACCAGAATAGCAGTGTATTTGGCAACACAAGAGATTGCTGGATAATTTATATACTGTAATATAGGTGCAGCTTTCTACTCCAGAGATTGCTAAACAGCTTTTTTTCTTTTTTTCTTTTTTGTTTTTTCTTTTTTTTTTTCTTTTTTCTTTTTTCTTTTTTCTTTTTTCTTTTTTCTTTTTTCTTTTTTCTTTTTTCTTTTTTCTTTTTTCTTTCTTTTATATGGGAGAGAAAATAAATGTAAAAAACCAAACTACAGGCTTGCTTTGTGGGAGCACAAGAGAGGTGACCTTTCGATCCTCTGTTGCAAGTGTGCTTTCTGTTGTGTACAAGGCAGAGTGCTAGGTGGCACCAACAGTGTCACAGATGGCACAAAAAACAGTATTACACATTAGCCACTTTTGTTCCGCATTGCTGCTAATGAATGTGGACAACACCTAGTTTGGCTGTGTTATTGACAAAATCTATGTTGCCACAGCAGTAACAGTTTGCAAGACTGTTGCATTCTTAGAGACATCACCTATACTCTTACCAGCCTCAGGTTAGATTTAGAGTTATTTATATTGTGCCTTGCCTGATTTATTAATTCTTTCCTTACTACTACTATTGTACTCATAAACACCCAGAGTTTAAGTTCGAAAACACATTTTACCTCCTTGTGCTCTCTGAACATCCAGCTTGTAAATTAAAAAGTAATACAGTAGCTATTCATTCCATTCTGAAGAAATTAAAGTTAGAGCATCACGATTGCAATTACTCATTAATCAATTTCAGAAATTACATTTTTCATTATGTGCATGGGAAAAAAACAAATAACACCTAAACAAATAGGTGAAACCCACAGTGAATGGAGAATGACCAACATTTGATTCTGATAATTAAAAATACTGAAGAAGAGTTATTTATCAAACTATGGCGGGGGGGGGAAACATGGTATTAGAAGCCAAAGTATCTTCACATTTGCAAGAGTACATATAAAAAAAAAAAAACAACTATGCCTGTTTTTTGTGTAATTCAGTGTTCAACATAGTCCCAAAAATGGAGGGAAACTCCTCTTAAAGGGCTGGAATCAGCATAAGATTCAGTTGCCTCTAGAAGTGATAGGAGTTTTACTGGATGCATAGACTCTATCGATAAAGTCAATCTTCCTCAGTATAATGGCACCTGCTGACAGACTTTATTAAACCACATTCCATCATATCTGCTGGTGAATTATGGCCTGGGGTACAATGATAGGTGATATTTTGTACTCAGTATTTTCTATACATCACTGCACTGTCATTGGTTTATTATAGTGACTAATTTGATTCAACAAAGTCTGATGATTTATTGATTATTTTTTGAAATTCCCAGACTATATTTCAATGGTTAGTGGCACATTCTCTTGTCATTACCTTCAGCCGATTAGCACTTCTGGATTTATTTTTTACACAACTGACTGAAGATGAAGCACAACAGCAGCAGAAAATTGCTGCATCCCTGGACATGCTCAAGGCCAAGTTCAATGGGTCATTAAGGAACCTGGTCTAATGGGAAGTGTCTCTACCCACGGTAGCCGGGGTTGGAACTCAATGATCTTTAAGGTCCTTTCCAACACAAATCATTCTACAATTCTATGACAGATGTGACACAAACAAAACTGCAGTTCAAATTCTTTGGACTGAATTTAAACCTGGTATTTTAGGCACTGGAATTCTTCTGGGGAAGCAAATATCCACTGAATATCTCACATCTGAATATGGCTTCTTAATATTAAACTATAATGTTCCTGACTTTTTTACATCTACACTGACTAAATAAAATTTACCTCAGCACAATGGATCAATGAAATCTATTAATTGAGTCCCACTCAAAATATGACTATAACCTAAATGGTCTTTTAATAACCTTCTATAGAAATGCAAATTCTTCACCCCCCACCATCACCTGCCGATCTCTCTGTCCATATATTCAGAGATGTACTTTTCTGAAAAATAAATATAAGATTTTTCATGTTAATTCGTACAGTGGGATAATCTAGGACCAAGAGCATCCAACAACAATGATCAAATGAAATGCTTAAATAGGCATGTTTGGTATTTGACAGGGGAATAAAAGGAAAGTCTTAGCAATATCTTGAAAAGCATTCCTGTCAGTAGTAATAAGAAATCTGTCATCATGACTTGTAAATACTTCATAGCTGAAAATGGTTTATATCTCCCTCCCACTTATATCTGTATCATGGAATGAACTGCTGATCCCGAAGGAAACATGATCAAGGCCTCAGCTTGGAGTTTGCATCTTATCTTCCATACATACTGTGTCATTTTCTCTAACAGTTGTTGCAACTACATTGTCTTATGTGTTATCTTTTCTTTCAAGAATGTCTACGAATAGGTTGTTACCTTCTGTTTTCATTATATTGCTTTTCTTCTGTTAACTCTTGAACTGGCAAGAAAAATAAGTATAATAAAAATTCAACTTCCTGTGATCAAATAACTTCTCTTTCCCATTCTTGCTTGCTCAGTCTTGCTCAATAAAGGTACAGCATCACAGTCAGTTTTATAACTGCTAGGTATTTTCTTCTAAAGCTGCAGGATGGCCACAGGCAACATGCTTAAATCCACAGGTAGTATCAGATCAGTAGAAAACACTTGATATACCAGTTTTATTCATTTTTATTTTTAAATAAATATTCCACTGGTACAACATTTATCTATTTGGATAACAAATAATAGATATACTTTATTAAAGTAGCATATTCTCAGCTGTGTTTGTATGCAACATTTAGAATATTTTATAGACATAGAAAACCTTGACCTTTATTTCCCAAGTTACATGTAATACCTAAAAGGAGACAAGCTAATAACACATTTATGCTCATAGTAAGTTTCTTTTTATCACTATAATATACTCTCTGGTTGTGATGGCATGATGACACCTTTAACAAAGTCAACACCAGCTGGTTTTTTTATTATTATTATTATTAGAATTATAAATGAGAAGGGAAAAAAACCCACAAAATGACAGAAAATTAAAAAAATGACAATTGGGAAACAAATGTTTTTGTGATTCCTTTTTTATGACACAAAATTCCAGGAAAGGAATTAAAACCAATGCTATAACTTAACAAATACTAGAATGGCTAAGAGACTTAGCGTTTTAAAGTTAGTGGTAAATTAACTCAGAATCAGTTTCTGAACTGGAAAAGCTTCAGAATATTGCATATATTTCTGGTCCTTTTTTTCTTTTTTTAAATGTTAATTTAAATTGGAATGGATTCCATAGCAGGACTAATATAATGATTAGTTGACTGGAAATTTTTTTTCTTTACTTGAAAAATATATTAAAAGAACCTGGCTTGTTTAGTTTACAGAAGTAAAACAGAAAAGGGAAGCTGATAAAGTCTGCAAATATTGAAGGGACAGGAGCAAATATTAAGATGAAAGAAGAATTATTTCAGTTATGAGAAGCAATTGTCTATGGTCATGCTAAAATAAATTCTGCTTGTAATAACTTAATAGAAAAGAAGTGTGCTTTCCAGGCCTCGACAGACAGATCTTCTAAAATGGAAATTAAAATGTGGAGGGAGCACTCATGTTCTTTGCAAATGAGAGAAAATCTAGCAAGAGATCTGCAGCAAAACAGAAAGCTTGGGTTTAAAAGCCTTTCCTAGCCATTTTTTGACCTCAAAGGTAAGGTTTGCAGGAACAGCACTGTTGTTTGAATGTCTGATCTTGTCTGCTTTAATCTTGTGGAAAATTGCAGTTGATGCTTTTGCCTCTCTCTGTAGATCTCTGGTTTATCAAAGCGCACAGAAAAACATTTTATTAACTGTTATAAGGGGGAGGTAAATATTAAGTAACATAAATATATGTGAAAATGTAAGAGTAGGGAAGAGAACGGAGTCCCAAGTACCTCAAGATGCCCACTCTTTTTCTTTGTATCATCTTTTTATTTTTCCTTTTCTAGCTGTGTATCCTCAATCTGTAACGTTAAGCACCAGCCCTTCATCTCTTCCATACACGTGTGATCTCAAAGATTTGGTTTGATGTTAGGAGGTCAGGGCTACAGAAGGAACCAACAGGAAAACATCAGTCTCTATCTCACACTCAGTGCTAGAAATCCATTACAATTTGCTAGTCTGGCAAGGAGGAAAAAACCTGTTCTTCCTTCTAATCTGTGAGCAGCTGACAAGTTTCCCTTCCCTCCTGCTGTGTGGTGGTGTGTGAGGCTGTGATACAAGAAAGTTGCCCATCCAACTTGATGTTAGCTGCTGCTGATGTTTACTTTACAGGGCGAATAATCAATTATCAGCTCCACTAAGTTTTCCAGTCTCAGCATCCCTGTTCGTATGCCTCACACAAACAGAAGGAGAATTGTTCCTGAGGTCATAGGGACAGATTGCACAAACTAATTTATGAAAACTGAGAGACATAAACCACTGTAAAGCACTAGTGTGCAATTTTACTGAAACAGAAGGAAAATCAAATGAAAATTGGCTTTTTTGAGTCTGGCCTAATAACTGACTTCTTCAATACAATAATTATCAAAGATATCCATGCAATCATTCTCTTTCTTGCCATATTCTCTATCTATTGGAAACTGAAGCAAATTCAAAGCACTGAAATCATTACTTTTTTGCCATTAGAGATTAATGAATTTGCTTTTCTAATTTTTCAACAGCAAATGGAGAAATAGAAATAGTAATGCAAAAACACTGTTTCTATAATACAGTCCCACAACTCAAACCAAAAATTCCTCTCTAAAAGAGTATGAACAAACTCAAGATATAATAGATTTATCTGTTCATGTAATTGTATAGGAAGTATTTTCGTTTCCCAAAAGATACTTCTTTTAAAAAATCCAAACACATTATTTAATTACATTTTAAATTCATTTCTTTCAAGAAGCTATAGCATTTTATAGTGTTTATTGTAGAAGAAATTACTTTTCTAACTTAGTCTATAAATAATGGTAATTAATTTACTTTAACATCGGGTATGATGGAATACATAGCACATAGGGCAAATATGCCAGGAAGGGATGAAAATTCAGCCATGTTTTTTCTAGGGAAAGAGAAAGCATATTTCCTTTGAACGTTGCTTGACATTAGCCTGATGAAATCTTTTCTGGATAAATGACTTGGACTAAGACAACTCTTTCTTCCCCCTCTGGTTTACCACACTATTCATGTAATTTCTTTTCTAGTTGTCATCTCTGTGTCTCTGAGTATTGCAGCTGTCCAGTAAACAAAATGCCAGAAGCTAATTTACTGCTCTGCATAATTAAAGTAGAATTTACCATTAAAGGTAAAAGAAACTAGATCTCTGTTAGCTGCCATGAAAACCAGTAAGATGTTTGCACTTTTGTTCAAAAGTGGCCTTTCTCCCCCAGATTTTCTGGAACCTGCTTGTAAATGTAACACATTTTACAAAAGGCTCAAATTTCCCCATGCAACTGAAAAAATAGCAGCAGCTGGTGTTTCACAGACTTCTGCTTTAACATGGACATGGTGTAAAAAATGTGGCTGAAACTGGTATACAGAAAAAGGCACATTGCTTGAAGACTGACAGGTTCAAAAAACTCTCCAACATAAAAAAGCTTAGAGTTCTATACTGTAATCCTATTTTCTGTGTTGAACATCTCTGTCCTTAACAATAATAAAAATACATCAATATGAAGGCTGGAAGAAGATACAGCATACAGAAGATACAAATTACTTCACACCTTACCTTTACAAGTGTCTATCCAATATTTGATATTTTTCAGAATTATTACAGTTTCCTTTCCTGTCTTGCTTTTGTGGACTTTGAGAACAGTCACTAAATAGGTGGAATAGGATGCTACTCACAAACAAACATATAATGAAAATGTGTGGCAAAATACAAGCTGGCAATAGACTCTCTACATCATGTTTTTGTTGAACACTGGTGGTATTTCGTTCTAGTCAGCAAGGATCTCCCCACATATCTTAAGGGACTGCTGTTAAGGCCAACTGGATAGAAAATTTAAGAAACTCCTGCATAAATGCAACAATATTCAAGACCTTTTTTCAGATTAAACAGGAGTTAAATTTGTTTTCTGGATTTTCTTTTTACTCCTTTCTTGACACCAAAACCAGTGACATTTTATCATATGCTGTTAGCTGTTGAGAAAGCAGGAAGATGACAGCTCTGAGGGATTCTGAAATCCAAACTGCTTGACCTGCAAGGTTTATGGTGACATATGGTCCTTCTTGTCTCCCACTTGCCCCAGAAAATGGGATGAATAACAAATAACACTTCATAACTGCAGGGTTTTGCAGGTGCTTACAAGGAAAGAACATAACAGCAGAGCTAGAACCTGAAAGCAAATAAATGCAGAGACAGTCTGCAATAAAACTACCTTAGAAGCATGGCTAGAAGATCACTATAGCAGCAGCATTTAAATAAATCAAGAAGGAAAAATTGTATCTCATTTTCATATTCCTTTACTTACTTCTGCAAGTAGAATCACAGATGATTAATATTATTTTAGCAAAATATGTTGTCAAAAGTATGCTTCCACTAATATAGTGAATTTCACATAGGCACTATGTCAAAGGTGTCTTTTTTGATAGCAAGAAGTTCTTGGATTGAGAAAGAATTCTATAATTAAATAGTTCAGAGATATGTAAAATATAATTAGAAATATAGGCATATATTTAGAGAAATAGGGATCAGTATTAGTTATGTTTTTAATGTATTTTATTTTGAAAGTTCAGTGTACTTACAGATCTGTGTATCTACGTGAATCTATACTTTTGTGTTTCCTCTCAGGAAAGGGAATGAAATCTTGTGATTTCCATGAGGATCAATTGGGCAAGCTTCAGTACATTTCCCTGCATTTCATGTCATTCCATTCTCTTTTCTTGTTTTCACTTCGTTCCAGAATTTTCTCCCTTTTTTTTTTTTTTTTTTTTTTTAAATTTTTTTAAAACATTTAATTTCTTCAATTTCTTCTCCTCTCTGTTTACCTTTCTTTGTTTTGGTCCTTTTCACTGCCCCTCATTTCATCTCAGTACATTTGGTTGAAGTCGCACAATTTCCAAATTTTCTGGGTATTTCAATTTCATTTAATTTGATCATATCTCCTTCCCAGAGTGTTTGCTGCACTCTGTTCTCTGATTTCAAGATTTCATTGTCTTTCCTGAAAGGAAGATTTGCAGGGTAGCATGTTACCCCCATAGGAGGATTAAAGCAAAAACCTCATCTCCATGGACCACAATCACACTTGAAATATTTTAGTGTAATGCCAGCAGAAAATAAGGGTCCCATATTAAGTGCTATTGTTATTGAGAATGGAGTGAGTATTTTTTGTCCAAACTCTTCTGATTGTCAGTTTAAAATTTTAGGCTTGACTGCCTCAAAGTCTTATTCTACCAGATTACTTTCTGGACTTCTAAAACTTTGCAAAAAACCTAAAATATTTTGTGACTAATATGATTAAAACACATAATCTGAATTGTTATTTTTAAATCTGATGCTTGCTGCTGGACTCTGCATTTTAAAAAATATTTTAATGTCAAATTGAAAATATGGGATAGCTTTCCAATATACAGGAACTGCTTCTCCAGGGTCTCTAATGTGTGCTATAATGCAAACATATGTCTATTTTTACTGACCTAAATTAAAAGGTAATGAATTTTAGTGCAAATGAGTCTTGTGTTTGCTAAAAACTGCTGAAAATAAATTTTAACCATTCTTAAAAGTAAATGATAGTAAACTGTCAACACACAATAAAATTGTTGACTTCCCTCTAGATAGTTTTAAATTTATGCCTAACATAAAAGATTTAGAAACACAGCCCAGCATGGTTGGGCAAGAGAAACAATACATATCAAAATTCTGAATGTGTCCTTTTTACCTTGGTTTCCAACCTTCTGCCAGGTTTACAGTACTGCTGGCACAGAAAGAACAGTACAAGCTACCATACACTGGAAAGGTACAGTGACTAAACTGACCAAATTTGAGCCAATAGATATCCCACGTATCCCCATGTTTCCAGTTTTCCCTAATCCTGAGTGGGGAATGTCTCCTAAATGGGAATCTCTAATGTCAAAAGACTTGGGCACACTACCAGAGCCACAGTGCCTGGGTTCCCTTTTTCAGCTTCCTGATGTCTACATGAGAATCATCATTGCAAGTTCCATCTTGGAATATTCTGTGATTCCATAAAATTTCCTATGAATCTATTATAAATTCACATAACCTACACCCATATCTATCTTTGGTTTTTTGTTCTTTTCATGGGCCACAGTATAGATATGACTGGGTATGCTGTTTCTTACAGTCTTCTGTAGATGCTAAACTTCTACAGTAGATTTTCTACAGCCTTCTGTAGGAGCTTGGTTTAAGACATACCTCTGCACACAACATTTTTCATTTACTTTAGAACATAGTTTATTTCTGGGACAGAGACTGTGTTCCACCAATGGTCTTGATGTATTTAAGCTCGTGTGTTGGTTTCACGTGCTGGGGGGAGGGGTGGATTCGCCTCAGGGAAAGCACCACGAGGCCGGGGAACAGGAGGGGCTGTCCTGTATCTGAGGGCTTCCCCTGTGAGCTGCTGGAACCAATCAGAGAGCTGATTTGGTGATGGACAGCTC
>JAOTQP010001652.1:28331694-28360984 GCA_026413545.1 Cichladusa arquata | reverse complement strand
GCTGAATAATTTTATTTATTTATTAATTATAGATCCTAAAGTGTTGACTGTAGCATGATTCATTGCTTCCTATTAAATTCAGCTCTATGTTGATTAACTATCAAATAAGCACTTTATTTTAGAATTGAATGAAGGAATGTTGCTACTATTTGCATCCCAGGTTGAGTACAAGTACTGGAAGGTTCTTACTGCATTTGTAATTGGTTCTATATAATATTTAGCCTGATTAAGAGACCTTCTCTACTCTACACTATTTAAATAGCTGCCTGCTCTTATTACTGTACCTTGTGCCCTGCACAAACAAGTTCTTCCTTGTCTTACTCACAAAGGAAGCTTTCTCTAGAAAGCCATCTGTGAACAATATTGCAAATTCATGTGTACCCACAGAGGGGGGAAAGAATGAGAGAAATGGAAACCTGGAAGCAAGGCTCATTGCTGATAAATCCATGCTGCACAAATAGGCTAAATTTCAATCAGTTCAAAGAATCAACCTCCTGCCCAGAAGCAGAACACCAGGATTCTACTTCTGCTGGATCCCAAATGTAGATGTTGCACTACAGGTGTAGTACTAACAAGTTTCCATATGATCTTACGTGTATACCAAGGATATGCAACATGCTGACTAAGAGCTGCCTAGGAATTTGCCCTGAGAGCCACTGAAGAGAGATTTCACTCCCTTAAAAAAAAAAAAGAAAAATAAAAATTCTGTGTTTTGAGAGTTCTTTTGTTTGTGGGTTGTTGGGTCCATTTTTTTTAATCTGGCAAACATTCCCAGCATCTTCATGTTAAATGCTAAACAGAGGTTTTTTGTATATGATGAGTCAAGGTGAGTGTCCCTATGGCATAATTGATAGAAGTCACTTTATATCTGAAATGAGGACATCTTCTCCCAATCTATGTGATGAAACTAGAAAGCCACTACTATATTGAAGAAAACTAGCACAAAGAGTAAAAGCCTATACAATCAGGAAAAAAAAGGTTCAGGGTATATAAATATGAATATCCACTCTGAGTGAAAATAAGCCTCTAAAAAAATTGAGATTTTAAAAA
Organism: Cichladusa arquata; assembly: GCA_026413545.1. NCBI lineage: Eukaryota > Metazoa > Chordata > Aves > Passeriformes > Muscicapidae > Cichladusa > Cichladusa arquata. The sequence goes on along the minus strand of JAOTQP010001652.1, from coordinate 28,359,934 downwards.
CCATACTTTAGCAATAAAAAATGTTTTGATTCATTCATTAAACTGGACAAAAATATTATGATTCTGAACTTTCCCCAGTGTCTCCATCAAAAAGAGAATGTGTTTTTCAAAAAGTACGTAACACTTCCTCACATTGAAAGGCTTGTTTGAAATAAAAGCCACTGTAAAAAATTAATTAACAGTCATTACATCTAGGGTCAATCCATCAGCATTTTCCAAAGGGGGAAAACACAGGTTTCATCAAAGTATTGCCTACTGCATCTTAATTATGGAATCACAGGATAGTTAGGGTTGGAAGGAACACCTGTAAATATATTTTCTCTAAAGCAAATGAAGCAATACTTACTTTTTGCCTATGTAAATAATAGTAGCAACTGATCTTTCCATTTCCAAACAATAAAGCATAAAATTCAAAATATGTAACTTTGCCAGCCTGTGTAATTTGCCTCAGGGTAAGTAAAGTTGAAGAATGTCCCTACAATGCTACATAGTGTGTTCAGAGCACAGGAAAAGATAAAGGGATACTCAGAGCAGTGCTGCTCCAGAGGAAACATTTGAGGATGCATCCTACTCTTTTATAGATTTTTCTTTGGTTTTTGTTTTTGTTTGGTTTTTGTTGGGTTTTTTTTTGTTATTCATGGTGCTATTTCTCTATTTCTGCTACTTTTTTTTTTCTCTTTTCTTTGCTGGGACTCATTTTTTTGCAAAATGGTATTGACTTTTGTCACATTTTTCCTGATCTCTACATCACCAGATCTAAAGATTTATGCTCTAGATCCCCCAAAAAATTGTTTTTCATTACTTACTATTTTATGAGTGAAGAGTGGATAACAGTGGAATTCTCAGCATTAATGATTATCATAAATTTTGCTGATCTGTAGTGATGTAAAAAAAAATCAGATAAATATATTCATGTCCAAATATGCCCAAAATGGGCAGAAAAAATTTAGATTGAAACACAAAATACAGTGAAATAAAAAGAACTTAATTATACAAAAGTTTCAGAAGGACAATCTCAGTGACAGGAAACTATTTTTCTCAGCTGTTTCAATATTAATTCATCAAATCTCTAAACCAAATGACAACGATTGTGTGGTTTAGATTCTTGATTTTAGGCCCAAGTTAGATGATAAACTATTGGGTAAGTTATTGGGGCAGATCAGCAATATCTGCTGTACAAATGGAAATGATTATTTAATGTAGCTAAAAAATAATAATGGCTATCCTTACATGAACTGAATATTTTCATATGCATATTTCAGATGAAGGTCACCTTAGTGTTAAGCTCTATGATTTTATTGCATTGTAAAGCATTCTTTGTAGAATCATTTAATAAATCAAATTGAATACCACCTATAAATAAGGCTGGTAATTCCCAGAACAGTAAAATCAAAATGTTCTGAAAACAGAGTGATTTATTTTTCCTAGCTTCTTACTGAATCTGTGGGCCACAAATCTTTTGATACAGAAATCTTAATGGAGATGTGTATCTCTAATAAATTTTCATATCATTAAATTTCATTTTCTATTTCATTTTCTATTCACTTCAAATACATAAATCTCTATAATCAAGCAAACCAGTATAGGCAGGGTCAGTTTTAAATTTTGGTACTGAAATAGCATAATAGGAGTTGCAACAAACATTTTATGGTAAAATGGAAATTTCACTTCAGAGTCTGAATATTATTCAAATCCTGTTGCATTTATTAAATAAGATTATCTTTTAGAGGGATTAAAATAAATGACATGTCATAATGACTGATTCAACAATGAATTAAACAAGGCTTTTTATTATTGCACAGAAAGTTACTATCACTCTAACATTGTTATTGTGATTGGAAGAAAGGCTTTCACAAGGTCACATTACTTGAGAATGTGACAGGGTTAATGGCAGGATCAGAGTTTCCAAAAGAAATCAGACTTTTCAGACACCGTTGAGGCTTTCCCTAACCTGAGCTTCCAATATGGTTTATGCTGTATGAGATGCCTACTCTGTTACAAAAGCATTGTCTGTTCTATTATGTAATTAAGTACGTTACAGAAAGTTGTACATGATTGTGAGAAAACACCTTTATTTTCCTGTCGCATATAACCACACCTCTCTAAGAATTATTCCACGGCTCATTTTCATTCTCTTACTCTTAAAATAAATAAATAAACAAACAAACAAATAAATAAATAAATAAACATTTTCCCAGGAATTACATTCTCTGTGCTCAGAAAACAGACTCAGTAGTTTCTGTTTGCAGTAACATATTTAGCTGCCAATATTTTTTTCTGGGTTTATCATCAAGCTACAAGAGAAGAGAATTTTAAGAATTGATCTTTGTTTCCCTTCTGAAAACAGAAGTAGATATTAATATTAAAATCCTTGATATCACTTCTATGTTGTGTACATATTTGGATCTTTAGCCATAGAAGCAAACATACGTGCATGACACTGTCATAATATGATGTGCAATAGCAGCAGAAAGTAAATTCTCTGGGTTCACTACTATGTGAAAAGACTAAAAAAGCATTAAAAGGATTCACTAGTACTTCATCCAGATACAGCAATCATATTCTACTTTCTGAAGTACTCCATTTATGGAAATCAATTCATATTTTTTAAAAAGCCACCACTCAGATTCAAATGAACTGGGTTGTTTTCACTGCATAACATGTAGAAAGACTTCTTTAAGGCCTGCTATTCTAAAGATGCAGAAAAGACCACACTGAAAACAGAAGTTTCAGCAGGTAACAATCCATCTATCTGTCTGGAGGAAAAAAAACCAAATTCTTCCCTTAAGAGCAAGGGTAGAAGGTACTAAGACACCTCATATTTCCCTCATTATCCTGTTCTCACCCTGCAGAATCTGCTATTGTGTTTTAATAGCCTGAGACAAAGAGGTAGTAAAACATAGGAAAGGGGCAAGGACAACTCCCCACTCCTTTTACTGTCCCTGAGGAAGCTGCTTGTATAAAGCTTGCTATCATAATACACTGCAGAAAAATGTTCAAAAAAGCACTTTATTGACTTTGATGGCTTTCAGTGGGAACGTAGTTTTAGATTTACCCACTGAGCTGAGCAACAAAAGCAGATCTTGTTCTCCAAGAAAAGTCATAATTTAGGTAGAATTGGGGTCAGCAAATATTTAAGGTAAATCTGCAATGGAATTTCCACTGCCTTTTGGTGTTTGAAAGAATCTAAGTACCAATAGCACACTAAAGTCCTCTATCCCAAATGTTTAGCTTGTGACAAGAAGCAAGCATCTCCAACTCTGTTTTATAGCATTTTATCAGCATGATGCTGCACACAAAACAAAAGAATATAGCAATTTGTTCAGTGTACAGTACAAAGTTCACCTATGGGAAAAATATACAAAGCTTGACAGAATTGTGAAAATGTGTTCGTTTTTTTCCCTTTTTAAAGTTAAAATTCATTTTAGTTTAGGAAAGAAAATAATGGCTCAAAAAAAGAAAAAAAAAGCCCCAAACAGTAAGTTCAGTCTTGTACCTGTGACTCATCTTTTATACCTGAATGAAAATAAACCATATTACTCGTGGTAAAGAGTTATCAATTATATACCTCACTCTCCATTTAGAAAAAGGTTTATAAAAGACATAGAAGATCAAACTTTCCGTTTCCTTCTAAAAATTATATATTTTGAAGCTCAATTAACTATCCAATGAATTGACTTAGTCCATATGAAATGATAATGCCTCTTCTTTAAAGAAGCTTAGTAAACCATTACAATGTAAGAATTTGCTGGTGTTCAGCAGTTCAAAATAAAATTAGCTAGGACAAAAAATGCTCAAATTGGCTAATGTGAGAAGATCTGGATCTTTTTTCCAATCCATAGAAGCAATTCCTCTAATATTCTCCTTATAGCATGATTTTATGTTCTCATTAAATACTCATCCTAAATCCACCCTGAAACATTAGTATACGCCTTTGGACTGTAGAAATGCTTGGGTTTTATCTGGAAGGGTTTCGAGAGTGCACAGATGGCTATTACAGATTACTAAAATGGGACTGTGCAATAACAGTGCCAGCTGTGTAACAGCCAGTCCATCTCTAAAAGAGGTAATCCTTTCAGTAAAGGTCTGAGAGCTGCTTCAGATGAACTGAGGCTCCACATTAGGAGAACAGAATTCTTTTACAAAAAGGACAGAATGTTTCTATTACATTTGCCATTAAAACTGTGTTTGCATAGGTGGTTTAGGGAAACGAAAGAGCTCAAATATTCTCTTTTATATTACAACAATTACACCACTCAACACTCAGCTCTGTTTTATTTAATCTTTCTAATGTGACCATAAAAAATTAATTCCAGAGAGGTTAGATCAGTGGAGAGACTTACTAGAGGGGCAGGCTGATTTCCAGATCATTAATCCTCGCTGACATCCACAGTGCTTGAAAACTATCTCTTGAGGAATATTTGCTAGTTTATTTGAAAATATATGATGTCTTTGCATATCATTGAAGTAGTGGGGGAAAAAACCAAAAATTAAAAAGAACTGCATTTAAAAGCCAGCCCCTGAATACTTGAATTCTGGCACCATTGTTTTCCTTTCTTTCAAGAGGCAACAATTTCACACAATATTTGGCTTCTCCTTAATTTTCTTTCCCATTCCTTTTGTTCTGGCCCACTGATACATTTAGCAATTTGAGATCCATATTTCATTAAATGCCTTTTTGATAACTGCTGAAAGAGTTGTTATATGTGCTATATGTGTATTGGTATCCTAGGGTTCAATGCAATAGAGATTGACAGTAATAAGTATCTTGCAGGGAAGGTATTTTGATATCAGCCACAATTAATTAAAGTGAAACTCTAAATAATTCTATCATCATTATGAATGCAGGACCATCTACACAAAGGTGTCAATAATGTCACATAAGACTGAACAAAGAGGAAATTGAAATTACAGCAGATACTGCATTCTCAGTGTCTCAGCTGAAACACTGAAGACCAAGTAAATTATACAGTCACTTTTTTCTCCTACATTCTGTTTTAACCAAAACTCTTACTCCATACCGAAGAAGTGTAGAAGTCACTATATTTTCCATGTCTATACTTAAATAAATACATGAATGAAGCAAATCTTCCAGTCACTTTTGGCTTTTTTTTCTCTATCATGAAGGACTGGATCTAACTCTTACTCAGTACAGGGAACTTGACCCTGAGAGAGTATCAGTATTAACAACAAAAAAAACCTGGGTTAAGGACCTAGTTAAACTCACAAGAAGTTTAATCAGCTGGGGACTGAAAATTTTTAGTGTGTCCTTGAAAATCTTAAGTGAAATTTGTCTTTCCAGAACTTAAGGGGAGTTTTTAATGAGATTTGAATTGAATCAATAAAAATAACTGGGTTAAGTCTGTGGCATGGTAGTATGATTCTATCCTTTCAGGGGCTTCAAATGTATGTATAAAGGTAGAAGACAGAAACTAGCTAAAAGTATCTTCATCAGTTCATATGTAAAATACATGGCTTGAGGGGATAGAAAATGTTCTTACGGCTGGCTAATCAGGGGAATTGCTTTGACTACCATCATCTCCTTCTGCTAACAGAGATGGTAGTGAGCATAAAACCTTTCAATAGTTCCTGCAGCAATGTCAGCTGGAGTTCAAGCAGCACCAAAGACTGCTGGAGTGTCCTTTACAAGGCAAAGTTACTATCCTCTTAATGATCTGTTTTGTTTTCCTGATAATGTCATTTGTCATGGTTTATGCCTGACTTATATCACTATTAAGGAATAAAATCATAGGTATTTGCAATGATATAACATTTTAATACTAGTCTTTTTCCAAAAGTTCACATATTTTTTTCAATGGAGGAGGTCCTTATTTAGTGCTTCTATTAGAGTAGACCCAGGGTCCTGAGCTGAGCTTTTTTTGGTTCAGATTTAATGGCTCTTTTATAGACAATTGTATCATAAATTGCTTTAACTATGCTACTTGGTCCTTTTTTCTATTAAGAATTATTATTCTGCCTCTAGCTTAGGAGCTTTACTTGCTAATTCTCCAGTTTTTTTACATCAGTTTTAGGCTCCCACTTCCTGAAGGCTCCTAATATTTTATGGAGTGACATTTCTCCGGTTCTAACCTTCATCTGAGAGGTGAACCCTTTCTTAGTTAGAGGTGGATTGTCCAACTGCAGCAATGACATGACATATATTGAAGATCACTTAAAAAAAAAATTTAAGGACACTCATTTATTTCCTTCTAATCATGCCAGAGAGAGAGTAACCAGAGCTATAATTATAAATACTTTTTGGAAGTTGCATTGGATTCATACCCATAGAAAATGGCTTTTTTGTTTTCATGTGGGTGCAAACCAGTCATTGAGTAATTCCCTTATATTCTTCAAAAGTGTTTTGTTCACTAGACATAATGAAAGAAAAACCTCAACAAAATTATTTGGAGACCACCATATAGTACCTTCTCTAGATAAGACAGCTAGATAGATGGTAGGAAAGATAGATAGTTGCCAGATAGATAATTTAAAGCTGACCAGGGCACATGAAGACAAAAATGGCTCTTGCAACACACTTTGTAGCCTAAAAGTTGACAAACACTGGGTATTCCAAGAGAAAATCCACCTAAAAACAGAGCCTTATGAGCAATAGTACTTTTTGTCTACTAGCTTAATTCCTTTCCTCCCTACTTGCTTGAGCAGATAAGGGTTTTAAAATTAATCACTTTTGGTAGAAATTGAAGGAAATGCTTGCAGGAAGAAGCAGGGTAGGAGACAGAATGATTTCCATTGGTGTCATAGAAATAATAAAATGGCACATATTTAGTAAAAATTAAGCAGCTTATTTGGGGAGAATTTTTTTTTTGTGGTTTCTTCCCAGAAAATATATTCACTAACCTGTTTACTTTTGGCTATCCCACCTTCCATAGCTGTTTTCCTTCATCTAAATTGTGACATTTAATTATTTGACCAAGCACAATATTTTTAGTGTATTTCATCCCACTCCTCCAGAAACTATTTCTGAGTGAGGCTGGCTTCTATCTTCTGTAGTTTCGTGCATTTATATGTGTATATATTTATATACACATATTTTAAATACAGTATAAATTCCACTTCTCTTTTATCCAAAAAAGACAATTAAGAGCTGTGGGATTAGAATGACACTCCTTCACTTTATGTAAAAATTTAAAGGAAATTTTCTGATACAACTTTTGTCTTTTCAATGCACATTTCAAATTCAACTGAAAAACAAAATTAAGCCCAAAGATGCAAAACTTGTTAAGTTTGCTACTTTTTTATTACAAAGAATATAGTGGAAATAAAATGTCTATTTATAAGACAGAGATTACACATAACATTTCAAGTAAATAGGTGCTTTCTTATAGCGTGCACAGCAATATTCTCATAAGTAATGGGTACTATTTTCATTTTGACATTATCAAAAACACTGCTCTCAACTCCCCTTGGAAGTAATGATATTTTATTTTGCTATTGGTACTTCAAGTTTTTGTATTGAAATATATGTAGGACTTTTAAGATTATAAATATGTCTAATACCTTATGTACCAAGTTACAGACCTCACCTTAAAAATCTCAGCTGGGCATAATGTACACCCAAAACACTACCTGGAGTTGAAAGTAGAAATAGGATTCTAGGAAAAGAGCCAATAAAAAATTTTCTCACATGCGTGTTTTCCTTGTAGCACTTAACCTTTGGCAAGCTTCCCAAAGTGTTGTTATTCCAGATTTTTCAGAATTACTGCAAAAGCCCTCAAGAATTGCACTAACAGCAATGACAAAACGTCTTCTAATTGTATTCTTATTCTGTTATCTGGGATAAAAAGTTTGCAGATTGACAGCAATGAAAGAAAAGGAAATACACTATTGTCTGTGACAAGTTTGACAATACCTGCAAGTGCACAGGTAATACTAAAAGCAATGACCTAAGCATAACACCCTGCAATAAAGAGCATCTGTGTTATTGCTTTAAACTAAAATTGCTTCAGCTGAACCAGTACTTTTGTCTTGACTTCCATTTCTAGTTATAGCAAGTCATAAAAGAAATGCCTCAGTGGTGTTTTCACGTCTACACACACATGCACACACACGCACACACACATTAATAACAGTATGCTTTTGCAAGGGTCTAGCAGGTTATTGAAGGGGAAGTTATTCAGCCCAGTTCTGATGAAGGGAAAATACAAGATTACAGCATGTATTCTGTCCTGCAGAGTCCAGGGATGTCTTATTTAGCAATATGCACCAGCTGGAGCACAATACTAAGTTCAGGTTCATCTATGTTCTGAGCAAGGAAAATTAGGCCAAACAGAATCTCATGCTGTCACAAATGCAATGCTTCAAACTAAACTACTAGAGGTACCTCTACTAGATACAGGACAGTGTACTCCACCTATCTGGAAGCATGAGAAACCTCCTCCATCAATACCATCTGCAAAATTGTCATCTCCAGTTCTTGTGGCAAGGCATTGCCACTGAGAAGTCATACCTTTCTTTCTTTTCTGCCATATCTTCCACCAACTGTATCTGTGTAGATCACAATGGTTTGCTTGACCTCCTTGAAAGCCCTATTTTCTTTACCCTATTTTAATTTGTTGCATCACAGAAGACCATGTCTTTCTGACATAAGAACGAGGGAAAACAATATCCAAGCAGTTTATATATGTAGGACTATACAAGCTACTATTTCTGTTTCATATATGGCTAGGATGTTTTAATAAATAGCTCATCAATCACAGAATCATAGAATGGCTTGGGTTGGAAGGGACCTTAAAGATCATCTAATCTGTTTGCCATGGACAGGGACATCATTCACTTAACCAGGTTGCTCAGAGCCCTATCCCACTTGGCCTTGAACACTTCTATATCTTCTCTGAGCAAAGTGTCCCAGAGCCTCACCACCCCCACATTAAAGAATTTCTTCCTAATATCTAACTTAAACCTCTTTTTTTTCAGTTTGAAGCCATTCCTCCTAGTCCTGTCACTACAGGTCCTTGTAAATTGTCTCTCTCCATCTTTCTTGTAGGCTCCCTTCACATACTGGAACACTGCAATAAGGTCACCCTGAAGCCTTCTCTTTTCCAGGCTGAACAATTTAAATTGCCTTAGCATTTCCTCATAGGAGAGGTACTTAATTCCTCTAATCATCTTGTTGGCCTTCCTCTGGACTTGCTCCTACAGGTCAGAGTCCTTCCTGTGCCAGGGACCCCAGAGCTGGATGCAGTATCCAGGTGGGGTCTTACCAGAGCAAAGCAGAGCAAAATGGAATCACCTCCGGAATGTTCTATAGACTTTCATCTTAACATACACCATTCTTGTCAGTTTTATGGTGAAACACAGAACAGAACAGAACAATCAAAGACATTATTTCCTAACAAATCCTTTCTCATATATTAGTCTCCTTTCCCCTTGGTCTCTGACAGCTCATTCAGATTAGTAATTATCAGTAGGTAATAGCATTTAGGAGAAACTCACAGTTGTACCACTGACTTAATGGGCAGATGATTTTCTTCCTGTGAGATTCCTGAGCATATGCCCTTCTTGGTTTAGGATTTGGCTTCTCTTGGCAACGTGAAAAGGTACAGATGGTTTAGATTGTAGCCATCCTCTCTAAAGGATGAGCTATTACTATTAATGATGATATAAGAGCCTCAGTTTCCTCTACCATGATAGAGCTGTAAAAATCAATTAGAAAAGTCTGATTACATAAATTATTTTCTCATTTTCCATCCCTCCAGAACTCAACTGGTCAAGGAGGATGACAGTCCAAATGAGTCTTTCCTTCCAAACCCCTACTAAATGTGAAGTCTGTGCTTACTAGATAGGAAGCCTTAGACGTCAGTAAGATCACACTGCAAATTAAAGTCAGTAGAGAATTATCACTTACCCTTTTTGAATGATTCAAAATTCATTGTGAACAAGTGTACTTAGACACTCAGTTTATAAGCCTTTCAGATTTACAAAATCATGTTTTTCTGCTTTATGATGCATATAAATATAGATTCTTACCTGCAGATAGTGCACTCAGAAAAATGAAGGACTTTGCAAGGAAGAGTTAATGGTAAAATTTCCTTTCCCTCTGAGCACTCCACAACAAAAACTCAGGTTGTTGGTGACAGAAGCATGGAAGATTCTTTTAAGAAGCTTGTAATACTATTGAACTACTATGCTTTAAAACTAAGAGCCCCAAGTGCATACAAAGATATTCTTGCATCGATTCCTTAAAGCAAACTCAACTGCTTATAAAGATACAAGTTTTATATTTCATAACAAATATTAGAAAAATATATAACTTTCCAATTTTAGTTAAATGAAATATTTGATACCTAATAGAGCACATATCATTTATTTTTACTTTAATAATCAGTTTTACTGTAGCATGTATGAATACAAATATGTTGCTGCACGCAGCCAAGAAGTTTTAATATGACAAGGGTTCACTACGAGCCTGGGCAGAGAAAAGTTGCAAATGTTCTCCCTACCTTTATTATTTTATTCTACAATATCAGCTGCTAAACATTTATTTCAGAGGTGAGGCACATCTTGCTAAAAACTTAAGCTATACATCTAGGTTTCTGCCAAGATTTTAGGTTTTCCATTTTCTAGGGTTATAAAAAACTGTAAATGTAGTAACTTCAACCATCTTCTTTGATTTACTTCACTTCTACCCTAGTGACTGCCAGCTCTTGGACTAGTTCTAGTCCTTACATGACAAAAACCCCATATGTTAGATTTACGCCTTCTATTCTTTCTCCTATTTTCTATTTTTTCCACAAAATGCAACTTTGAGCTAATGACAATTTCTTCATTTTGGTGAAAGTACCAGGCCCAGTTACTACCTCCAGCTTATATGTGAGATCATGTGGCTTTAAAGAGTTTGTGTGAAAACAGGACCTCAATATTGTTTGCAATTACATCACTGTAGACTGCTTCCCAGCTCTTGTGAGTGTATTGGAGAAAACCCCTGATGCCTTTCTTTGTACATCTTTTATGACACTGGCTGCATATCAGTGACCTAAAGTATCTCATTGGTCTTAAAACAAAAAACTTAAAATGCACATGTCCTTGAAACAAGCATAGCACAGATTTCATTCCATTTGAATCAGTGAAACTCTGCAAAATAAACATTATTCCTTGTGGGTCTTTTTGCTTCCCACTGCACATTTGCTAGTGTTGACTCAAAAAATTTAAAAAGGAAATAAGATATGCAACAGCATGAAAGGAGAAAGACACACTTACCTTTTTATAGTAAAGATTAATTTATTATGCTAATTATTTTTAAGAAAAAGTGTTTTAATCTAGATGTGATAACTTCTCCTGAATCAGCTAGAAAAAACCAACACCTAAAATGTTCGTCTGACAAACCTGTCTGCTTTCAGGAAGGCTGTGATTCTGAGGCAGTCTAAAAAGTTCTATGTTCCTCTAATCCATATAACCAACAACAAAAGTACACCCCTGTCTATAATCTAGGAATTACATTTTTCTAAGATGAGTCTTAGATAGGCATAACCTTTAAAAGTATCTGGTTTTTTGCAAAGCAAAAATTGCTGACTTTTCCTCGTTTCATACATTGGGATGACTATTTCCATAAAACCTAGGCACTGTAGATGTCAATTCTTCTGCAAATTCAATTCCTCTCAGATTTTACTGGCCTTCACTAATTCCTACACTCTCGACTTCCTTCTTGTTCTTGCTGAATCCATTTCACTTTGTTTTACAAATATATTGCTGATCCTTTCCCAGCAAATTCTTCCTGGTAAGACTATTTTCCATGCTGAATGGATTCTACCCTGATCAGGTACAAACAATCTAAGCTAAATTTCACAGAAGCATTCAACAGCAGCATTTGGCTCACAGATTGTCTCTGCCTATAGCCCTGTCGTGACAGCTGTTCCCATGATAAATGATAGGAGCTCACAAACAAGGCAGAGTTGCAAAAGACAGTGGATTTCAAGGAACTATTTGCTAAGGTATTTATAGATAGAGCAGCTTTTTACAATGTCTAGTGTAGCATTTACAGTGCAAAAAGGGATATGAGATCTTTTAGCATTCCCTAGCCATACTGATGTTCTCATCTATTTTCACTTGTCTCCCCTTTTCTAGCTTCTCCTCATTCCTCCCAACACACTTACACAAGCACACATAAAATCCTCTTCTGTTCAGAAATATTTTGCTAGGAAGTTTCATGAGGACAGATTCTGGATAAATACAAAAGATGAAATAAATTACAGGAATAAGAAGAATGCTTTTAATTGTTTGTGGCACTGCTGTTGGATTCCAATGAAATTTCTGCTGCTTTCTAACTAAAATGCCATTTAATATGTAAGTGTAATAACAAATCTTCTGACACAGAATCTAATCTAATTCCCATGCAATAATTTATTTTAAATGTTTTAACACCTGTATTGCCTATATTTTGGCCAAGGCTGTGCAAAGTCACAATAACTGGATGATAATAAGTAAAAAGTTCTACACTGTGACGTAGTTTAGACGTCTGTATCCTCAACAAAAAAGGATAAATCTAATCTGAACTCCCTACAATCCAAAGAAATATCTTAAAAGAAATCACAGCAGCACTGATCAGTAGTTAAAACTCAAGAAAAGAATTGAGAGTTTGAAAAATTTGCTTTTCTCTACTGTGTGAAAGAAAATATTATTTCTGCCTGAGAAATATGGAGTGGTCATATAACATGAGGACTCAACTGGATTGCAAAACCTTCCCCCTTAAGGAAAGACCTGTTAGGATTTAATCTTGCATTTATCTCAGAGTAAACCAATGCAGTATAATTTTCCAAATGGAAAGAGATTCTCAAAATGTAATCAGACCCAGGATTTCATTCTGTATAATTATATGAGCAGTCATTCAAAGTGAATGAAATATAACAAATAAAAACAATCCTTGTATTTCAACACCTCACAGAGGGGCAAGAAAATATCCCAAAGTCAATCAAAAGTATCCTAGCAAAAACAAATATTTTAAAGTGTCATTTTACCGGTCATTACTTTCCGTAGCTGAGTAACATATAGATTGCCCTTTCAAAGTCTTCCATTTTCTAGGCACTGAAAGAGAAATAGGAGGAATTTACACATTGAAGTGATGAATATTCACATACTCTAACCTGAACAATCTATCTTAGGCTGAAGCTAATATAATAGTCTCTTCAGATGTAGATTGCAGACCCTGGAGAAAAGAAGGCTATTTTTCTGTACAATTCAGAGGAAAGAAGAAAGAATCTCCTATCCTGAACATCTGGAGAAATGAAGAGCAAGCCCCAGTTGTGCAGGAAGGATAGGGAGAGCTGCCTAACTTAAACAAACACATTGATTATTTGAATATATCCCCATTATTTTCTTTCCTCGTAACTTTTCACATAACCAAATTCTTTTGTCAGCATATCCGTGACATCAAAACCAAACCAAGGAAAACTGCTATTGATCACTGACAATTACAAGTGTGGCCCAGCAATACTTACAGAAAAGTGGAATTTTCCTGAATACAGTACCTTTTTCCATTACAAAATTAAAAAGGAAGAAAAAGTATAATGTTCTGTGGAAGCCTTTCTGCTCAGACCAAGCTCTCTACATACATAATTTCAAAATAAAGCAAGGACTTCTCAGAAACATGCATCTGCACTGAAGCTGGTGAGTATGAACTTGGTTGATTCTGGCATATTCCAGGTAAGTAGAGCTACTCTTTGAACCTATGGACACTTAATTACTTACAGAATATAAAGGATAGATTGAAAGCAACTCATGGCAGTACATTCGATTGCGTGGCATGAAGGATATTAATCTATGATGCAGACTAATCAAACAAATCAAATCTAGGCTCTGAGCCTGGCAGAAACTTTAATTAAAGAAGCATCTAGATTTCTAGGTACAGCTAAAGGTATAATTCATGCACATAATAAGTATTATAACCTGCTTCCACTGTCAAACATAGCTGAAAGTATTAAGTAGGAAATGAGATATCACTTGATAATGCATTGTTAAAGGCAGAAAAGTCTGCCAAAACACAGAACTCATAAGATAGGTTCCTTGCATAAGCTGAAAGGAAACCAAGTTTCTTGCTTTCAGTATAGATAATTTAGTTAAATTTCAAGAGCTGTGGCATTGAGAAAAATATTCTCCCTGTCATTTAAACCCAGCTGGAGATGAAATACATGCAGCTGCTTGCTCAAACTCTTCTCCACACTGGTGGAATGGGGAAGAGAATCAAAGTAAAATTTCTATGTTGAGATAAGAATAGATTAATAATTGAAAACAATGCAAAATATAATAGTAATAATAATAGTAATAATAATAATAATGTGTAAAAATTCAAATTATGTGCAATGTAATTGCTCACCACTCTCTGACTGATGCCAGACTCCCCCTCCCCAAATCCAGATTGTCTCCTCCTTCCAGGTGCGAAATATCCCATTGATCAGTTCAGGTAATATGTCCCAGCTATGTACCCTCCCAGAGGTTTTTGCCAGGGTGTTTTTATTGTTGTTGTTGTTGATTGGTTTGTTGGGGTTTGTAGGGGTTTTTTGGTTTTTTGCGTGCCTCCTCACTGGCAGAGCATGAGACAAGAAAAAAAAAGTCCTGATATAGGACAAATATGATTTAGAAATAAAACCAAAACACTAGTGTCTTATCAACATGATTCTCATTCTGAATCCAAAACACAGCACTGCAACAGCTACTGAGAAGAATTAACTCTACCTTAGCTGAAACCAGATCACTCCAACGTTTCAGGCTGTTGTTACAAAAAAAGAAGACAAAAAATTGTACAGAGGATATAGTTTCACCTTGCACTTGAATGGAGTACATGATCAAGGGGAAAGAATTAATCTGTGGAGGTTTTGTGTGCTCTCAGTGCTGTTTCTTACACAGACAACTGGTGCAGCAATCAGCAATGAATTTTTTTTTTTCTGTACCTTCTTATCTGGCCCTTTCAAATCACAGAGAAAACTTCTGGGTTCTCATCCCCAGTTATAATCAAATTTGAGCCAAAGTTCCCCCCTGTGCTTAATCTACCTGTATTAACTTTGCACATCATCTCATGTGGTCTCATCAGGATTTTATAAAATGCTGAGACTTAGATTTTTTTACCAACTGTATTCAACTCCGGACTACAGACCACCTCTGAAAATGCCAAGCCCTTCTCTCCCCAGCACAACTCACTTACAGATTTATCATGCTGACACAAGAAGTCCTAAATTAAAAAAAAAAAAAAAAAAAAAAGAAAAATTAAAATTACAATACTGATTGTTCTTTGACTTACAGAGCTGTAAATAAAAAATAACTCTTTTTTAGTCAATTATGCTAAAAAATTCTAAAGCTGACCTAAGGAAACAGAAACTAAAAGAAACATCCACATGTTCTCTCCTGTGTATGTTAATAAATGACCAGGAACCAACAAATCCTTATATAGGATATAAGGAAAATGACACTTTTATTACAAATTACGAAGTGTTATCCAAGACCACTGACATGCTAGCCCAATGGACAGACTTATGAGTTCTGATGAAAAGTATTAAAATTATTATCACCTTACAGATGATCATGTTACATCCAACTCTCCCAGGGCTGCATTAAAACTGGGATAAAAACCACACATAAGCTTCTTCATAATTTCCTCGTATCAAAATTCCTGCTGGAACAGTCAGACAAGTACAACAGGATGCTCTACGCTCTTCAAAATTTTATATTCGTGTTTCCTGGTTCTCTCTAGCATTTGTAGATGTATTAGCATTTTCAGATGCAAAATAACACTGTGTATTTAACTCCAGGCACTGACACAAATATGATGGAGGAGTTTGTAAAATCCTTTTTTTCCTGTGAAATGGACAAGAAATAGTAAAAGTTCAGAAAGTGTCTGACATCTATGCGCCTGGATAGATTTTTAAAATTTATTTCTTATTTGTATTTCTTTCACAGATAGCAACTGAAGATAACTTCCAAAAATAAAAGAGGAAAAGTACAGTATTCACATTTTGAAAATATTAGCAAGCAAGCAAAAGTCTCAATTAAGCACATTAGTTGTAAAATTTGTTCCATTTTTACAAAGAATTTGACTTAGTTTTTAAAACTGCTTTCATAATAAATAGGTACCTTTTTGTTCCCTATTTTAGTCATAGAATCTGATTTAAATCTATATTTTGGCCCCTTTTGATCTATATCTGCAGAGCAATTAGTGACTTGCAGTGCTCTAAAGAGGCTTGCTCAGAAACTGCAGGTTATCATGCAGCTTCATCTGAAAAAATTTGCACTCTTCCAAGATTAACAGGCAAAACTGGGAACTCAGACTTGTGGTCATTTCTGATGGAGAAACATGAGTGAAGACCAAAGGAGTAAATTTGTTTCTCCTGTAGAAAAAAAAAAAAGTCTTTTTACCTTGTTAAGGAGTACATAGAATTATTTACCTCATTATATTTCTACAAATAAAAACAAGAAAAATATCTTTGTATACCTTGCAAATACAAAAGGGAAATGTAAATTTTTTGCTACAGAGGACCTGATCACCCATACAAAGTTGGCGTGATACTAATCTCTAGGAGGGCTTTGGTAATATATCACTTGTACAGAATCAACAATCTCTTCCAACACAGCTATCCTGGAGAGAGGAAAAATCTTAAATGCTTAAATGAGAAGTCTTTAAAAAGCATAAAGACTCACAGCATGCTTACAATTTGCTAATCTCATTGTTTTCACATCTCTTAAAAATAAAGCTTTGCAGTATCCAGACTGGTAAAATGAAAGCAAAGCAAACAGCAAATGCACAGGTCAATAGGGTAATGACTTCATTTGAACTATTTGGTGAACAGATCAATAAGTCAGTGAATCAATATTGGTGGGCTTTTTAATTATAAATTACGTCCAAGCTGCATAACAAAATGAAAAGTGACATAAGAATGCAGAACGGTATCAGAGCTGACATAGTCAGGAAAGCAAAAAGACCAAAACTGGCTGAACTTTCAAAAGCAAATATGACAAGTCATACATTATTAAGAATATTAATGCTCCATCTGTCATTCTATCACCACTCAGCAGGGTCTGTAAACCTTTATTTGACATACTGAAACAATAATGACTAAAGACATTCACCGCTTTTACTCTTGTACTTATCTAGTACGGAATGCGAACAAATACAAACTTGGCATGTGAAAGGAAGTATAGAAGGCAAGGAAATTATCTGAATCATCCCAGATTTTATGCAGCTGGAAGGAGGGTCAGTGTTTCATTTCACCCTTCTGCTAAAAACTGTCTGTGGTGAATGACTGATACCGTGCATGGTGAGGTTATTGCAGGAGTCATGTGAGTGAAGTATGCTGATGCTGTGAGAATTGGGCATCATGCAAACAGGTATTCCACGCAACCTTTAGTTCAAAAAGTCTTAGCATCTTCAGCATTCTTGTTATCAGCAGAGTAAAACTGATATCAAGTGTTTTTTAAAGACAATACACCTGTAACAATTACAACCAATTTAACTAAAAGACTGCAAGATTCAGTTTGACAATTCGCAATAGTCTTGTCCTACAAGAAATTGCTGGGTTTTCACTTTATCGTTAGAAGGTTTGCTTTAACTACTCAGAGGCACTACTGAGTGGTTTTTGAGCTTATATACATGCTGAAATTAAGCACAGTGATAACACATCTAAACTGGAAAAAAAAGTGATTGACACATGTGATTGACACTGTGGTGTTAAATACCTCTGAAAACATATCTAACATGTAGGTATACCAATTTTTTGGTCAATGGAACCATAAAATATTGTAAGACAAGCCAAATTAAACTCCAGTGCAGTAATGAATGTTTTCCCACTGAAAGAATGCATTAATGACTAAAGCTATGAGATTCTTATTACCAAAAAATACCAAAAACCAAAACAAAACCAAAAAAAAGAAACAACAATAACCAAACCAAAATAAATTTTAAAAAAATCCTGAAAATACTAGTTGAATGTACTTTCTGAAAAAAAAGTTTGCTATAAACCTGATAAGTTGGACAGCTCTGCCTATAACGCCGTTTTCATTCTTTCTTAATATTTTCCAGAGGGATTAATGAAGATAAAATATTAGGATCAATAGACAGTACAACAGAGTTCATAAAGAAGAAATCTACTCTCAAAAAACATGAAGTATGCAGAAATGCATGACAACATTCCGCACTCTTGCAGGACATGAAGACCACACAGGATGGAGGTTAACACATGAAATGAAAACATATTCTGGAAAGTGATAAAGAACAGCACTGCAGCCTGCTCACAAATACTCATATCTCCTGGGAAAAAGGGACGGAAAAACAAAACTGAGAACTAGATAGAGAAAAGCACAAAGGACAAATTCAATTAACCTCTGACAGAGAAGGTGTATTTTCCCTGTTCCTTCATTACCAGTTATATCTCTTTCAGTGCATATTGTCAGGAGTTCAGCATAGAAGATTTTGGTATATCTCGTCATCCCCAAAGCAGAAAGCCAACAGAGTTTACAAAAATGGTACGAATAAAAGCAAACAATATGATGCAGAGTCTTGACCTGTAAAACAATTAAACATTTTTCTTCACTTCATATTTAACTCCTGACATATTTTTCATATTGCTCTGTCATGCAGCAGGGAAGTGTAACCAGATTTCACTACATCTGAGCATGGTCAAATGGAAGCAAAGCATAGATGTGAAAATGACATTCACCAGCCAAAATAAAACAACAGAAGTATTACAGATAAATAATCATCATCAGTTGGCAGTTTGTTGATTGCAATGAGATAAGTAATTACAAAGTAATTAACACAGCAACAGGCACTCTTACTCTCTGAAAATGCATCAACACCATAAAATATAAGCACAGCCAGAAACATTTTCTGAGAACATTAAATTCAATAAATTAATTGTATGTTATTAGATGCAAAGTCAGTGTATCAATCTATGAACCATGGTCAAAAGTCTGAATTCTTTTTGCATTCCTGCAAATTTTGGTTTCATGCTGAGGTGTAATAATGGGATCATAACAATTTTTGAGGTCTAGAAATTACGTTTATTAAGAAAATCTAGTGTCAGGCTTAGAGACTGTTGGAAATTGTCTAATTCAGCTCACTACCCTTTGGATTCCATATGAATTATATTTTATGAGATATTGTGTCATAGGATGTGGCTATAGTTTAAATAAAATTTTTACAGGGCAGACAAACAAACTAAACTAGCAAAAACAAATCAAACCACTACTGTGTATTTAACTGCCAGAACTGTGACTGGAAGTGAATGGCTCTGCTCTGGAAATACAGCACCAAGTCAGTGCATGGCACTAGCAGCAGATAATTTTGCCACAGAACATTTTGTTGATTTTCATAGAGACTTGAAGCACAAAATCTCAGCTGGCTTGGAGGATCTCTGCACTGTGCTACCAGGAAGCCTATTGTTTCCTTAAGATCAGCTACTTGCCAATAACTGGTGCTCTCACCATTTCTTGGGAGCTTGAGGAGGGCTCAGGACATTTTGAAGGTTTCATCCAAGTGTCTCAGTGGACATGGAGATATTCCCCGCCTCCAACACAGGCTCCTGAATATAAGTGAATTTTCTGAAACTCAGGGAGTGGATTTATGAGGCACAACTCTTCACTTCTGAAGACATCACATCATATAGTGAACTTGCAGGGCTGTGGCACAAAGAGCTTGCAACCTGGGATTTACTTACTTTATTATCATATAGGCCATGGCAGAAGAAGGAAGGTTACATTATCTCTGTGTATACTGTGCTAGTGATACGACCACTATTAGAGCACTATATCCAGGTATGACCTTCAGGTTTTAGGAAGAATATCAATAAACTAGAAAAAAATATATAAACTTCCATGAACATTCAAAGAATCATAATCTTTGAGTTATAGAGAAGTTAAAAAGTTAATTCAATGTAGTACATTGCAAAGAAGAATACAACCTGGATATAAAAGACAAGGAAAGCATATTTTCAAACTTATTTCCTCCGTTTCTCAAATTAAGATATAATGAGATGTGTACAAGTTGTAGACTAAAGTTTAATAAATTAAATATAAAAATTTTTGCCATCTTTATAACAGAAAGCCATTGGTGAAACTTAATAAGCACTGTTTATCAATAAAAGTAAGAGATTCAAGCCTTGAGGATTTTTTTCTAGGAGCAATGGCTACTGAACACTGTGCATCTTCCAGTCAGATTTCGTTCACAGAAGGTCTATACCTTCTGTGGCACAGAAAGTCAGAACCAGATGACCATGGTGGTTCTGACATCTCACCTCAAAACTCATGAACTCAAACACCTAAACAATAATAAAGAAACATTTAAAATTTTGCTGAGGTCTCCAGAATGACATGGAAACACATACCACAATACAAAACAATAATATAATTTTCTGTTAAAATGCCTTGTAAACTATGCACTTACAAATAATAGGCGTTCAGTACCTGTGCTTCAGAGTACTAGAGTCTTATATTAGAAATTTCAGTAAAAAGAATCAAACGACAGCAATTCTTGTGTCCTATATTTCTATCCATGAGAAACCAGCCAAACTGAAATCAGTCCAATTAATCTTACTTGGAAGTAATCTGTGGATTTCTCTCTGTGAGAAATGTTCCAATGTTCTTACTTTTGGGGGCACTCTGGCTTTGAGGACATGACTAATATATTTCTTACTTGCCTACAAGAAAACTTGTAGAAAGGTGATTCCAATATGGTTAGACAGATAATTTTTCTATTATTATTATTATTATTATTATTATTATTATTATTATTATTATTTCAAGAGTTGACATCTCAAAAAAAGCACATTTTGGAGAATTCTTTAAGTACTTTCTCAAGCAATGACATTAAAATGGTCTCTGACATTAATGAAAACTATTTTTTAATTGAAAAGTGTCAAAACTCCTTCTTTTGGTACATAGATGCAATCAAGGATACTTACCCACCATAAAACATATTAAAATAATGGATGGCACTCCCAATAAAGAAAATTAATTTAAATAAGTCAGGTAGAAACAAGTATGTTTTTGCCGAGAAAAGTTTATTTGTAGCAATTCTGTTTATTTATTTCCTCTTTGGAAAACCATACTACACAATTGCTTCGGACTTGTTAATTTTCCCAGCACGTGCCTTTGAAATAAAACAAAATTCCGATACTTCCAGTAGTAATGTTGCTTCTCTCAACCTGTGTGAAAAAAAAAAAAAAAGAAATCCATTTTGACTTCCAGCTGGCCTATTAGTTAGTTAATTAGTGTAGCTTATTACAAAATCAATAACAACATGCCTGTGCTGATACTTTTCCCATTTACAAATGTGAATACACAGGGCTTCCAACTACTTCATTATTGAATTTATTTCTTGGAAAGATTCTTCAGCGAGTAATGCATTAGGCTGGCCTGAAATCTCTCCACATATATAGAACACAAACAAAAGTGAGAATGAGGTAAGACTGCTTGCTAGATTTCTAATTCTACAAAGTCTGTTTAGTTCCCAGACTTTCATTTGCTGTATGAAACATCAATAAAATACAGTATTAAAAGCCCACAAAATTTTCTATATCCTTTAATAAAATGCCCTCTAATAATACAAATAAAAAGAACAACATCATTGCCTCCCTCTAACTCATGTAATACCAGCAGTATCAATTTTGTGTGCTTCTGAGCTCAGTAACATTAGAGGCACAGCTATCTCTGATACTGTAAAACATGAAGAGGAGCATTTCTGGTCAGATAGCCCTTCTTAGTACTCAACAGCAACCGAGTAATTCTGGCCAAACTAAGTTGCCAGCACATGGGACATGAATATTCTAAGTTTAATTTTGTACCATGGTCTTGAAACATTATTTCTCTTTTTGACCACTTTGACAGGTTTCCTGACCCTGGCACTCCTACTTCTTTACAGGAAATAGGAGGCCTACAACCCATGTGGTCTAGGCCAGATTACAAGAGTGATTCCTCAAGGTTTGCTAGTAGCTTAAATTATTCTGGTTATGTGATGATACTAGGTACTAAGTGATACTTAGAAGAAAATAAGCAGTAGCATTTGTACTTGTTCACAGTCTTCCACTTAGATCCTATAACATACAATACAAAAAGTACAAAACCACAAGCCCTGGAGAAATTAAACTTCCTTCATTTTGGCTCTTTGTTAAATTATAAAGTGTTTCCAAACATTATCAATCTAAATAAGCTTCTTACGTGGCAAATTAACAGCTTCTTATACTTATATTAGATGACTTTTAATGGCTTAGATATATTAGAAAATTATGTTAATATATTATGATTTCTGACCAATACAGTTATCTATCTAGTGATGTAGAGTTGCTTTCCCTGGTAGCTGGAAGCCTGTGTGAGTGGCTACGTGCCTGGATGATCTATTCAAGTACTACAAAGGAGCAGGCTACGCACAGTAGTGCTGTATCTGGCTCTTCAGTATCCTAACAGCTCATGGCTGACAGTTCAAATGTGAAAAGACAAAATTCTCCTTTCAGCAGCAAGAAATATGCCTCTGGCATCCTTCTTTTGCACTTGTCAGTCATGAAGCTGTACTATACAGATTTTGAGAGCAGAGCTAACACAAGATTTACAGAAATACCAGTATTCAAGAATCACAAGGGAGGTTTGTTTTCATACAAAATAACTGAGAAAATGCTTTGCAAATAGTCCATGAACTCTATGGGATTATGCCAATGCTTTGACTGTAACTGCCCCAACACCTTACTTGGGTGATCTCCCTGTTGCTTTGAAATGTGCAAAGACTTTGTGTGAAGTCTGACTTCAGTACAGTTTGATCTGCCCTGACCCAGATTTACCACTGTTTCTCTCATCACGGAACTAAAAATGCAGACATAATTTCTTTGACAGAACTAGATGAATATTTTCATCATCTCACCACAATCACTTAAAAATAATAACCACAATAAACCAAATTTTTGAAGTAGTGGCATTAAAAAACTTTTTGCTCCACAGCCAGGTGGTCTATGGGAACAGGCTGAAATTTTCCAACCTGAACCTCACAAAATTTGATACAACTTATGTTCATCAGAGCTCTGATACACAGGAGACAATTGGCTATTGAGATTTATTGCTTATAAATCAATGTAGAAGGTGCTCCTCAATCACACCTTATGCTGCACTTTTTTCTAACTTCAACCATATTTTTATCTGTAAACCCCACAATCCTATGCCCCATAGAGGCTCTTCCGTGTGAAGTTCTAGATGAACTAATAGACTAGGAATGACAGACTGGATGTTAGTATAAATATTTTCCTCTCAAACAAAGCTTCAGTCCAAAACTCCTCTCTGTACACTGGGCTTGCAAAGTAAACTTATCTTTGGAACTGGTTTTATTCCTGCTTTTTTTTGCCAATAATGGAAGCTACAAACATCTGACCGCCTTCGAGGAACTTATCTCTCCCTTCACAGTGTACAAGTTTTCCTCAGCGTTGGAAGAATAATATACAATGGTGAAAAACACTAGGCAAAGGATACATTTTATAAGGAAAAAAAACCCCATATATATATATATATGTTTCTCTGTGTGCTGAACATGTTTTCTACCAATAAAGCACCCCAATATCTGCCTGTTCTGCAGTCCTGGTGCGAATGTTACCTATATTATAAAAAGCAGATTTTTCTGGACTTTATGTGATGTAAGATGAAATGCTTCCCTCAAGTGTACCATGGAGGCCTGCTCTCTGCACTGCAGAACTGGTCTGCTGTCTTCATGTATCACTGTGGGTACAGGTACAAGGCAGGAGACATGCAGAAAGGAGTGCTCTGTCCAGAGACAGCATAAATTTGTAGTGCTTGTGAAAATCAGAAAATTAGAGACAGAAAATTAGAGACAGAGACAAATATAAGCAACAGAGGAAATGAGATTTAACACTTTCAGGTAACAATGCACAGGCGAAGACCATGGGCAAAGCTGGATTATCACATCATCAAGTACAGCCACTTAAGCAAAAGTTTCTTAAAATAATATCTTTCTGAAGTACTACATGCTGTGCCACAACATGCACTATTAATTTTTCTAGTGGAGTAAGTCAACAATATTTTCTATGCCATGTCACAGATCAAAGATCTATATACTGTTCTTATTAAAAATGACAACTGTGATAATAATTTTTGTTAACATTCCAATGAGCCTTTTTTGTTGTTGTTGGGAGTAAATACATGGCATTATTGAACCTTACTAAATTCTCCTCTTTGCTAGAATGTAAATGGAATGATAATTTTCTTCCTGTCATAGAAAAAAGGTTAATTTTAAAATCTGTTTATACTGTAAAAGCATTGTAGTATTGTAGTTCATGGAACATTTGCAGAGCATTTTCAATTATTCCATAAAATCAAACCTTTATCTTCAATCCCTAAGGTTTGAATAAATTTTGTGATGACTCTGCTATTCTACTGCATCATTTGCTCTTGAAAGTTAATCAAGAAAGAGAACAAATTTTGGAGGAATTGAATAAAAACTTCTTAATACTAAGAGCAGACAAAGACAATTTAATTATTTCCACATTTCTTTAGAATCTCCCTCATGCTTAGACAGCTCTGCATGGTGAGTCATGTTGGGGTGTAGGCAATGTATTTAACATGTAGCAAAACAAATTATACACAGTAACTTGCTCCTTATTAGAGAAGTCTACTGTCATAAGAATTATGAATTTAGGGGAATAATGCACAGGGTAACCAGATATCCCCACATTGTTCATGCTTTGCAGGGTTTCGCCCTGCTTGAATCTCTCTCCAGAGCTGCAAGATAAGGTAAGAGAACCTCTACCTTTCTTGCTGTGCTCCTTTCCAAAGTCTGCTCCTTTCAGTTTCCTTATGCAGGACCACACTGCATAAAATTAATGCTATTAATGCCTGAGAATCAATCACTTTTTTTTCCAGGTGTATGATAGTAGATGAAAAGTTCAAACTACCATAGCAGAAACTTGGGTGCTAGGAAATTTTACCACCTCTGAAGTCAACTAAGACACCGCCCCACTGATTGACTGATCTCAGAAGGTCAATGGAGAGTCTTACAATTAGCTATGAAAATAATTTTATATGGAGGAGGCCTATTTGATTTTCTGAAATAAGACCTCTAGTGAGAGTAGCACACTATGAATTTCAAAGTGCTATCCTGATGACTTTTGCTCACAGGGGAGTAAAACATCAAACACACATCAATAGCTTTAATTTATGTAGTACAGGTGAAATGACACATTTTTAGCAGTTTGGCTTTTAAAATAAAAGTGTGTCTAAATATAGATTTCATTCATTTGATAATTTCTATTTCATCTTCCCAGTTATTGCAAACTTGCTGGCACAATGGCCTTTTACAAGAAATCAATGACTCAATTCTAAATTAATGAATTTGAAAAACTCTTCAGCAGATGGCTAATTTTGTTTGCTCTTGCTATCCATAAATGTCTGTGCCTTCAAATTCTATATTTACATGTTACATGTGTTTTTTATGTGGGGTCATAAGAAGAGGCAATCAGAAAGTAACAACATTAGTATCTACTTATATGGTAAGGTTAGAATACAGATCTTAAAATCTTTTGAATGTTTCTTGAGTAGTAGTACATGGTAACCACTCTTAAGTTTCTCAGTATTGACTAGAATTACTTGAATATAGCTGATTAAACATAAGGAACTATTATTTGCACTACATCATGACTCTTTTCATTATGTTCTAACATGAAAGAAATTCCTTAAGTGGAGAAAAAAAATCTGTAAAGCTTACTGTAGAGGTAGGCTGGAAGACTACACCAAAGTCTCAGACAATCCCTAGACAGAAAAACAAAAGAAAAATAATATGTCTATTTAGTAAGTTCACTTTTTATGTAATATGTCCAGTTCTCACACCTGTAACTGTTGAGAAAACTCAGAACATGAGAGTTTTAACAAAATAAAGGCCAGTCACTACAAAGAGTAGTGACTCATTCATAGCTGAATGCTCACATTTAAAGTGTGTGCACAAAGCTTTTAACTCTTAGCTTGGAGTTGCCACAGAGTGCCATAGGAACTGAGGTCAGGAACTGGGAATTTTTTTTAGTGGAGGATCATAGATAAAGCTAACTTTAAACTTGCATGGCAAAGAGTTTTCTTCAGTTTGGTTACAGGTTCTACACCCTGTATAGAAACCTGGGAAATTTCTGAACACTGAACAGATTCTCTCTGTAACTGAAACCTTTAAAACCTCTGCTCTCTGTTCTCATCCTTTCTTTTGCAGGCCTGTTGAAAGCTGCCCATCAGGAAGCTAAAGGGCAATTTAAGCAGAATATGAACTGGACTGAATAAAAAAACTGGAAAGTTTAAACTTTCTGACAATGCTCTTCCAGTATAAATCAATATGTTTATGAGGATCTAAAAATATTATAAAATGATTGTCTCTGTGCTCAGCCACTCTTTACTAACTGAAGCAGGGATTATAAGGACTTGAATTTAGGAAAATAGCACAATTCTAGGGGAAAAATGTTTTAACCCCAGAGAGAGCTACAGCTCATTCCTAAGCATCACTTTCTAAAGTGCTTGACTTAAGTCATTAGTGATTCAACCATACACATACATTTAAGATGGATAAATTTTTCAAAAATTTTGGGATTTTCCAGGAAACAGAAGGCAATATGAGCTCTAATAAAAGCAGAAACTATCCCAAGGAGTAGGGAAAAGTAGGGAAATAGAGATTTCTTGCATTTTCATCTTTTTGTGCTGAGCTTGATAGAAGAAACTTCTCTTTGGCTTTTATTACAAGAATGTAGAAATTTGAAGAATTATAGTTTAAACTTCATAATTTCTCAACAACAGTTAATTTCAATGAAACATTCCACCACAACATATTTTTAAAAACCAATTTTATGAAAGATTTTCCTTGTATGTTGATAGCACCCAAATTTCAAGTCTGAAGACATGCATACAGTTGACAAATCTAATAAAGTTAAGAAAACAGTTCTTAATCCTGGCAAATCCCTGAAAATGTATTTTTATACTATGCAGAAAATAACTAAACACTAGCTGGAGCTATCTTCAAATGCAAATGGAATTAATTCCTTGTAAAACGAATTTTATGTGAATGTGTAGAAAACTAAGAATTATTTAGTGAAAAGTAATGATCACCTTTCCACCAGGAGATGGATGGCAAGAAGCAGTAGTCAATACCCCATTAGCAGGTCCATTCTAACTTTGGAATAGAAACACATTTTATTTTAGAAAGCTAAAACAATTGTGAATTTTAACAGCTGAACAAATGTACATGCTAATCTACAGTTACAAAAGTTAAATAAAATTAGTCATGCCATCGCCATCACTTCTGCTGCACAAAAAGTTTGTAATTCATTTTAAGACCCATTATCAAACTGGTCATTTTGTCTACACACACTTTTACTCTTAATGTTGTGTCAGCATTTCCATAAAAAGCACTTCTTTCCAGAAGATTTAATCATTGCTGAAATTCTGCATTGGATCCTTCTTTCTGGAAGTTGTTTATAGGGATGGTTTTAGTATAGTTTTAAAATCTTATAGAAGTGCAAAAATAATAGTTATCATTTAAAATAATTATTTCAGGTTCAAAAATTTCTCTGCAGCTACGTATACACAAATGTCTATCCAATTCAGGTCAAAACTGAGAGCAAAACTCCAGAAAAATGCTTCTCAAGACTGAAATGTTGAAAATATGTGAACTCCCTTGTTTTTCCTCAAAATCCTGTTAATTGCTCTGAATATGTTCCTTCATGTCAATTTTTGTTACTTTCATAGTATCTGGATTTTGGTAAATACAATGAGAAAACTAGAATTAATTTTGCGGATGCAATAGTCTAACAGAATCTGGACCCTATTTCACATATATTTTCTGTCAGTGGAAACACAGTATTGAGCTACTTGCTGACTTAAAATAGTTGCCTTTTCTCATTCCACTTGAAATCAGAAATTCTAGGTCCTCAAATTCAGATTTTGTGAGGTTTTTTTCTTCACCATAATTTAAAAAATGGATCTTAAGAACTCACGTGAACTTTTTCTGTTCAGGAAAACTCTGCTGTTGAAGACAAATGTATACAAAGAAGTCAGAAAAGCATATTGCACTGTGTCCTCTGGGGTGGTCTGTCATGGAATAATATGTTACCTGAGCTTTGTGACACAGTGAAAAAAAAATCTACACTTTCCTACATGTCCAAGAAATGAAAGTCTCATGTAGAGCTCCTACATTAAAAGTGTCTTTCATAATTCACATACACAAAAAACCAAACCAAGACAAACAAACAAACAAACAAAAAAACCAAACAAAAAAACACCAAAC
>JAOTQP010001652.1:28293487-28318157 GCA_026413545.1 Cichladusa arquata | reverse complement strand
TATTTCTTCTCTCAATGTTGATAAATTGTTCCAAGGAGCTAAATCCAGCCCCTGAGGCTCTTGGGCATCACTCGGGGTTCTCAGAGGGGTCTGCTGGGGGGTCCTTGCATCCCCAGAGGAGACAGGGAGGTACCCTGGACTCCCACACTTTGGTACATGTAAGTTTCAATATTTGGCTCATTTTGTTCATCAAAATAGGCAGAACTGAACAAGATGAAAGCTGTATGTATGATCCAAATGAATAATATTTTCTAAAATTTTTAAAAAATAATAAGTTGGACACTATTGTGTTAGCATTTTCAAATTAATCATTTCAACTTTCCATGGCTTTTCATAACACAAATGTGCTTCACTTCTGCTTTGCTGAAAAAGCAGAAGTTATGTCCACCAGCTGAAGCACCGTGCTTTGAGCTGCACTAAGGATAAATCAAGCTAACATAAACTTCACCTACTTTCTTACAAAAAGGCCCAAACTGAGCAATTCTAGGCAGTATGTATAATTTTATTTTTTAATATCTTGGAACTGCAGCCACTCACTTCAAACATTCAGGTTTTTAAGCAAATTTGGGAATTTTTTATCTCAAGGCTCTGGCATCTTTCAGCTCAGTTCTCTTTCCACGTTGTAGCTCTACTACAGCTTGAATATATATTGCTCTGTTAGACTAACCCTGACTGTGTCTTACTGCCAAATCTCTCATCTACAATGGGCTCTTTCAGTGCATCCTGGTATGCCTGAGCATGAATGTTAGTTAGAACTTAGTCCTTTAAATTATGCTGTGGAGGACTGCTCCTGGCACTTTGATCACTTCCTGCACTAGGAATTATTTATACCTTTCAAGACATACTTCACCAGACAGCTCAGTACGGCTACACACACCAGTACCACTATCCATGCCCTACTGCCAGAATAGCACAAAATGAGTGCAGAAACATTTTAATTCTCACCTAAAACCAGAAGCTGACAGGGGTGGAGCCACACATCTGAACTTATAGATCCACCAAGCTCTTTGAAGTCTGCAGGCAACATTCCCCTCTGCTTAGATCCCAAGTCCAGCTTTCTCAGCCACAAAATGGAATATTCCTCTGGAAATCAGCAACCTGGCCAGTCTTTGGTGTGATTTGGTCCAGCCAATATCACTTGCCAGAACCATGCATATGTGCCTCCTCTCTGCAGCCGTGTGGCTGTGGCTACTCTTCTCCCTAGCCACATGCCCCTGTATCTGAGACATCAGCCAGAAGACTCTGACCATATTGGTCTCTTTGTGCTCCCACAGGACTGAATAGCCCCTGTGAGCACATGGAAAAACACACAGGAAGCAATTCTGGATCATCCCAGGACAGTCTACCTGTGGCTTTGGGATGCATACGGCAGAAGCCTGTGGTCTATGCCCATTACACTCCTTTGTATTTATTGTCATCCTCCACCTTCCAGCTTCACTTCTGTTTATCAATCACCCTATGCAAAGTCCCTTTCAGAATGGTCTGGGCATTCAGTGCAAAACTGACTTGCTGTGAAGGATTCCTTAGAGAGAGATGTGTGAGCTGCAGGTGTTCTGTGCACACTCTCCCCCTGGGGAGAGAACTGCCTTCCCCTGGGAAGCCTGGTTCAGCTATCCACCATCACCAAGCAGTGACAGCCACAGGCAGGCTCGCAATGCTTGACAGCACACCATTTTTCAAGACTTCCTTAGGGATACTCCCTGCAGCCTGGCAATCCTAAAATAGAGTATCCTCTGTCTCCCAGCTGTTATCCAGCTTCTCTACGGGGAGAGCTGCAAGAGCTCATCTAACAATTTATCAGCCTAAGCTTGTCATTTTGGAAAGAGCAGGAAGAAATCCTGAAACTTTATCTTAATGTGCTGGTTTTGCACACGACATTTAATGAGGAAGGAAGGAGACACCCATAGAAATTTATATATTTTTTTTTAAAGCTGCTGAGAGCTTCCCCCGCCTCCCCCTGGCACAGCCAGGGCCCCACGGCTCGGCTTCCTTGCTGCCACTACTAAAACATCTGGCCAACACTGAGTCCTGCTGCCAGCCTGGGCCAGGCCAGGGGGTCCATGGGGCCCTGAGGGCAGCTAGACAGACTCTCTTATTTCCCTATAAATTATAAAATCCTTATAGGGTGGTAAAGCGTTCATATTGCAATATGAGCAAAGGCATTTGTGTTAAAGTAAGCAAATGTTAATGTAACTGTAATCCCAAAAAAGGTTTGAACAGAGAAAAAAAAGAGTATAATGCCCTTTGCCCCCAAAGATAAAGAGAAGATCTCTGTTCCTAAAGTTAAATAAAAAAAACTTTGCTCCAAACTACTCATCCTTAAAGATTGGCCCATAAATTAACATAGCCCATAATTCAACTATAAAAAAGTTTAAAAATAAGAGGGATTTTTACACAATAATCAAATTTCCACTCTCCTGGTCAGCTGATCACTGTAACATTAAAGCCACAAGAAAGCCATTTTCTTGTGGAGAAGTCTCCATAAACTAAGCAAAAGACAATTAAGCAAATTAGAAAAAAACTATTTTAGAGATGATTAACTGACTAATTTGTTTCTATACATAGTCAGTGTGAAAAAAAGAACTTTAGAAGGAAGAAAAGTGTTCTAAAAATTTTATTCTCATTCTTATCATTTTTCATTTTAATTTATATTAATAAAGTTTTCTTTACACCTGTCAAAGTTTAAGCCTATTTTACGTTCCTCCTAATCCTGTCTCACAACAAAAAAATGAATAAATAATTCTAGAAGTGCACTGGCAATTTAGCCAGTGCTAAACCCATCACAATAATTAGTACATTAGCCAAAAATTTTTAAATTACCAAATTAAAACCACTACAGTTACCAAAGATAAAAGCTTGCATTTGTTTAGGAGCTATAAGGAAACAAGCCTTTAGAGAAGATTTGATAAGTACCTATTTCTGTCCCAAACATGGCCAACAGTCCACCCTCTTGCTACTCTTCTAAGAGGCTGGCCATGCCATTTTTCAGGATTAGCAACCAAGGCTTGTGGGATAGCAAAACCCATCAGCACCTCCCATCTTATTTAGGAAAAGGAAAAGGGTCTCTGTACCTGATTAATCTGGCTCTTCCAAAGAAGTTCTGCTAGGAAGCACGGAATTCAGTAGTACATGTATTTCTGGACTGATAAACTCTGTTACCATGAGAGGTTTCTTCAGCAACTTCCATATCTCCATACCTTTATCTGCACCTTTAACTGCAGATCCCTATGCGCTCTGATATCACTTTTAAACAAGGGAAGGTGTTCTATGTTGCAGTTTTAGATTGATAAAATTGCCAACAGGCAACACACAGTCCTTTTCTGCCATTCTATAATTTCACAGTGCCAAGGAAAACAAGAGAAGGAAGAATTGAACAGTTTTTCTGAATGAGCCAGATAGGAAATTTCTCATCTCATATCTCCTAAACAGCATTATGAACTATTATATAATATAATTAATATCTGATGAAGATGCATTTGATTTGCACAGCCCAGATTTATGTAAGGACATATTTCTAACAGGGAAGAGAGATCAGCAGCCCAAAATGAATGCAAGGTGGAGAGGGATGTTTAATAATTTTTTCCTAAGTGCAAATGTGTCTCTGCATACAATACTTCAGCAGCCACTTTCCTAGAGCTGTTCACGATAACTGTTGTTCTTAAACTACTTCAACTATTCCCTACTCTTGATGCACGGAAAAACAAAAATCCTATGAATTCTTCTGTATCAGTTTTCTTGGTGTATAAAATAAAATTTTTAGGATGTTTTTCAGCTCTGCATCACCTTGATTTTTCCCTTTTATTATATTCTTCTGCAGCTCTTCAGGTATCTTTCAATGGAATCCTCTTTAGTAAAAAATGTGATTGCCTCAGGATAATAGTCTTGTTTTACCACCTACAAGATATGGTACTAGAATGACCTCTCATTTTGCCTTTGCAGGGCAGGTCTGTTTGCCTGCTTTGTATGAGATGGGCAGGTATAGAACTTAGAGAACCTCTGGAGTACTACCCACTCACCTTTGTCAAGCAGCCTGAAAATCTGTATCTCAAACCACCCAATTTTTTCTCAAATTCTGGAAAAGCATGTATTTGCTGCTGAAAATGATGCTTCTTTTCACTAGATCCTGTTTGCCAGGCACCTTTTGGCTATGCGATAAGTGGCTTAGAGTCAGTTTCGTTTAACAGTCACCTGCTGTAAATAAAAAAATCAATCTGTTTTCTGCTCTCAGAGACTAAGTCCAAAAACATTTTTCTGTTTGATTTTCCTTAGTGGTGATGACGCATAGGACACAAATCTCCAGGGTTTTCATTGGAGAAAGAGACTGTACCAACCAAGTTCCTTACAGACATCTATAACTACAGACCTGCTGGTCTGTTAAATGTGGCCTTATCACTGCTGACAGCAATACCGAGACCGGTCCAGCCAGGGAGGTGCGCGGCAAAAATAGAGGGATGGGAATGATGGAGTTGCCCAAAAAATAAAGAACTTTAATGGATAAAATAATAAACATGGAAACTGCATGGTCTGAGGGGCAACATCCAAAGACCCAGGGGTGTGTTGAATGTAAAAATATATAGGGGTATCTGAGGGCAAAGGTCCCATCACAAATGTGAACTAGGAGCATGCCCTTATAAGTAACCTATCTCAAACCAACTGAGAGCAAGAACCAGAAACATGACCTATTATGGAGTAACTCCACTAGCATGCCAACTCCCATGGTCTCAGGTTGATGCCTCCTGCATATGCAGGTGAAGCCACTCCCCTGTCCATCCCCATCAGACTCATTTCTACATGGCCTGTTTGCTCACTTTTCTCTACAGGACTTTCCAAGTGTGTTATCTTCATTTCAACTTAACATTTTTCTTAGTATGCTTTAATTTATCAGGTCCACCTCTTCAGCAGCTGCACTGAGTCTGGAGTCATGCTTTTCTACCATTCTTTCATCACATTCAGACATCTGCACATTTTAGCATTTTCTTGGCTAAGCTTAACATGACCAGTGGTAGCCTGAGAGAACAGTGTCTCCTAAAATGCACGCTGAATGACTATATGAATGAGAGCATGTACTAAGCTTTTTATTACTAAAGGAATCCACTGCAAACCTCTCGGCATCACAATAATAATAAAATAGCCATAACGCCACCACCACCACCACAAAAAACCCCCAAACCAATCCCCCCCCCTAGAAAAAGCAGCCCACACCAAAACAAACAAAATCCTCCCTATATCAGTGCCAGTCTTCTCCTCTTGTTGGCACTTATATAATTCTTATATATATATTATTTTCTTTAAAAATACTTGTTTTTTTCTAGAGCCACAAAGAATGCATCTTGTCTGACAGTTCTGCTATTGATTGTTTTCAGAGCTATATTTGTTTTGGGGTTGGGTTATTTTTGGCTTGCTTGGGGTTTTTTTTTCTTGTTGGCTTGTTCAGGGATTTTTTTCTCTGCATAAAGATTAAAAGAACTGTTTTGGGGGCATGAATCATACCTCAACTTTACTTTTTACAGATTCTGTGCTACACACAATTTAGAAGTTCTTTTTCCTCTGGGATATCCTCAAGCAATTCCTCAACAATTTTGGTTTTCCTAGTCTCCAGTGAGACCACACATATTGATACATTCTTAAGTGTCTTATATTTTTAACCCTGATTACTGTTACAAAACATAACACTTTAAAAAACCTTGCAGGACCTGCAAGTCCAAAAGTTGTTCCTGGTTGACACAGGCTATCAGATACTATTTTTGTCCTTTTGCTGCAAACTTCCAAACAGGCTCAGGCAGCTAATTGGAAGATGTACCCTTTTACCCTTTTGAAGAAACATGTTAGTGTTTTGGGCTCTCTGTGAGTGGTATCCAATTTATAATGATTACACACCCCAGAGAATACAACACATTGATGTTTGCTTCACTTAGCCTGTAACTCAAGTCAAATAAGTATTCCTCTATAAAATCCACATCATCAGTTTGGGTTCATAGAGTTATAGGTTCTGAAATTATAAAAATTAATTAAATCCATGGTTAATCCACTCACAGTACAAACAAATCTCAAAATTCTTCCGTCCTTTCTCCAAGTCCACATTCCATCTCTAGACACTTATTTAAATCTTACAGTCAGGTAAGGTTTGAAAGTGTAAACCACTACACAGGTGAACCAACCTTGTTAACCCAGATACTCTTATCTCAACTACTGCTTTCAAATACTTTTCATCAGCTTGCCCTGCATAAGGTAAAATGAATAAGTTGTAAGCTATAAAAGTCCTCCCTTAAAGAAACTATTACAGCTGTTGGCCCCTCAGACTGTAGTACTGGTGTTTGGAGGCAGTTCTCATTGATACCCCATGATACTGATGGGCTAAAATGCCTGCTCAACTCCCTCAGTGGAGACAAGTTGGTTGCCATAAGCATCAAATGTCCTTGCTAGGCCTCTAGACACTGCCTAAACTTGATGAGTAGGAGTAACAACTAACTTCATCCTGTGAAATAACCTCCACGTGAATATTTGAAGGGGGTTGTAAAAATACAGCTTTCATCTTACTCAAGAACACCATGTAACTTCACAAAAATTTGCATAGAATCTCATGTAACCTCAAGCTTATACACAAATGGAAACAGATAATGTTTCAGCTTTACTCATAAAAATATGTGATTTCTAAGAAGCAACAGTAATAATGTACTTTCTGAAAATCAAGATTTCTAATGCAAAAGCAGGTCTGTCTATAGACAGAATTTTCTCTCTAGCAACAAGTCTAAATAAAACAGCCATGGATGCAAACATGAAGGATAAGGAAGAATAGGCCCCTCATTTCCAAATCGGCAGCAGCGCTTACATTCTACTTTAGTTAAACCACAGGAGCAGCAGTCATAATCTCTCTCTATGGAGGAAACTGTAAAACTCTAAGGTATTCTTTGAAGAAAAGAACTGTAAAAATGTTTGAAAAAGGGTGTTTTAAGGTGGAAAAAAAGCTTGTTGTTATTTTTTTGTTTTCCACATACCTGCTTCATGAAGCTCAGGGAAAGACTGAAGAATATTCTTGAGACTGGTCTGGCTTCCTTAGGAGCTCAGGTAGATCTGATCCTGTCCATGTTCATCCAATCTCACCCTGCAGTCATCTCTTTGTGCACAAAAATGATTTTCTTCCTCCCACTGTCAGTCAGTGATAAAAAAATGGGAAACAGGTAAGCACATGTTGCAATTCCAGACACCTCTGCTTAGGAAATTGCAGCTGTTGTATATTCTTCCTTCTCCATGGTGCATACAAATTTGTGGGGTATGGCTGCAACACAAGCCTTCAAAGCCAATTATGAAGCAGGATACGCAGAGTTGACCAACAAAAGGCTGCCACCACTGGAAGAGTTCTGTCAGTTTTTCAAGGTATCTTTGACACACCAGGAATTTTTCTAAATACACCTGGGACAGTGACAGGAGAAGTACCCTTCAATATGCACCTATGAAAGTGAGGACACAAACACACCTATATATATATTTATACACAAACCTATGTGAATGCACCATCCATGCTCTCTTTCTATAATGCACACAGAACAGCCTGTATTTTTTTCTCCATATGCACAGCTCTTACATTCTGCTGAGTCAGACAATCCTGAAGATCTTTGAAAATGCCAAAGAACCCTGTCAGTCAGATTTCCTCACCCACAATGAAACTAGAGTATCAATCATTAAAAAATTAGCCTCAAATAGAAATGAATATATTGCAACCACACTTAATTTGTCATTAAATAAACAGAATGCATGTTTTTTATCCAGATATCTATGGCATACAGGCATGCACACACCATTTACACAGCAAAGAAATAGAAACCATATTAATTACCTTGTCTTATTAATTATTATTTTCTTCCTGGCAATGGTGAAAGACAACGCGTTCATTTTACTTCCTCTGTTTCTGGTTCTCTGTGTTAATAACTATAAGGCATTTCTGAGACATATCTGGACCCTAGAGGGAAAGGATGTTTACTGGAACATGGGAATTCATCTTGTTGAGAGTATCTCAGTAACCATGCTGGGTTCATCTACCAAAATGTCATTTTCATGAGGAGCCACTGTTCTACAATATATGACAATGGTCATGTCAGCTGGATGTTATTTCAGTATGTTAATGGTATTGTCACTATCCTGTGCTGCCTAGGTAAAATAGAATAATACTGCTTTTATCCTTTGGCTAGTTATTTCAAAGTACAAATTCTCTGTGGGGAACAACAAAAGAAAAATTAGATGGCTTTCAGTGCCTGAGCTTAAATGGTGAAAGACAAGTTAGATATGCCTTGTGGATATATGAGTAAATTAGATAGTATATGCCACAAAAAGGACTGGATGAATAAAACTGTTAGAGCTAGCCTTAAATCTGTAAGTGTGCTCCAGATGCTCTTATCAAATATTCCAGGCACACAAACAAAAATTAAAGTTTCACTTTGTTTCCTTTTATTTAGAATTTTAAAAGACATAGAGTTTGAAAGCTACATTTCCAACAAGAAACAGAAATAAATTCAGCAACAACCCTTATCACATGGTAAAGACCTTTCCTGAACATTCCAGATTAAAATAGCCATGGGATTTGTGTTACTATGCTGATGAAAGTCAACTTCCTTAGACAACAAACGAAAAGAACCATGGGGCAATTACTATTCTAAACTGTAGAACAATGAAAACAAAGGGGGGGAAAAAGGAAAAAAAAAACCCAAACCAACAAGAATATTTTGGAAGGAAAAAGAAGCATTAAAAACACAATAGATAACAAAGATCAGTCTTCCATCTCCCATACATTGTTTCAAAATGAAATAAAACCTGCTGAGTTCATCAAAGTAAAAAGTGTTTTACTGCTACAGCTTCCAGATCACTGTGAATCTAATCACTGGGAAACAAAAGACGAATGCAATGAATTAGCTGGGAAAGGGATAACTAGTTTTCATTTATTTTACTCCTTACAGCATCTTAATCTGGATAAAGTATTATAGAACCCTGGCTGAGCCTAAGATTAGAAAGAAATGCATATAAGGCATAGTTTAGAGTCAGGCTCAGCTGTTAACAGCCAAGATAATTGCATACCAAGGAGAAAGATGATGAAGATTAAATATGTAGTAGCACTAGAGCAGAGTTAAAATGATGAGATGTTGCAACTTTAAAACTGGTTTTTAATGCATGCTGGATTTTTTATAAATTGTTGAATGGACTGTAATGTTTGTTATTTTTTTGTTCTCACTAGAATTACAGAGATCCTTGTTTACAAGAGGTTCTGCTGGTTTCATTCTTTTCAAAGGTTGTGGACAAAGCTCTCTCTCAGTGGGGGAAAAGGAAGTATTAATTGCAAGTAAAAAACC
Organism: Cichladusa arquata; assembly: GCA_026413545.1. NCBI lineage: Eukaryota > Metazoa > Chordata > Aves > Passeriformes > Muscicapidae > Cichladusa > Cichladusa arquata. Next base: position 28,308,819 of record JAOTQP010001652.1, on the reverse strand, counting down.
TCTCAAATATTGTTGTTAATACAATTGCGTGAAGTTGCACAGTCCCATCTAGTGGTCAAAAATTACTGCATAGAAGAAACAAATATAGCACCTAAGCCACAGACCCAAGAGATCTGCAAATGTTATTATCTGTTTAAGCATTGTACCAGTGTTCCCATGCATTTCAGCCCAACTATATTTTATTATACAATATTCTAAGGCAGAGCCATATACAGTGAATGCTCCCTGTCCACAGCTAATTCTAGTGAAAGCAGATACAATTGCATCTCAAAACTGGACTCATCTAAAGAAATTGAGCTATCATTGATTTTATTTTGCAGCTTACTCTGCTTCCTGAGAATATTTTCTTATAGTAAATATCACTCTCTAATGGTATTCTGCAAAGTGGCAGCTGATGGTAGCATAATAAGCAGCACTTTACAGACACTGTGGATTATATTACTATTGATACAGTCTTAAACTCAAGCAGAATTCAATTTTTACTGCAATCACAACATCTCTGTCACAGTCTCCAAATCAGTATTTCAACGAAGGCTGAGTCCTGCTGCTAAAGATGTGCATCTTTTTATGGTCACCTTGTGCCATATTTATGGCTATTTAAAAATCTCTGGCATTTGTTGAAAATTGACAGAAAATTATTTTAAAGAAGTTCAAAAACACCCTCCTTATTAAACAAGTAAGTAAAATAATCACTAAGAGCATTCATATTTACACAGTGTTTACAAGCTGCTGTTTTGGAGACAAAATCCCTGATTGTTGCAATAAAATGGAATTAAATCAAGGGTTGATGTATTAATTCTACAACTTCGATAGAGAATGTAAGCAGCTAAAAAATTATGAGGCACTGTTATTTCTCTCTTTAGGAAAAGCAGAGGAAAAAGCTTGGTAATTGTGTAAGTGGTGAAACTCACAAAATGGGTGGGATGAGAACAATGTGCTTTTCTGAAAGAGCTGATACAAGCACTGCAATTGATGTCATCACTTCTGTTAAGGAGGGCCACATGTCCATCACAGAGGCAACAATGCCCAAGGAGACTAGAAGGGCAAAGGACTAGAAAGTGTTCTTACATGTGGGAGTGGACTACACACCAAAGTGTCCTGCTATAATTTTGCAAAGGAAAGGTAACACTGACTTACCACTTGAGTGACACTGCCCACTGCACAGACAGCAGGCTCTGCACATTTTCTCAGTCTAAATCCCATTCATCCACTCTGGAAAATGAGATCACATTTACTTTTGTAGTTCTGAAAATCCACTTATTACCTGAAAAATATTCTTGTCATCCATTCTGTGTTGTGTGAACACATTGTCCAAATAAAAAATTCTGCATCCCTTTTAAAAGCTTATAAGAAATTCCATTGCAAGTACATCTGATTGCTTTACAATATTCAGCACCTCTTCAAACCTAAACCATCATATTATTACCTTGGCCACATGAGTTACAGCCAGTCAGCAAGAGGTCAGTTCCCACAGCTGAGCAGAGAGGCTCAATACATGGGAAGCATGAATGTGTTTCAAAGCTTCCCAATTTATCTAACTTTCTCTGACATTTCAGGGAAAGCTTGACTGAAATTTTACTCAGTTTTACTCAAAATAAAAATGTAGGCAATCTACCAGTGAGAAAAAACATATTCTGGTGCATCAAGAAATTCAGGTACGTGTGAAAACCTACATTAGTCAGTTGCAGACAAACAATAGAAAAAATGCATATTGCAGGGTAATAAAAGCTAACACACATGGTAAGAAAAAGTCCTGATCCCCTCCTGTATAGTTCTGTATTGCACTAAGGTATTATCCCTATGTTTATGAGACCAAGGTTGATTGCAAGTGGGTCTTAAAGGTATAATTAGAAGCAGGTGCCAAAGAGGTCTCAAGATTAGAAATGAACTTGCTTCAATGCAAGTTGAAGTTAGTAGGCAATAGTTCATGATTGGACATCTATCAGACTTAGAATATAGTCTGTCTTGTTCACTTTCACTACTTGTTAAACCTTTTCTGGCAAATCTGCCTCACAGAGTATGCTGTATAAAATGTTAGGTAAAACAAAAAAGTCTACCCATTACAAGGCTTAGATCATATTTACATCTATTATAATTGAAACTGTTAATATAACTAGAGTTAAACAGGTGCTACAATTAAAGAAATAAAATGTTACCTGTTTGTTGGCTGTCTTTGAAATTTTATACACAGAAAATGGCAAATTCTCCCAGCTGTCATGTAATCAGCAGAAAAATTCTGCTCAAGTCATTAGAGTGAGAAATAGAAAATTTAAAAATGGGCATGAAAGAACCCATATTACATACATTTCAGTGCTATTTGTTACCAGAGTAAGTAAAAATGGAATAAGGATCAGTTTACAAGCAAGTCTTTCACCTATCACAACAGCCTAAACTACAAGATCTTACCAGCCAGTTTGCAGTCCAGATTTTGGCATAGGAAAAGAGAATTGGAAGTATCTCTGATTCTGAAATACTGGATAAGGTGGGAGTGAGAGGGAAGGATGCAGAGCGACTTAATATTTTAACTTTTTCTTGGTCCTTCCTCCTCTGAGTATCACCTGTGATAGCTATCTATATCTTGAATGGGGTTTTGAGAATAAAGGAATTACTTTTTTGAGGAGCCAGGGGATGGGCAGTGCTGCAGAAAGTGGACAGAAGGCAAAAATACCAGTTTTTCTTCTTAGGTCACTAGCTTGGAGGCCACACAGCCTGTTTAAAAGACTGACATGAGCAGCAGAGCTCTTTGGCATCAGGAACTCATGTAGGTTATCTTTATGTAATTGCTCCCTAAGTGTCACCAGAAGATAGCTTTTCATTGCACCCACTGTAGTTCTGTGGTTAAACACCACAGCTAAGACCTTTATTTGTCATTGTATTATTGTTTCCTCTGATCTGTCTTTAACATCCATCCCCTTCCGACCTGTTCTTTCTCTCACTTTGCTTTTTATAGATGCAGAAGATTTGGGCTAGAAGGGATTTCTGCAACCAATATGTACTTCAGAATATATTGGGTGGGTGTGGGTCACCATAGAATTACTTGGTCTTACAATGTTTCGGTTTTTTCTCCAGAACTCCTGTGAGACTTGATACTTACCCGAAGTTTTCTGTTCTTTATACACATTTTATGCTATCTATTAATCATTTTACAAGTAGAAAATAAGAGCATTTCCAGTTTACTACAAAGACTCAAGTACCTCCAAAGAGTTTAGGTATTGAGAGGGAAACACAAATACTTAAATATTGTATTTTTTAAAAAAAAACATGAGAATTTGTGAGGCTTCATTTAATCCTTCATGCCTTATTGGCACTATAATGTCTATTTTGAATTGTCTTGCATATAGTTTCCCAAAGTAGTAAAAAAAAAAAAAAAATCTTCATAAATGTCTCTTTATAGGGGAAGAGGAATTTTCACTGTATATACTACTGCAATTTACAGAGACTTGAATGTATAAATGAGCTTAGGTGAATAAGTAGTCATGCTGACCCTTAGAAAGTTTGGATAAATGGAATCTAAACAGTTTTAAGTAGCAACTGGTTATAGTTAATTTCTATTACACTTACTTTTGGCAGTCACAAGGACTATATGAATGATAACTGTCTGCTGAAGCTACTGTTGTTTTACCTATTTTCATTCCACCTAATTTCTTCCCTTGACTAACATTTGCTTTTTTAATTCTTCTCACCTTTCCGTTATATCAGTGATGACATCAGTAAGTCTTTGGAAGCACAAACTTCTGCCCTTTAAAGTCATAAAGTATATTTCTGTCACATAAATAAACAACTATATGGTGGATTTTATTGTTGCAGCCATCCTTGGCTTCCAGAGGGTCAGTAGCAGTAATAATAATAATAATAATCATCATCATCATCATCACCATCATCATCATCATCACTATTATTATTATTATTGTTTTATGAAAAATTATAAATATTATGAAGCAAAAGCATTTGGAAGGAATATTAAAACTAATGCCTGAAGGCATAAAAAAATCTCTAACTGATGGGTTGAAGAAAGAAACTTTTTCCTCAGGGCAATTATAATTGCTTAGCACATGTCTTCCTCCAGCTTTCTTTAAAACACATTATGACACTGAGAGTCACTGCTAAAAACAGAATAGTAGAGTAGATGGAGGGCTGGATTGTTTTTGCAATGACATTTCTTGTAGCACACATCGCTTTAATGCTGTTTTCATTTAGTTACTCGGTCCCAGAATTCTCTAAACAGATTCTAAGATGACCCTTTTCTCAGCTATATTTTTTCCATTTCATATTTGTTGTATAGTTTATGCAAAGCTAAATTCAGCAGACTCTCTGCAGTACTTACAGCCTCAGCTACATCTTTCACCTCATAGCCTCCTTCACACATTCTGTTCTCAGGCTACTAGGGTTCTGTTTTGTTTTTTCTGTCAGTCTTCTGTCCTTTCTGGCTTGGTTTCTATCTTTCTTGTGGCTTTTCAAGTCTTACTGAAAGCTTTTTTTCTTTCTGAACAAAAATAGTTGGCATACTATTCTGTTTTACTAAGAAGAAAAAAAAAACAGAATATAAATTACTAAAATTGGTAGAGAATCCTGGTTTTCCTTCTAGGATTTTATATTCTTTATATCACTTTTTTTACCACAATGGACTGATTTAATCCATACCAAATTGGTAAAAAATTAGTTTTTAGCTGATACAGATTAAGTCTATTACACTGTAGTCACCAGTTAAACTATAAGGAAACAGCTTCTCAAGAATTCTGTTCCAAGATCCATAGGGCGAAAAATAGGGCAGTGTAGATGAAATTAATTAATATACTTACAGGCTGAACTGGATGAACTGCTTCTGGTAAAAGAAAAGTCTTTTATTCTTACAAATTTATGTTGTAGTATATAAAATTGAATCTGTCTCTAGAAAATACAGCAGTGACCAATGTAAATTGACCCCCATAACTAATTATTTATTTTTCTTTATGGACATTAATTTTACTTGCATTTTGTCATCCAGGTGGAATCAACTATTTATTTTTTGTATCATAAATTATGCAGCTTAAATAAGTATGACTTATATAGTACTGATGTGAATAAACTAACAGACTCTACACTTTGTATGAATTCTACAAGTATGATTTACCGCCCTTCACAATCAGTTAGTTTTTAGCTTTCATAAGGAAAAATTTGTTCCAGTATTTTCTTTAAGTTATCATTTCAAGTACACTTTCAGTACTCCCGTGATGATCCAGTCAGCAGGTGCCAAAAGACAATATGTTGTGATAAATATATTCTGTTTCCACTTCTGTTTAATTTGCCAGTGATTCTGCAAAACAGCCAGATTTTCACAGGCTTCTTTGTGTTTTATATGCTGCTCTAAACTGGACATTGTTCTGCAGTTAATCTTGCTTATAAGGCTTCCTTTAAACATTACACACATACAGTTTAGTACTGAAGTGTCCCCCCCTATTTTATTCCGTCTATGATTTGGTGCAACTAAATGTGCACATGACTGAACTATAGTGATGATGGTGGCAGTCTTGCTGTGCTTATATTTAGTTGAATGGGTGCTGTGAATATTAAACCCCCCATACATACAAGAACAAGAAGTGTGAAGGAGCCAGCCCGAGAATACCAGTAATAAAGTAGTTTAAAGATAAATTGAGTGAGGATGTGGGACTTATATTTTGAAAATTAATTCCCTATTCATGTCTAGCATTCATGGTGTAACCCTTTTATTCAAAGTAACATGAAATTATGATTAAATCTTAAGCGACCCAGACCAGAGACTCGGGGAGAATAAGTGTTCCTCTAGTTCAGAAACTTAGCCAGATATTCTTTGCACGTAACTAAAATATGGTTGTATGAAAAAATGCTTTTTAGGTGCAGTAGTTTTTAAAAAATCATCTCAGATCATATCAGGATTAATAATTTCTGAATCTTTCCCTGATTTTTTTAGTTTCTAACTCACTTGTAGACAAATTAATGGAATAGAGGGCTGGGATTCACAACATTTCTGGAAGGAGAATGGCTGTCACAGGACCTCAGGAGTTAGTCCATGAAGAGGGGAAGTATCTGAGTTCAGGCTTTCACAAACACAGTGTACACAGAGGAGGATGATGTACTCAGTCTCTTTTTATGACATTATATCAATAATTAAAATGGCCTTAGATTCCTCATCTCTTAATGAATGTCTTAACCATGAAATCAGACACTAGCCTCTCTCATGTTTCTGTACTGTGCATTCTTTCACCTTTATCAAGCTCACTCAATCCCAGACAAACTCTACTGAATATTGTCAGTGCGGAGCTGGGACCCAGCTACGCAGCAATGCTGAGCTCGTGCCCCTGGGAAGCAACTACCGGGCAAGCTCAGCTCTGCACTGGGCTTGTTCAGGGATCCTCTTCTTGGCTCAGAGCAGAAGAACAGGAGACTGTAGATATAACTTGTCTTGTTCCCGTTCTGGATGCAAACCTTTATTGAAAATGAACCGGACCGTGCTCAAAATCCGTTCCAAATATTTTTATTTGTTCTTCTCCATTCACTAACACTTTATGAGTAAAGACCTTTGAAAATTCATATGATGACTATTCGAAACCCTTCCCCTGTGTAAGCAATAGTGCTTGTCTGCAAGTTCTGAGTCCATCTTAATGGAGATGCCTTCCATTTAAATTTTTCCACTTATACAGAGGCAAAAAGGGATGTCTCTGTTCTGTCAAATTCTGATTCATCTTAGTCCCACCCCTGTCAATTGTAGGAATTCCTGTGAAATTTGAGGAGAAAACTCAAGTTTGTATAAAATCCTCAGAAGAAGAAGAAACTAAACCTTCTCTAAGAATTATTCTTCTACTTTTTTATATATAAACAAAAATTAACTGTTCCTCAAATTAAATATAATTTTTCTAAAGACTCTTTTTACTGAAAATATCAACATTTCTGCTGTAATTCTGCCTTTTAAGTCAATAATCTCAATGCTTTAACAATTTACTATATGTTGCTTTCCTATAGTTCACAGCTAGGGAAATTAATTATTTTCAGACTCAGAGCAAATATTTGAGTAAATGGAATTAGTTTACTGGCACATGAACAAATCTAGGACAGGATTTAAATCACATTTACAGAAATTTAATCTAATGAATCAGGTTGATTTTTTTTTCCTAGTATTTAATGGACCTTACCCAGGATCAGTAAAAGTAAATCACCTAAAACACTAAAGCAATTTCTTCTACACTCCTCTTTGAAGAAGCAACCTGTATAACTAACAAATAGCTATATACAGTTTGTTACAATCATATGAAGGAAATATTTATTTTTTTTTTTCCTCCTTCTGTATTCTAGATTATAATCAAGACTGGCTTGATTAACATGTTTGCAGAAAATAACTGCATAATGGGCACATTAAGGGTAGATTAGCCACATTGACTTTCTAATTTGGTGTTCTGTCTTCAACAGTGGTTAGTACTGAGTGTAGCAAAAGAAGCACAAGATTTATTAATACTGGATAGGCACATGATAACTTCTTAAGAGAATATTTCTTTAAAAATACATGCCTGTCTTGAACTATTTCCAGTTTATCCAGAAAGTATAACTGTCCTTAACTTTACTACACAAACACATTTACCTCTTCTCCTCCAGTAAGATTGTAGTTTTACTAATATCTCATGGCAATGAATGCATTTTTCTAATGTTCTAGCAAGAAATCAGATTCTTTCTGGAATTACACAAATATGGAAGGCTTCTTTAGTTCCTGTGCAACTGCCTGAATATATTGCTAAATTTGTATTGCCTGCGGCATTTAATAATAATAAACCATGGCTATCCTATGCTCTTTTACTGGTCCCACGTCAATGTCTCTTTTTTTGAGCCCTTTTGATGATTATAGTTATTTTCCTTCTGCTTAGGTGTGTGATTCTTTGTATTAGTTTGTTAGACTATAGTGTTTCAACTATAGTATTTTGACTCAAGCAACTTTATGAACTCCAATATTAAGTACTATATAATATTAAAAATTCTTTATCTTTACTCTGATTTTGTAACAGCATTTAAAAAGGAGAAAGTCCTGTACAAATCCTCTTCAGGCTTTTCCAAGTTTTCATATAACATTTTCATAATAAACTTTTGTTATGATAAATGAAAACTCAAGATTCACTTTTTGTTTCTTTAAGGAACTGCTATAACAATTGGAAGCAGAAATGTAATATTTTGAGGATTTAGAAAAATATTTTGTTGCTTTAAGTTTTTTTTAAATGCAAATGCAGTACAAAAATATTTCTAACAGAAAGGGTTTGGATTTTTTTTTTAAATCAGGCTTTAAACCATAGCCTAGAAGGCAATAATATCAAGAAGGTAATTCCTTCAATTAGGATATGTTACAAGTCTTTCATTTTTATAATACTAATTGCAAAATCATACATTGCTAAAGCAAACAAGAATTTCAAGACTTGAATCTTATTTACACAACATTAATGGAAAAATTACCAAGGCTGTATAAAACTTCAATTCCTCATTTTGAAGAGAAAGGTGAATATTATACTCAGCAATTTGGCTTTCACTCAAATGCACATTACCTGTGTTGTCACATGAATAACATAGTCATTTTATCAAATTTGATCTTGTTAGTGATCTATTGTATTTTAGAAGTAAAATAAATTTGAATTCCACTTCTGTTTCCTAGATTATTTCATCTAGCAAAAAAGATTGATTGTAAGAAGAAATTATTCCCAATGTAGAGAGCTAGTGCAAACCATTTCTGACCTAATATTTGCTTAGAAGTTTTTCCATTTTGTAGTTTTTTTCTCCTGGATTGTCAACTGGATTAGGTGCCATTCATTCTCTCTGTGGCAACTTAAACCCAGAGTTCTGAACAGTATGTGAATGTGGGTTTAGGTGATGTAGCTCAAATTTATGCACAGAGACTACCTATAATTAAGAATAGCAAAAGAATTGTTACCCGAGAAACATTTTTGCAACCACTTCTATGTATATGTAGAGCTATTCTAAAGTTATTCTGATTTCTTCTTTCTTTTGGATTATTTGAAGGCACTTTTATGTTCTCAGTGAAGCTTTGTTCTGCAAGCAGGTATTAGAAGAGCAAGAAGTCTTTTGAAGAAGATCTTTTGAAAGATTTGTGTCATAGTCAAACAGGAAACTGAGGAGAGAAAATGGATAAAATAATCTGAAAGTGTCCTGGATAAGTAAAAGGGAAAAAAGAAAAACAAATTTTAGGATATTTAGTACACTTGCACACATACAAATATCCATATAATTATCTATGTAATATACAGTCACATATAATGAAATATAGTTACACAGGCAGAAATATATACAGATGTTTCCAGAAAATGACAGAAAAGTTATGCAGCTTGATAGGCTTTTCATCTTTGCCACTTTCAGATTCTTTACCACTGCCGCAATTGCAATAATGTTACTATATTTTGGCTTATATCACATAGGTATAACAGCATTCTTAGTACTTTAAAAAAAAGAGTTCACCTAGAATTATTTTTCATTTACCCTGGCAAAAATAATAGAGATGAGGTTTTATAGACCTTTATTTTCAGTGCTGTTTCCTGAGGAAAAAGCTTCTTGGTTCAAAACTGTGATTGGTTTTACTTATAAGTAAAATCACAAAGATGATCACTATAATAGTAACAACACGTTCTTTTCTCTTTTTTTTTGTACAAAAATCTAAAGAATATTGGCACAAGAGCAGCTAAGTCCCTGAAGACCTGAGTATCTTCAAAAGACTACAAGAAAAGAAAAGAAAAATCTATATAACACCCTATTATGAGTTATGTAAATTCTGGCAGCTGCCTAGCTAATAATTACCATGCACCACCGAATCCAAAGCAGCTGCGTAGAATACATTGAAAGTACACGTTAATTGATTAAAAACAGCCTTAATCAGAAATATTCATCAATTGTGGCTATATGTGCTCTTCTACGCTGCTAACCACACTAAGTATGGATTAACATCAATTCCAAAACTATGTGATATGTTTATCCTTGAAGCAGAACAAAATATGAAAAACTGTGCTGATGGTGGGAGACACAAAGGTTTGCAAAGAAGAGACAGGACATGCCAAAGAGTCCACACTGGTCTGGGTAAGAAGCATGGAGGAAAGGGCAGCTGAAGCTGCTCTCTGCCAAATGAGCAGGATCCATCCTACCACTGAGCACATGTGGAGGAGGCAGAATATTCACCAAACGAAAAAGCTATAGAAAAACATCTTACATGTGGGCACATAGAATGGCAAGTGGGCAAACACACTCTTTTCTTTAGGAAACAGAGAGAAAAGTTGTTTTTAGTCTTCACAGGAAGAACAATTAGAAACTCTTACAACTAAATTCAGCCTAAATACTGCACAGATAGAAATTCTTCAAGACAAATTAATTTACAAGAATTAAAATAATGACCGGGATCGCTGCCCTTTTACCTGCTAAATGCAGAGACTCATCCTGAATTCTTTTGTACCAAAGTGTTAAAAAAACTGTATGAAAGAGAAATTAACTTTAGTGAAATTACTGTTCATTAACCCCTTTTGACATTAGAAAATAAAGCATTTTAGAGAACTGATACTCAAAGTTAATTGAAACTAGAAGACATACCTCCTTGAAAAAAAATTTATCTCTTATATCAGCAGACACCTCTTATTCTAGTTGTCAGATTCTTCTTTAGCTCACTTATTCTCTGCAGTAAATATAAAACAAGGAGTTGTTAAATATTTTCTTTACACGACCATAGCAACCTTCCATGATAACAGCATATTTCCCTGGAAAATGGAATTAAAGTGATCCATGTTACTGATTACAAATAGCAGTCATTCAATTAAATAGTATTATTCAAGTCAAAGAGATTACTTTTGTAAGAGCCTGATTCTGGTAAATATATACTTTTATGTTTTATATGCTTTATACCAGAAACATCATCTTAAATTCAGACCCTTTTAAAATGAAACAAGATTTTGTGGTCATGAAATGGAAAAAAAAAGCTGCCTGAAAGGTAATTAAAATTACAAAGAGCTAATGCACTGAATCTTGACCATTTCATGCATATTAGCTGGAGCATCTTCAGGGGAAAACTGGTTCCCTTTTGCTGTATGACAAATTCATGAACAAACCCCTTCGTTTACAGGAAAAGCAGTAAGATCAGTGTGGTCATATATAATTTATTTAAGTTAATTAATAGGCAATTCTAATAAATACATAGAAATATAACTCAAATACAGAACTAAGATCAGAAAGTCATTTTTCAAAATCCTGAACTTCACTGTTAAGTCACAAATCTATTCACAGCTAAGGAGTGCAGATTTCAAACCAATATATCTAACTCCTGATGATTATTTATGTCTGACATCAGTGTGATTTAGACACCCAAATCCTACAACCATTCTGAACATACCAGCCTGAATTACAAGCTTTTGGAGCAAGATAAGCCCCAAAGCAATATAATCCAACCACATTGACAACATCTAGATTTTTTCTATATAAGGCATGCTATATATTTGACTGGAAAAGAATCAGAGCAGTAACCTGTAAATAATACCCAGGCATGGCACAAGGTGCTTAAGATACTATTTTACAAATAAACCAATGAAAACAACTTTCATTGTCATCATGTCTAACTCCTTGTTTTCTGAGGTAATGTGTATTATACAGCCCAGGCTCTTTCAGAAGTGCCCTCTTATCAAATTGATTAGAGAACATAGCCAAAACATCTTAAAATAAAGCCTTTTTCAAAATATAATTCTTCTTATGGCTACCAGATCACTACTCTTCTAATGTTTGCTGTATTTATTTCCATTGTCCTTGGTCTTTTAATTTGTATGCATTTGTTCTTTGACTGGGGCAATTTCTCTGAGGCATTTGATCTGCACTGTTTTTTCTTTTGAAAAATTTCTAGCAAGCAATTATATGATCTATGAGCTAGATGGAAAAAGACAGAGTTTTTCAGCACTCTGGTAAAATGAAGTCCCTACTTTCCTGATCACTCCAGCAGCTGCTGTCTAGACTTCATCTAGATTACTAGAATTGAACAAAGAATTCAGGTCAATGGTGTAACAGTGACTTTTTTTTTTGTATTTCACTATTTCAGTACTTGAGTGGAGTACTTTCTACTTCCACAAATTCTTGAAATTTATTTGATTAAAAAAGGCAGAAGCATTTGTGATGGAAACATGGTCACAAAGAAGAAAAGAATTAAGATACAAGATTGGTAGTACGCCTTTGTCAAGTTGACTTTAATTTTTACTGGAATCTCACAGGTGGAAGGATAGTAACTCACAAGTCACTGTACTACAGCCAGCGACTTGACAGCCTGCCCCAAAGAGTTCCCAGTTTCCCACCACCTTTTCTGTCAAGTTCTGCTGCTTGTGTAAATGTTCAAGGGTAACAGCCACAGACCTGCTTTGGTGTCTTAAGTTTTCACTAAAACAAAAAAACAAACAAGCTTTGAATCTCACCAGTCCAAAAGACTGACATTCCAAAGTGGATCAAGGTTCAGAATATTTTACATTCAGACAGTGCAGCACTTGTATTATGTCCAAAACAATGCATTCAATATCTGTCCCATACTCACAGAAAACACCAGAACCTTTGCACATAACAGAGCTACAGACTTTAAGCCACTTGGCTGTCACCATACTGTCTGATATTATAAATTAGAGTCAGAAGATAAATGTGCCGTAATTTTTGCCAAAGTTGATGGCTCACAAGGACAGATGGAGTCTTACTATTTTTGGAGAAAAGTAGACTGCAGATGCTACGGAAAAAGAAAAAATACTGTGACACCAAATCTGATTTCCTGTATCTACTGCACCCTTCATGCTTGCATTAATTAGCTCTCAATACTGAATTGGACAGTTTTCTACCTATACAGTTAATCAAATCAAGATTGACTCTTTGGAGCTGATCACCTCAGATAGTTAAAAGTGACTTTATGCAACTGAATGTCCCAAGTAGCTAAGAAGAAAAATTTTCATTCCTACTTAGTTGTGGTGCTATGCTTAGTACGTGGTAACTATGAGAATAACAGATGTCTTACTGAAGGACTTTCTTTCAAACCACTGAAAAAAAAATAAAAGAAAGAAGAAACTGAAATAAGCTATTGGTTCCTCTTCACACTTCCAGAAGCTGTGACATAATAAACAAATCACTGCCTGACTCAGTGTCTATTACTTATCTTACTTATTATATAGTATTCTCCCTGAAGATAGAATTTTTTTCTTCTTGGAGGCCTTTTAACATAACATGAAGTATTGTTTTTACCATTCTCACCTTGAACACAAGATCTTTCCTTTAGCTGTATTCTCAAGTGCTCACTCATATGCCCCCCTGTAAAACTCAAACATATTGTCTCAGAATGGAAATGGATTTCCTCAGTACCATACAAAGCCCACCTAAGTACAGTAGGTTGGAAATGTTTGCCTCTCGGGCTTGTCTCCAATAAACCAATGAAAAGAGAAAAACTCATTCTTTGTGGGATACCTTCACGTATAAAACAGCAGTAATTAAAAAATATATACTCCCAAAATCTGGAATTCTGCCCAGTTCAGAACTATTACTTAAAGAAAAATAGGCATCTTTAATACTGTGGAGTAATATCAGAAAAGTTTGGTGCATAAAGTATTAAAAATGCTTTATTTTTTTTTCACTATTCAAGTATGTATTATTACTATTTTTTTCAATATTATCTTTCTTTCCTCAAATAGGACTTTTGGCATGTTGAGATATCTGAAAAGGAAAGAACCTACTCTAAACAAAAAGTCTTCTTACTCAAAACATTCTTATTCTTATTTAATCTGGCAGAACAACACATATAAATACATCTCAGAAAAAGTAGGAAGCATAGTTGAGGAAGTTACCAAGCAACCACTCTTTAAAGCTAAGTAACAATAATATTTTCTATCCAAATGGTGAGCCTATATCAGAAAAAAATATCTATGTTAAATTGTAATATGCTGAGAAGAAATGCCAATCCAAAATCCAATTTTAATTGTAACAATCAGCGGAAGAAGATACAGAAAAAAAAACAAATGCATGGCATAATTACTAGAGGCATTGAAAACTGAGACAATTTTATTGCACCATCTTTTCCAGAGATGAGCTGCAGCAATCAATAAGAGATATTGCTGACCTTGCAGTGTGTATAACATTCTATAAATATCTAGGGCAATCTACTAGCATTTTATTAAAATGAGTCCATAACAACACGGTATTGTCTAGCAAATTGATCACATCTGATGTGACCACCAATAATACTTCTCCCAAAGTTACAAAAAAATCCTAAGGTAACTAGTAGAACCATTTCATGCCTGTAGTGGCAGTAAATTAGCATAGAAATGGTGCCAGAGTAATTAGATTTTTTAAGGTCTTTAAAAAAAAGTAATAGCATTATCAGTACACTCTCCCATGTTGCTACAGCAAAACCAATGTAAAAGTAGTTAACTGTTAATCACTTCTGTAAACATATAAGGAAGGAATACATACACACACACGGAGAAGATGCAGGGATTTTATATTTTTAACCACAGCAGATTTAAGCTAGTAGAATCAGTCAGCTTATAAACTATTTTTAGATCCTCTTTTTTTCTTTTCTTAATTGAATACCTTCTTTCCAGAAGAAACAAAATCTCACAGGGGAAAAAAAAAAAGAGGAAAAGAAGAAAAAACAGTCCAAAACACTGTCACACAAACCAGCACAAATGTGAGAGAGCTCTTCAAGTCAAAAAGGAATACGTATCCTAGCACATGTGTGGTTAAATAAGAATGTCTGAAACATTACAAGCAATATTTACGTTGTTATTTGCAGGATTCTGCATTCTAGCTTTATGGGAACACATTCAGATAGGTTTACATATGCACCTGACTTCAGATGAAAATTTTGCAGTATTTCTTACAGTAGCAAGGAAATGTTTTAATGAGAAGGAATAAGTTGTTCATAGGCTGCAGGAACATTCTGACTGCAAACTACATATTGGTAATAATCTTCATAATAATGAATAATAATAAAAATAATGGCCAATAGGTCAGCTGTGTTCAGTGTAGTCAAAGTGAGATTTTTTTCTGTTTTACCGCTGTGCTTAAGATCAACTTTGACCTTTTTTCCTTTACGGTGCTACTTTTCAGTAAACCATAATTCTGAGAGCATTCCTCACAAAGACAATAAGGATGTAACTTAGCCATGTCCTGGTTTGAAGGACAGGTGTCTGCCAGTAAAGGCAAAAGTTTTCCTTTGAAATAGAGACTTTAATTCCACTCCCCACAAGTATTATAATTGTTTGAATCAAAGACTCTGAGGCAGAGATAAGGGGGTAGGAATAACAGCTCTTTTACTAATATATCTAACCGTACAAGCAGAAACAACA
>JAOTQP010001652.1:28275047-28286596 GCA_026413545.1 Cichladusa arquata | reverse complement strand
TGCATCATGCACTAGGAATAAAATACTTAGTCCTTAGCGCTCCAATAAAAAAAAAAAAAAAAACAACATATCTAGAAGGTTATTTGTTCTTATTTTGTTCTAATTTCAACAAACTGGACAGATGACATGCAGAGAAATGAAGAAAACTTGAGAAACTATGAAATCTGTGGTAAAATTTGCAGGCTGGTCGACCAGTTACACATTATCATTTTTTTGAGGGTAAAGAAAAGGACTCTGCAAAAAAAACCAGCCACATTTTGTGGTTGTGGTGTAGGCTATGTGTGACAAGCTCGTTTACCTCTGCTAGTGTTTTAGGGTGTGCTGACATGCATTAAATCTAAGTGCTTTGCTTAGAAAAGGCAATTTTAAGGTGTGCTTGGGAACCAGTAGCTCAAACTGGAGCCTGCTAACCCTCCATCTGAGTTGATGTAGTTGTTGAAAGCCCTGGGTATACATCTTCCCTTTCCCAACCCTCATTACAGATGCCTTTGCTGGATATCTCCGGCTGCTGAAGGGGAAGTGGGTGGTTAACTCACAGTCTTTAGGACCAAAAGTTAATCACAGTAGTTCCTAGGGTCTACAAGCTCTGTTATGGAGATAAAGAATGCAGGGCAACCACTGACAAATGGGGCAATGATGACTAAGCTTATCCTCTTGTCCTTTGATTGCTTCTCGCTATCTGCTTAGAGCCCAAAGGTGGATTTTTGGCAGAGCTGTTTCTCCCTCTACTATTTATTAGGAGAGATACTCTGAATGTTGTTATTGAAATAGTTTACTGATAAAGTTAATACAGACATAGGACTTCAGGACTTTTAAAAAAGATTTTTTTAAGTTCTAGCCCATAAGAGCATGAAAACACAGCTTCGGTTCAGAGTACCTCAGAATAACAAGTCGGCAGTGAATTTTTCAGCCAGTGTGCGAAGACTGTTTCCCTCTTGACCTCTGAAATTAACTTGATTTTAAATTTGCAATAGTTATTACAAATTCTTCCTAAATGAAGGTTTAAGACAAAAAAAATAAGTGACCTGACTGGGGAGGGGCTCTCCCCCTTTCAGGGAAATTGAAAGCAGATACATTTAACAATGTTCTGGATTTGTCTTGGCTTCCATCTTGGTGTTTGTCTTATTTTTAATGTAGAAAAGAGTTGAGGAAACATAGCCTTGTACAAACCAACTAAAGATGTAAATAATAATACTAGAGTTAGTTTTAAGTATAGTTCATTGTCCTGTTATCATTTGTTCTAAACCTTTCAAGGTAGCTTTTTCTGCACATGCATTTTCCTGCTCAGATGGTGTCATGGCTTAATCCCAGCTGGCAACCAGTCACTGCACTCACTCTACTGGTGGGATGGGGGACAGAACTGGAAGAGTCAAAGTGAGAAATCTCATGGGTTGATATAAAGACAATTTCACAGGTAAATCAAAAGCCTCACATATATGCCAAGCAAAACAAGGAATTTTTCACCACTTCCCATCCACAGTTGAATTGTTATTTAGAATTGCTATATATGAACTTTTAAACAACCTAGATTTAATTCTTAAGAAATCTAGACTGACATTAAAAATACATTTATATCTGTGTTCATCCTCTATTTTGTGAATATGGTTTTGTAGGCACAGCTATGCTCCAAACAAAGACATGATAAGAAAGTTCAGAAAAATCTTACTCTGATTTTAGACAGAGGTTAGAATTCCTATCCCAGCCATTTGCAGAATATGCATTTTATGTGTAAAGCAAGACAAATTACTTCCTGTTTTGATGATTTTTTTAATATTATAAACAGTCTTAGTCATAACACTTAAAATTACTTCTAGAATATTTTACAGAATCTCAGTTTCACATGTTATGAAGTCTTACATCCAGGCAGAATTTCTCCTTTCATGGAATCTATATAGAAAAGTAGATGTCTCAATGGAGCATCCCTGTACCTTGCCATATGATAGTGAAAGGGATGATGAAAGGGTTTCAGTCTGGTGTCACACTCCAAAAAAGAGACAAATATCAATACTGATTGTAGTCACATAAGCAGATTGATATCTTTTTAGAAAGGTCAGTATAATTCTGAAGTTTGCATCACTACTGAAAGACAATATCTTCAGAAAATGCCTACACAGAAAAATAACAGCTTTTTTTCATACAGCAGTATGTTTTATAGTTTAAAGCATAGTTTATAGGAGTGAAAAACACAACTAAGCCTCACACCTAAAACATGTTTTAAAATAAAACAGTGTGGAACACCCTCCTAAACTTCACATAGAGAAAAACAAACCAAGACAGCATTTAAATACTGCTAGTGTCAAAATGTTAGATCCTTGATAATGAGTATAGGTGGGAAGGTTAGCCACATCTATGTTAATCTTCTTGAAAAGTATTTCTAGCCTGCTGAATGAGCATCTTCTTCTCTTTTTTCATTGTCAGGAGAGAGAGAGAGGTTATGAGTCCAACCAGAGGTTGCCCTTTCTATAATTGGTGCAAAAATCTATGTTAAAAAATGATGTATCTTAGCTGATTATCTTACCTCAGCTGATGTAGCTTTTTCTTTAGACAGTTTCATGCTTCCAGTAGACAATTTCTTCTGGAATACCAATTTCTGCGAGCAAGAATGAAACGTACATCAAAGTAAATTAAAAGGATGACACTTTTAGAATTAATCAACCATTATATACTAATAACAAGTCTAAATCTTTGGTCCAGATATTACAGATACTACAAGTTCACTTGTTTCACAATTATAACAGTATGTAACAAACTTTTTTTGGCTTTTAGTCAAAGAATTTTTAATAATTTCTAAATGCTGCTGATCAGGAAATTTTCAAAGCAAAATGACAATTTTTGAAAACAGAAGCTCTTCGGAAGAAAAGATTGCAAAATATTATGCCAGAAATAAACACCCTGTGTCTCCAAGATATTCTTGACCAAAATGGGATAAGACACTGTAATGTGCTACTGATGCTCAGTATACTTTCAGACCATGAAACTCAAACTCTTGGTCCAAAAGAGAGACAAGAACTATAGAATCCTATGAAACATGCCTGGATCAATAACTTTTGTCAAATGGTTTACATTTTAGAGAAATGACAGGCTAATTCAGCCAGAGAGGGGAACAAGCCTAGTCCTCTCTTTCATGCACACAGAGTGAGGGAAACTGGGACTTCTCCAAGAACTTTTTCTGTAATCTGCACTAGAAAAAAAAAATCAAAATTACATAAATCCTACTATGATCAGCAGTAAACCAGCTCTTTAACCATTTCTACATAAGGGTTGTTACTAGAGAACTTTAACATCAGGTTCCTTCACTTTTACTGAAGATCACTGTTAAACATTGTAAACATTTCACTAAATTGCTTGTAATCTGGCATACTGCATAAAAAAATGTATTTAAAAGAGTATTTGAAAAATTTGTTAACATAAAACCATCAAATTAAAAGTGGTTGTAAAAGATAACTAACAAAAAATAAAACAAAAGACTCTACTCATATCCACAGGTAAACATAGCATAAAATTTTAAAAATATAGAAACAAAAACATTTAGATGACATGTATTTGCATGTGAATTGTCTGGTAAGTTTAAATATATTACGAAAAAGTCTATGTTCTCCGTGGAAAATTTTGAAATATTTTGCTGAAATATTTCCCAGTTCCAGATACCAAACAGTAAAAAGGAGAACGTAGCACCAGAGAATTAGCTGTCAATTGCAATAATGGAACTAATATTGAAAACAATTTCACAGGATCATCTCATGTTTTCTCTGTCTCTTTTCTTCAACAACAGAAAAGTTCAGCATTTCTGTTTCTCTGCCCATTTTCTACCAGGCAAATGTAATACAACCTGCTTGTTTTCTAACTTCAACAGTTTATATTTCAAATAAGGCTTGCACTGTAGGTAGACAAAGAAAGGGAGTAGCAGAAACAGAAACCTCACTGACCAGTAAAGAGTGGTTTGAAGTAGTTTTATAGATTAAATTTACAGAGAATTAAAAACCTCTCTGGAATGATAATACTGAGGATAGGTGGAAAAAAGACTGTAGGAAGAGACAAGGTTCAAGAGTTATAGGCTAAGAATCAGAAGGCATTTACTGAAATCTATGACTAGAACATCTATTCCTATGTAATTGTGACACTTCATGCCAAACCACCAAATGGACACAAATAATTCCCAAACAATATGTAAGGATTAGGAGCAATGGTCAGAGATGCTACATTATTTTTCCCCTAGAAGGATGAAAAATTTGCATGACACTAAGAGTACAGAACCATAAAGCATTCTGAGAGAGATATAAAGCAGTCAGATGTCTTAAGTGGATAACTTCCAAAAGTGCGATACACAATACTGCCTCCCTACAAACATGCAGATATGCAGTCTCAGTTGCACTGAGGTGCAAAATGTACTTGGATAGCTCAGCTATCAATATCAGCATGTTTACTCCAGCTATAGTACCTGATTTCCAGACAAGATGATTATTATATTAATCCAGACATCATTTTTTCTATATAAACATTAATTTCACAATACATGTGCCTGCCCAGAGCTCAAAGAAATGCCCAGACACACCAGAAAGCAGATACAGCTTCCAAGAACGGCCCCTGCCTTTTCTTACAAATCATTCTCCGCTCATAATTTTAAGTTTTTAACTAATGAAGAACGGAGGAAGGGCGGGGGGGGAATGGAAAAAACAAAACAAAAAAAAACAAAAAAACAACCCACCCAAATGTACCATTAATTAACAAAATCATAAAAGGAAACAAAAATTTGCTGACTTTATATCTCTAAATCCAACCAAGGCTGGGGAAAATCATTACTTCAAGTACACTTTATGTACATTTATGCATGCACTGTTTCTTTTTTGGAAGGTCAATTAAATGCCAAAAGTGTAACTAAAAACAAGAAATTATTTAACATTCAGCAGTTATAGCTTACCTGTTGGTATACATTACACCTAATTATGTACTTCACAATCACTTCAGAAAAAAAATAATAAAACATTTACAAAATATGTTCAGCCTCTTAATCATAACTAGATTTTTTAAAATACTTTTAGAAATACAATTAGGTGGAAATTTACTCTACTTATTTAAATTGTTTTGATTGCATAAAGAGTCAGCAAGACAAAATATCTCCAAAGTTCCTGGAATACACATTGCATCTTGTAGGATACAATTGTGTATGAATAAAACAAACTATCATATACTTATGAGAATTTTTTTATCCTTGACTAGCTATATCTGCTATTAAAGGATTTTAAAAAAATAGTAAGTGCATTCCCATGTATTCTGCTTTATAAGAAGAAAAAGGCATATTTTGTAAACTGTGATGCAACTTCTGGCAAGCTGGCAGGAAATGCCACAGTGGAAACCACAGACAATCAGGTGTTTTTTGCACAGTAGTCAATTAGATTGTCTGTATTCAAAAATTGTCTCTAGTGTGTTTTTCTACTTGGAAATATCCCACAAATCCTAGACCAAAAGATAATCTGATATTTTATAAATTGTCATTTTCAAAGTTACACTGTGTACAACACACATTACTAAGGTCCAAGTTCTCATATCCTCTATCTCACCAGGTATCTTCTTTTTGGTCAGTCATGCTGCAAGGCAACATTAAAACAAAAGAAAGGACATTCAAACCTTTCCATAAAGGAATTGAGTCAGCTCAGCAGCAAGACAGCCCTCAAATGGGCCAGAAGGAAGCCAATAAGAAAGTAGATACTTATCAGCTGTTGCTATGCACGCTAGGAGTTGTGTAGAATAACGACAGACTTTTTTAGCTGTGTGGCTAAAGAAGCAATTTATTGAAAGAGCGAACCACATTTTATAGTGTGATTTGCAAGTTTCGAACAGAACAGCAGTTCATTGGACAATAGAAGAAAACAAATTTTGTCACATAGCGTGAGAACTGTTTTTCAGTTAACACTAGGTACTGATTTTTATTATTAATTTCTTTTTGGTTTTTTCTAATGTTATTATTTTGGGAAAGGCTCAGGCCGGAACTGAGAAACTGTCTCAGCATGGGAAAGATTTCCCAGCATGAGAAAGAGAAAAGGAGCTTTGAGCCTGAAAAGGCTTAGCAAATTTTTTCTGGGCCTTCAGTGATGTCCACAATCAGCCAACAAGCTAAGTCACACTTGTATTACTAATTGTAATTTTGTATTCCTGGATTTTCAGAAGACTGTTGTTTCTTTTCTAGTCGTTGTGAAAATAACTGTTCACCTCTTTAGTTTTGTGCTTCTGGACTTAATCTGGCATTACCCTAGAGAAAAACCTCTATTGTTTTACAGAAATCTACAGGGAACAAAATACCTTTAGGTTCTCAAGAGGTGAGCTCTTGGAATTCAAAGGCACAATGGCCCCGCAACACCGCCCCAATTCCCGAGGAGTGGGATCAGTAGTTCTGTGAGTTCAACTCACCTTTGCAGAAGGGTCATCCACAGGCCCCCTGGGCTTACTGCAGAAATTATTCCTAATTCACTAGAGCACAATATTAATTACAACAGAGTATTTGTGACTGCAGGCCTCACAAAAATATATACATCAATATGCAAAAAGACAAAGTTTTATTTATGCCTGTGTATGCTTTCACTCTTCTTCCTCATTTGTTTTCATCCTAGCACAATAATTAAGCAGTTTTATATCACCACTCTGTGTTGGCTGAAGGGCAGACCCAAGCTCTTTCCACAGAGTTACTGGAGACAGTAAAATTGTCTGTGAGCACTGTAATAGCAACAAAGGTGGTCCTGTTGATGTGACACCCTTTGACCTGATGCAAGATGCTTCCTTGGTATGCAATGGCAGCATCTGCCTTTCTAGATATTAGAGCAACAGAGCTGTACAAAGCAGTCAAAGCCTCAACAGAGAGCAAATAATACTTGAGGAAGGATTCCTCAGCGCAGGAAGTGAAAATAGTGCGTTGATCATGAATCAGTCATTTTAATTATGCGTTACTTGACATCTTCAGTCTTCTATATCTTTGTTCTTTCATATCTTCACTCATGATCATCAGTAATCAAGTAACTTATTTTGTTACCTTGCAAACCAATCAAATCCATTTCCCTTACATATAGGGGCTTGGTAGCACAGGGTGCCTGTGACTGAATTTCCAAAATGTCACTGACATTTGAGTGGGTTGACCCTGGCTGGATGTCAGACACCCACCAAAGCTTCTCTATTACTCCACTTCTCAGCTGGACAGAGAAGAGAAAATATAACAAAGATTCATGAGTTAACGTTTGGGAGGTATCACTCAGCAAATACTGTCACAGGCAAAAGAGATTCAAATTGGAGATGTTAACTGAATTTATTGGTAACAAAATCAGAACGGGATAATGAGAAGTAAAACAAATCTTAAAAATACCTTTCCTCTGTCTCTTCCTCCTTAACCCTCCACTTCCTCCCCCTCAGAGATGCAGGAAGGCAGGGCATGGGGGGTTATGGTCAGTTCATCACACTGCTCAGGAAGAAGAGTCCCTCCTCTGCTGCATCGGGGGGTCCATGCCATGGGAGTCAGTTCTCCATTAACTTCTCCAATGCGAGTTCATCCCACAGGCAACAGTTCTCTGCAAACTTCTGCAACATGGGTCACTGTGCCACAGGATGCTGTCCTTCAGGCACATATTTTATCTGTATGAATAAAAAAAACTACATTCAAAGATAAAGTTGTTAACAAAGTAGATTGGTCAATATTTTACTTTTATTTTTTACTAGTGTCTCTTGTCACTTAGAATTATATTAATGATTGCCATTTATATGACATACAAAAATTTTCATATACTTCAAGAGTTTGTCAGTTAACAGAATCCCCAGTGTCTGCTATTTTCTATTACAGATTTCATTAAACAGATTTATATTTATTAATACTGATTATTCCTGAGGATATGGTGACCACTTGGATGGGAAAGGTTCACCTCCCTTTTTTTATTTTATTATTAATGTTCTTGCTCTTACTGTTCATTTCTTATTTCATTGCTGTTTCCAGTAAACTGTTCTTATCTCAAACCCTTGATCTTAAACTTTTGTGCCTCCAATTCTCCTCTCCAGCCTGACACAGGGGGAAGGGAAGAGGGAAGTGAACAAGCAACAAAGAGCTTGGAGTGTTTCAGGGGAACACTAGATTGGTGAATACCATTCCTAAACAAAGAAAAAAGTTATTTGTATGTCCCTAGTTTAGACTTCTCCTCTTTGGACAAGATAGGAAACATCTGATGACTCTTAAAAAGCAGAACATTTCAACAAACAAAACAGTCAAAAATTTAGAGGCCGACAAACAAAGGGAGAAAATATCATTGGATGTTTTATATCACTCATCAAGCATTATACAATATAAAAGACAACATAAAAGATCTCAGGTATATATAAGCTCTACAACCAGATAAAGAACATCTCTATAACAGTTTGCTTGCATAGATGAATAGACACTGTAATTCAATGATATTTAATGAAATAATGGTTCTTATTAATGAAGATCTTTAAAAAAATTAATGCAATAAAATTTACTTGGTAAGTGCATTTGATGTTCTACAGTTTACCTCAGTATATCAACACACATTCATCAGTCAGCAAGTGCACGCTCTGAAACATCAGCACAGCTTTTAATTTTCTTCTGATACAACACCATGTTTTTATATTTTAAAATATCTGCATCAAGTCTATTTGTCCTTCTTCCTAAGGCAATCTCAAGATCCAATAAGTCTGAGGTTCTTTCTGTTCATTACACTGATAAAATATAGAGTTTCTACAAGTAAATTTAGAGTATTTTTTACCTTTAGGAAATTCACTGCTGTCCTTAAAGATGGAAACTGCCAAAATAAATACCTTATTAAGGAAAAGTAAGGAATTTCATGTGCAAGCAATTAGCTCACTACTTCATTTTTTCAGCTGTTGACCCCAAGATGCTTTGTCCTGGAAAGAGCTTTTCCTTCCAAGATCTGTAAATTTTGGTGTAAGTGTAAGACTGCAGTAATTAGTTATAGTAGCTTGGTATCTACAGTTGGTCCTCATAATCAAAGATAATCTTATCTAGTCACCATTTTGGATAATCATAATTGAAAACACTATATGCAGAAGTTTATTTTTGCACAATTTGGGTGCACAATGCACTTTATCTATGACACTTCACAGTTAGGTGGCTTTAGTAGCTTGCCAGAAAATAATCACAATACTATCCCACCACTTTGAAATAATGTTACACATCTTGCAAAAAGCTAGATGTTATATATCTTCAGATAATGCATTATTAGACAAATTGTCTTCTGTATTTTTTAAATGTTGTTTAAAAATTTACACCATCACATATATTGTTTATTCAACAACAATTTGTTTCCAAATTGTAAGTCCAATTTGTTGGACTTTCGCAGTTAGTCATTCTGTGCATTCACCCTAACCTACCTCAGGCTCCTGGCTATATGAGCAATTAAATTGCATTGTCTCTGATCCCTGACCAAAAGGACATCTTTACATTTGTAAGGAGGACAGCCTAAAGCGACATCTGTCTAGTATGGCAATACTATTTACAGCCTTCTTTAACTTTTCCAAGCAAATATTAGGTGACATGAAATTACAGTTATGTTTCCAGTCAAATAATTCAGAATAATAAGAATGTCTCATTTCTGTGACTATCTGCCATTTACTATCATTATTACTATCTTCCTATTGCCACATTGTCTGATATTAAATTATTATTCCCATGACAAATTTGCTACTATTTTTCAGGTAGTGCTCTAATGTACTGATGGCACAGGCACATAGATAGCTCTATGTGTGAGGGATAATGACCATCCATGCAAGCTCCTAAGCCACACGAAAGGCATAAGCTGTTTACTAGTAGCTAAGGGCGAGAGAGAAGATTATACCCCAACAAACTAAGCAAGAAATTTCTGTTCTACCCTTGATTCTCCTATGTGAGCACAGACAATCACAGTTTCTATGTATATTGGTTTTCTTGATGTGTCGTGTTCTTTTTCTACAGAAGAGAGACAGAATTTCTTAATGATTTACAGGATATCAACAAAATTCACTCAGACAGAACTGCAGTGCCAAGCAAGGTGTTTAAGTGCTGGATTATGTCTCCAAATGAGTCACGTACGTCCCCAGCCCCTGGTATCAGCCATGAGCAGAACTATTTTTTGCTATAATAATCAGTGATGCAGTTACCTGCCAACATCATCAACTCCCAGAGGCATCAGAAATTTGGATTCCAGAACAAGATCCCATAATTATTAAACAAGGTCCTGCTGCAGGTAATATTCCAGCCCTGTGATATATTAAGGGAACACAGACAATTTCAGGAAACAAAAGCACTGTTAAAGGCTGGGGTTTTTTTCACTGCTGTTAGTTAGTCTGTGATTTGACTGGCTTTTACTTCATTGTTTACAATTTCCAGTTGCTTATCAAATAGATACAGCACACAAATTTCAACCTGTAGATTGCTTATAAATGGCTGACTGTAACAACTTAGGTTTAAATAGATCTTATTCTCATGAATATTCAATCATTTGGGTTTTTTTCTACATCATGTTGTTTTCTTTCCTGTCTGGGTGACATAATAATTTGAAATGGCTATGCTTTCTTTCACATCTAATGCTATTTTACACACAAAACTTGGATAACTACCCAAAAGTGCATTTTCTTGAATAAATTTCCCTGCATAAATATGTGTGCAGGGGAGCGGGGGCTAATTAAAAAGCCCATATACACAGTCAAGCCCAGATTGTATTGGGAAGGCAATGAAATTGCTCCCCTGCTGCACACTGTGAAGTGATCTAAAAATGGAAACTGCAGTGCTACTCTGTTAATGGAACAGGTTGCAGTATGATTCAAGACCTTCCTCTCTCATTCAGAAATTACTACGGCTTGAATGAGAAAATTATCTCTTTCTCCTGAAATGCACATATAGACAGTGATTTGCTTTCTGTCCTTCACTACAAACAGGTATGGATCCCACTTAAATCTGCCAAAACCTAAGATAATCAGATTGGAAAACGCTGGGAGATGGCAGGCTCACAGCCTACCATGTTAATGCAAAGCTGTTTTTCCTAGTGGATCAATTTACATTTATCTGTATTAGATTTTGCCTAATATTTCATTCATACCTGGATCTTGCAGAGCCCTTTTATGAGTCTGTGCTGCCTGCCACTGACCCCCTCAGCATCTTGAATAACACAGTATCATCTGTACACTTTCTCACTGTCTCTTACCAAGTCATTCACCTGTTTATCTTTCAGTCAATGACTGATCCATGTTATGATCTTTCCTCTTGCCAACCAATGCCTTAAAAGCTTTAAGAGAATGTTCGCCTTTTGGAAACTTCAGTACATTATTTTAGCAGACCAAATCATCCCATTGATATGTTTGCTCCTGCTCTGAAAGCACTTCAAGAAGTCATATAAAGGCATAACCTCTGGCAACAGAACTGTGCTGAAATCTGCCCTTCACCAAAGTTTCTGTTGATCTGCCTAGTACAGGACTCAGAATGGCCAGCCTATGTGTCCTGGTTTGAAGGACAGGTGTCTGCCAGTAGAGGCAGAAGTTTTCCTCTGAAATAGAGGCTTTAATTCCAC
>JAOTQP010001652.1:28262735-28274947 GCA_026413545.1 Cichladusa arquata | reverse complement strand
CCAGCTCCATTGGCATGGTAATGGGAAAAATTCTTTAAATTGACACAGTAATAGAAAAACACTCAACCCCCAACACTATGTTTCCCCATTTTGCTCCCACTAAATTTTTTTTACTTAGGATGTAAGAGTTGCCATTCTTCTGTCTCTGGATACCAGGGCTGCTCTAAAGGGAGACTACAAGGGCAAGGTGCTTCATACTTCAGCTGAACTAGTATGTGAATATTAACCAACCTGATGATTTTGGGGGGTTCCTTCCATCCAATTGTACCACATATTCTGCTGCAGTCTGTGTGTTTTAAACATATCCTATACTTACTCCTTTTTTTCCTGTGTTAGAGCCTTACAGGGTGCAAACATTTTCACTTCTTCTACAATGAAAATCAATGCATGGAACTCATGGAGCTTCCCTGAAATGGCCTCATGCTCCTTGAGTGCTGTTCTATAATCTGGCTGTCACAGTACAGCCTGTCTGGTAGGCTGCTTTTCCAAATACATTGGAAAAATAATTTTGTTCTACTTTTGTTCCTTTAGTCAGCTTTTTCTCACTTCTCCTTGACCTGCAGAATAATATTTCATATTTAAGCTACCAGTGTTTATGATATTCACTTTTTTCTATTTATTTATACTTATATTTATTTTATTCCTAGGATAGCTGTCAGGTACAACCATTTACGGACTCCCTGCCAGTGATCACAATGATAGTAAATGTACAGGTCTGTGATAAACCATGCTATACAAAATCATCCTTCTAACCAGTTCTGTACAATGAGAATTTAATCCTCTTTGTAGTTATTATCATCTCAGATGATCACCAAAATGTGCATCCCTAAGCTTTTTTTTCTGCCTACAGAAATATTTTTGTAACTCTGGCAGTAGACTCTCCAATAAGTCACGACCACCCAAATCCAAGTCACTCATGAACTGTGGAAAGAAGCCATACAAGCATAGATGGCTGTATATAGATACCTGATTCCCATCAACACAAGCTAACAGAAGCATGCCAATTGCTTTAACTAGACTGCCAAAGTTTAGCTAAATTCAGGATTCACCAATTTTGGCAGCAGTGCAATTCTCAACTAAGTCAAGTCATTTATGTAGTCTATCAAGAGACGTTACACAGTCAAAATGTGTCTACCAGAATCTTGAAAATTTTTCTTTTCATGCCTTAAAAATAAGTAATGAAAATTAGATATATTTTTTCCAACAGAAAGAAAACATTATCTTATACAAGAAAAAGGAAAGGCACCAGTTTTATTAATGACTATATCTACAAAGATTCCAATAATATATGTATCTGAGGCATACCTGCAAATGCACTAGCTATATGTTAATATAGTCACTCCATAAAGAGTTCAGTTTTCTGTCTGAGATTCTGAGATTTTGCACTGTGTATAATAGCAACTGGCATGATGTCGCCACCCAGTTGGTTAAAACAAAAGGAAAGGGCTGTTCTTATTCATTGGCAATTATGTCCTGTAATGATAATGCATTAGTTTCCCAGTTTTGCATAGCATCTTATGATTTTTTGGTAACTATGGCAACTATTCATTTTTGTTTGAATAAAAATGTGTTGTAATGTCATGCAACTTGCTAGCATATAAACTAAGGCTGCCTGCTGGAGCTAGGATGCCAGAATTCAGTTTTCTCACTTAGCTTTAAATTGACATGCTCACTCTTGGCGAAGAAAGTGCCTATCTTTGCTAAGGAAAAAAAGTATTTGTCCTGAGTAGGTGGAAAAGGTCATTCAGTTCAGTGCACAAAGCACAGGTGCTGATGACTGCTGACAGAGGAGTGAGTCAGTCAGGCTGAGCAAAGAAAATACTTGAATTACCTTTCACTAAGCTATAGCATCAATACCGGTCATGAGGAAAGAAAAAAGGAAAAAAAGAGGACAAGACATGAAACCACAGCAGTGGTTTCTTACCTGCATCCTAGAGAGAGCAGCTGGACTCCGTCATGAGAACACATTTCAGCAGCTCCAGCTTAGGCTGTGGTGTGCAGAATCACTGATGCAACACTCCAGAGCTGACTGCCCTGCTGTCATTCTTCAGGCCAGTGTAACTTCCAGCCTTAGAAAATACCTCCTAGCACCTAATTCCTCCTAAAAAAAAGTCCCTGAACTTTTATTACTACATTTTCAGGCTCACATATTCCAATGGATTAAAGCGTCACAGTAATAGATTTTTTGCTTCCTAATTCACTCCCATCTGTTTCTCCTCTTTTGTTTTCTTAGAAAAGCAGGAGATTTTATTCAAGTCAGTTAATGCTAGAAGGTACAATTTTACTTCTTCTTGTATTGTGGCAACTGTTTGCATTTCCAGTGTACCTGAAATTTCAAACACATCCTTGGTTACTTGGTCCCTGTTCTAGTGTCTCATCATTATAACACAGAATGGTAGAATAATTCAGGTTGGAAGGGATTTCAGGATATCCTCTGGTGTAACCTGTCATTCAGAATGGAGAGTCAAATTTATTTCAGACCAGGTTGCTCAATCCAATTTCAGCAGCATTTCTCCTGAGGTATCTGGGTATACTGAAAGAAGAAACTGCCTGCAGCAAAAGTAATAAATTGATAATTTGATGAAGGATGTTGAAAACCAAGGTTAACATAATACTCATATTTCTTCTTAATCCAAACAGTAGTTTATCCTGAAATATTATCTCCAGAATTACTTTCAGAATTCCCCATCCAACATCAGTACTGTTTCATGGCATTAATTCTCCAGATAAAGTTCAGTGCATGTATAAATTTCATGTGAATTGAAACCTGAAAGATTCATGCCCTTTGATCTTTGCAAGACATCACCACATTATTCTCTTCCCAAGCATTAATTAATAATAAATGCTTTATTCATCAGGAAGCTAAAGTAAGCCCTTTTTTTTTTTACATTCTCCCAGTTCCAGGATCCAAATTCTATTAAAAAAGCTTAGGACTAGCACAACTTCATTTCCAGATGCTTAAGTCTCTTAGGAGCAGAATTGATGCAGCAGGATGTTTTAGTATTATTACTTTTCAAATTAAGATAAAATAAGTATCTCTGTTTGGTCTCCTTTTCTATGACACTACTTTATATTACCTTTTTATTTTGGTGGAGGAAAAAATCCAAACATCAGTTTTTCAGTAAATTGTTTCAACACAACTAGACAAAATCTCACAGCTAGCTAGATCCCACAAATATCTGCAGTAGTTTCTAAGCTACAGTCTCATGATGTTAGGTGGATGCTCTAGACAAAAAAAAAAATAATTATTTCCTGAATTTTAGATTCTGGTATAATTGTTCAGTGGAGATGTACTTATAACAGGTCAATGAAAGGTAAATAATACACAAGTGAATTTTAGGAAGGCTTAAAGCCAGTTTTGACAGATCTGCTAATCTATGTAGTGCGCTCTTGGGAAGAGTTTCGGCTTGAAAAAATTTTTATCAGAGTCAGAGGTCACTGCTTCAGTGATTCTGTCTTAAATATTACAAAGCTTAATGGAAATAATATAAAGTTCAACATCCCTTGCTCCAATTCACAGGAAAATGCCAAAGCAAGGAGAATTTTGCCCACCAAACGTCTGGGTAAAATATGACCTAAAAACTTTCCTGTACTTCCCTCCAGTAGGGCATGACAGCAGGTAAAATGCAGTTTCCAGTCATAAGAATTCATCACAAAAGGAAAATTAAAGGCAGGAGAGAGATCATGGAGAAATTTTGAAAAAGCATAGGGATCCTAAGAACAGGGAGGAATTTTGTCTCCTGTTCCCAAAGGTCAAAATACCTGACCTTGACACCACTCTCAAAAAAACTGTCTCCCCATGAGAAAACTCCCTCATGCAGTCTGTGTATATATGTCTAAAAATATAAACTTTGCTCCTTATCATTTTGTTTCTGAGAAGGGGCTAGTCAGCGAAAACCTCCAGTGGTAGATGGAGACTGGGATTAATAGTTAAGTCATGTATTTCTGTCTTTTGCAGCAGACTGAGGACAGTGCTCCAATCTATCAGATTCTTCTGTGGAGTGAAAGAAGCAGTTTCACATCAAAAATATAAGCATCACCATCTGGAAATGCCAAATGTTACTCTCCATCATGTGTTTTTTTTAAATTCAAATTTGAATGGATGGAATCGATGGAATTTGTGCAGATGCATAATTCATGCACAGTGAGATTAGGGATATTTTAGGATTATATGTTTAGGATTATATGTTAGTGCTCAAAATACCTTTCCTTCCACCTCATCATACCCTACAGGCTATGTTAAGTCAGTCATTTCCTTAGACAACAAAGTAAAGAGAAATAAGAACTAAATATGATTATGTCATCTGTACCATTAGTCAAGATTCAACAATGTTACCAATAGAGCAGCTTTTAAATTTGGAAAAGTTCTATAAATCATTTTGGCTATGGTAGGGAAACCCATGATCCAAACCTCAAAGCCAAGTAGTGATGACAAGACAAGATGATGGAAAATCCGGTTAATAGCTGGTGTAGGAAAGAGTCTCTAGAAGACAGGATTAAGCAGGCTTTGAAAATCTTCCTAGGATTCAAAGCTGAAAACTGCAAGTACACATTGAATTGAATCAATAAGAAACACCATTAATTTAGTTTTCTAATTACATCCACTTAGGACATTGATTTATATATTTTGCTCAATACATTTCCTTCTGAATCTCAGTTTTTTCACTGAACATGAGTCTAAAAGACAAGAAATAAAGCGAGTACACTTGGACTTTCAGGACCACAATCTCAATTTACACAAGATTCCCACTGATGTAAGCAAGGATAAGGTGAAATATAACCTTCAGCACATTTCAACATCTACCAGTAGGACTTACAATTCAGGGGGAGAGGAGCTGAAACTGAAACATGGTCTAACCAGGAAAGAAAAGCTGAAACCACAAAATCTATTATTGACTCATGTCTCAGTACAAATGCTCCAAGATCTTCTCCATCAATATGTGATTGGATCAGTAATTTTATTATTCTGAACACAGTGAAGATCTATAGGTCAGGAATAAGAATGTTTGCTTTATATTTTCTTGAGAGGTGAAACTTCTTAACTGAATCCTACACTTAATCATTTCCAAATCCCAGGCTATATCTGCTGATCCCTGTTTCGATTTAAAATAAAATTCATTTTCCGGTTTGCTGCATGGCTTTTATTTCAGATTTGACTTAGAGATTTATGAATGTGATATAGCTTTTCTTGCTGAACACTTGAACAATTTTGGTCCCTGTGGTGACTTCCACATAGCTGCAAGTGGAAAGAAACACTCACTATTGTAAAATGATATGACATCCCTACTTCAAAAGCCAAAGCAAATTTTTGA
This sequence comes from Cichladusa arquata, assembly GCA_026413545.1. NCBI lineage: Eukaryota > Metazoa > Chordata > Aves > Passeriformes > Muscicapidae > Cichladusa > Cichladusa arquata. Next base: position 28,269,635 of record JAOTQP010001652.1, on the reverse strand, counting down.
AGGCTGAAGTGTTCAGTTGCAGGAGGGATGAAAACCCAAGGGGATCTAGACCTTGCATTATTGTGAAAAGTCGATGCCAGTTTTCAATTCATAGCTACTTAATTGAGAAACAGAGAGAATCTGGGCATACAAGTCATTCCCTGTATGGAAAGGGGGAGACAGGGAGGTTATTGATTGAACTACTGTTTCTCCTGCCACCACTCACTTAAATTTGACTCAGAGTAAAATGATTTCTCCTGAAGATAACTGCTCCACGCTGCACTGCACAATTTACCACAGAGGGTAAATATACAGCAAACAGACCACAGGATTTTGAAGACAGAGTTGGGCATAGCACAGCACACCAGCATGACCCCGTGCAGCATTGCATCTCTACTGCCACACATCCTTAAGGGGTAATGGCTTAGGCAATGCTGACTATTTGCACACTCAAAATGTTTGGTACCTCAGCTTACAATACCCTTCACAATGCAAGTGACAAATGCAGCAGAGATGATCTTTTCTACTCACACTAGTACCTGAGTACAACTTGAGGCACAAATTAGTCTGGAGCAAAGGCAGAACACAAACCATGATGCTGAGATCCCCTGCTCTGGTTGCTTGCTTAACCCTAGGGGTTTTGGGTTTTTTAATGCCTTGAAACTCACTGGTTTTTACAGAGACGAATTTATTCTGTGTACAGCTCACATTAACTTTGGCTTTTAATAATGTGGGATAAATACACTTAGTGCACCCCATGGGCCTGTTTATTGTGCCATACCAAGATTCCCCTGGGAGCACCTGTCATCTCCAACCCTGCTAATCTTCCAGTGCAAAGCCTCCACCAAAAAAATGTACGTACTATGTATAGCATACAAGTTTAATACACATTGAATTGTAGAAATTATGAAGGTGTTTGGAGTACAACAAATGTAAGTGACTTTGAGACCAAATTACTTTTTTAAAATGGAATTTGGAGTCTAATATCATGAGGACAGCAGAGAAAGGGGCAGGTTTTCTGTTTGTTTTGTGTGTTTTGATATTTAGTGTCTGAAACCATTAACGGAGCAGATGAACTCAGATCTCTCTTAAACACACATGCAAGCTATTCAAACCTTAAGGCAATTCAGTGCTATCAAAGATCATACCTCTTTGCACTTGTACTTTTAGCTTGGACAAAGATGTCTTAAAAAGGGACAGAAGGAACAAAATAAATGAGAAATTAAGATTATTTTCCAAAAATTCATGTGAAGGCAAAGTGAAGACAAGTACAGAAGACAAATATGTGGGAAGTTTAGCTGGAAAATACACAACTTTCAAAGTATCAGGCAACTCAAAACAGTGATATCATTTTCAAAGTTAAAAAATAGATTAAATTCCTAATGAATAACAAAACTACATCTTGATAGACAAAGCACTTGAAGCCTATGTAGGTTGGAGATAGATGTACTTTGGTTTTCAGATCTTGTACTTTACAAGAAAATAAAATGGGATATTAATCACTAATTCACTGATTAATATAATGTGCTCACATTTTAATAAGCCAGTTGAAAATTTTACCTCCTTTACAGTTCTGCTTTGCAAAGCACTTCCCAAATAACTAATTTCAAGCAACTTACTTCATTCTACCAGTATCTTCTTGATGATCTAGCATTGCTCATATACTCAATTTCCAGAGCATTTCACTTCAAAATGAGATGAACAGAAGTGTGACTCATGTACACCTAGGAGCACTGAACCATTTGGCACTTCCTTTATCATAAAGCAAAATCAATGTACTAAAAACCACTCTTGTATTACTTCACCTTGTTCACAGTATTGCAAATTTCTCTTTTTTCCACTAAAAAGTAACAAAAATAACACAAGAGAATCATTTATTCAGTTTTACATCTTCAAATATTCTACAACCATTAATATTCAGAAAATCTTTTCTTTAGTTCTTCCAGCACTTGATCTAAAATTGAAGAAAACAGCCCCATCAATCCTAGATATATGGATGTCTCCACAACTTTAAAAGTATTTGCTTCATTTTGTATGTAACAAAGGAATATCACATTAGCCTCTTTTTACTGCAAAGCACTGAGACATGAGTTCTATAATTCAAGATATTTCAGGGAAGAAACCAAGCTAGTCTGGGCTCCTGGCTTAAAACTGAGATAAACTGGCCAGTCCAGAAGACAGCTCACATCTTCAGTTAACTGTGTTGTAATCTGAAAATGTTATAATCCTCCATTAATTTTACCAGTAATTTATTGTAACAGGGATACTTAGGTTAAGTGTTTTAAGATCACAGTGGATGAATAAAAGCCCTATCTCATGGTTCAGCAGCTTCCTAGACCTAGCCTAGTTCACCCCTACTGCCAAGATGGACCTTACAAAAGCATGATGGAAAGTGATCATTTATACCTTGTTTGGAAAACCCTCCCAGCATGACTGAATTATCCACTAAAGCACAGAGCAAAAGGCTGTGGAAACAAGGACTGGACAGCCGAGCAGTCTTCCCTTCACAGCTTACCTAGCTCTCAGACACCTAAGAAATATTGATCCAGTACTCTCAACATTAAGAGACTCTTCCCACATACCACCTTATTTTGCAAAGACTTTTGACTCCTATTCAGCATGTTTTTGAACATGGAAATGATAACAACAATAACAATTCAACCCATACATTTTTTTAGCAGTGATGAATATATGTACTCAAATTTGAATGGGTCAGATGAAACTATCCTGATATTTCTCTCACTTGCTCTGACTGCCATTCAAAAATTTTAAGATAAACTAGAGCAATGAGCAGGGTTGGACTAGTAAAGATTGATATAAAAATGGCAAACATAACTTGATCAAAGAGAGACGTGTATCAAACAGCTTATATATGAGACAACAGGGACAATCTTTGTGGTGCATGAGACAAGTAAAGGAGATCTTAGGGGACAGATCAGCCGTGAAGGATCAGATGACTTTCTCAATTACATGGATATAAATCTAAGATAAGTGCCACTGACATTAGTTTCAAACACATATGTTTTAACCCAGATCAAAATCTGTCTAGTGTCAAAACTAGATCTGAGCTGATATTCTTCTTGCACTATATTCCCATGCAATTTGAATGAATAAGTGCTTGAGGCAGGCATTTGTATCATCTGTCCGTATGCGAAAAGTCTTGACCTTGCTTTATTTGACAATTTATGTGTTACATGCGAGCTGCATTAAGTCCTATTAAGATAAAATCTGAGGTGAAGTAAAAAAAAAAAAAACATATATATCAGGAAAACAAAGAGAATAAAAGTGCTGTAATAATATTAATTAAAAACTGTAGCAACCCTAAGACTTTGTCTCACTGCATGAAGAAGCTCTCTTATTTTAAGGGGCTGATGAGTGTAGGATAACAGCAATTATCCCAGACTTTAGGTTTTAGCCCCCCAGCAATGTATGGTTGAAGAAAACAGAACTAAAAATTAATTTTTAAAGATTACCACCAAAAGCACCTCAAATACAAAGTGCAAACTCTACAGAAGTTGTACTTCTGCTGCTAATGCTGTGGGTCCTGAGGTGGCCTTATTATTTTTCTCTTATATCATAGAAAAACATTAAGCATCATTATCAAAGATATTTGTACCAAAGTTGTTTTTTAAGTTTTTGGTTTTTTTTTTTTTAATGAAGGGAACCAAGATCATACAAAAAATTTCCCAAGAATAGGACAAAGACATATTTATGGCCCTACTTTGAGTGGTAATTTACACTCAGTGTGTCTTTTAATAAAAAGATTTTGAAAGGGTCTGAAGACAAAGCACAAAACCAAACCAGGATCCAGATCATCATGCAGCAGATAGGGTTCTCCAGATGCTATTTGCATTTCAGTGGTATTGCAGCTGTTACTACTATAACACAAAGTTTGTCTGAAAGATAATTATGGCTCACTCAAAAGATAATGAACAGCAACTCCTAGGTATATTAGCAGATAACACAAGTAAATAAACACAAAGTTTAAAGGATTTTAGGTCCCAATAGCACCAATGCAAAGCAGAGCACACCTGTACCCTTCATCCAGGGATTGTCCCTTTTCTTACAAGTTTGTACTACGCCTAGCACAAAGAGGACCCATGGTTTCCGTGTGCTTTTGGATCATAACACAGCTGCTCAGTAAAAACAAGGGCCAGGCAACACACCAGCACCACACCAAGACAGGGCACTTGTTTAACAGTAGGATTTGTATTTTATGGAGTTTTGCTTCTGGCTCCTTTGTTAAGGGTAAGATGATTTTCATGTTTAAAATAGAAATTCCAGATCTTTGCAATGTATCAAGGCATTTTTTTGTCTAATTTTAAAGCACTTACGCTGAGTAACCCTGAATATAAAAGAATCCTCTGAGAAACAAAGTGACTATTACTCAGAAATCAAATTAGTTTGACAATAGTTCCTTTAAAACCTTTTAAAAAATCTCTTATATAATTTGTATTTATCTCAAATGTTCCAAGGATTTCAGTTGTCCCTGGTATGTATGAAACCAGCTCCACTGGATTAGATTGGCATTTAAACATGCAGGCTTCTAACAATCTAAGAAAAGAAAATTGATTCAAAAACAACCAAATAATTTAACTCATATGATCATCCCAACAATCACAGTGCTAAAAAGCCTCTTATACTTTATTTTTCAGTGTACAAAAGGTAAACGCAGGCTAAAATTTAAAAAAAATGCTTAGGTTTTTAAAAAGAATTTGGGCAGCTCTCCAGTAAAAGAATATAGATATAACTGTTGGAATTGGAACATATGGAAGATTTGTTTCTACTACTGATTAATACCCCTTCAATACAATAAAATTTGTTTCCCAGTTAAGATCCTTTTCATTAATATTCATTAAAGTAATTTGAAAAACTTACATTTTTAGTTTAAAATGGTTTTGTACAAGTGGGTTTTTTACCCCATCAGTCTGAGAGACTTACAGCCAAAGGTCTTTTACTGTCTCTATTTCCTCCTATATATTCCTCATTACTATGGGGTGGGATAGCTACTGTCCTGTTTCTTCTCACTGAGGCTAAATGAAGTAACATCCATGCTGAAAAAGGTCCAACACTTTGCAAGTCTCTTCTAAGGAGATAATTGTATTCTTATTTCTCTCTACTGAGACCAAAGCTTTCAATTCTGAGGAAGGGCAGAAAAATGAATTGTCAGTCATAAATATTTCTTTGCTTAAGCAATTCTTTTCAGGAGATCTAGTCCACAGAGATGGCAGGAAGCAAAGGGCAACATGAGATGCACAAGTGTACTGGGAAATGTGTGAGAGAGCAGGTGAAGCAATGGAAACCCTTTTTATATTCCAGCATCTTCACCTTCCTCTCGTGAGGAAAAAAGCAAACACAGCTTAACTGCATGGTTATTATGTTTGTTATGTGCAGCACTTGAACAGCAGAAAACAGACAACAGAGTAAATTTCAGACACATCTGTTCCACCTGCAGATTATTAGATGTTACATGCTACATCACACGTTAGCATTTTCCTTATTTTGCACTGATTAGTGTAATAACCTTCACTTAAAAATCAAAATCAGGGAAAAGTAAGGTAATTCCCAATAGGAATTCATTTTTTTAATTGACTCTGCCTGTCAGAGGTCCATAGGAGAGAGACTCAATTCAGGAAACTACTGGACAATAGATAAAGCACTAGTTTTTTTTTTTCTGGTGGACAAAAGAAAAAAAAAAAAAGAGAAGGACAAAAATGGATGTATTCACTTATAACCATGCAGGAGAGATTAGAACAGTCCCTATGGCCTCCTTTCCCACTTTCTCGGTCACTGAAAATAAACCACTTTTATTTCTGCAACAATCTCTCACTTTCTACTTAGCCATTCAATGGAAAAAAAAAAAAAACAACACACAAGAATTTCAGTTGAAATACCTCTCTGAGATTTGTGGGCATTGGAACAGTAGAGTTTGCATATATTTCTGAGTCTCTGAGGTACTGATTCTTACACTGATTAGCCCATAAAGCTTCCATGAATCAACATCTCTCCAGTTGTGTGCTGGCAAGCTAACGTTGTAAAAGTGACACTAGAAATCAGGAAAGCTCTAATAAGCAATAGTTCACATGGAATTCCCATGTGAGGTCCTTATTGCAGAGAGCCAGCTGATTTAAAAATTCTTCTTGCAGATATGTAGACCAAATTCTGTATCATGAGTGCTCATCACTTATGTCAGAAAAGAAAATCTGCAAAAAAGGAGGTAATAAAATATTTTCGTTTCTGACGTTTTCATTGCAACTTGTTTCTAATTAAAGTACATGTTCTGTTACGGAAAATGTACTAAGATAGCAAGCCATGATCAGAAAATAGCATTAGTTTAGAGATGCACAGTCATCAGCTCTCCTTTAGCTATTAAGCCTTCCCATCTGCACTCATTCTAGGGAAGGCAAGGGCCCTGTTTGGAGAGAGCTATTCATTACCATATAAAACAGAGAACCTTCCACTGCACCAGCTAACGTTTGAATTTCCTTTCATGACTTTCTCCTTCAGTAAATCAAATTTTTGCTTCTGTTCAGTGCTTTTACCTTGTGTTTCTGAGCAGTCAGTCATGACTACATACAACAGCTGCCTCATAAATGTTGCTTATTTAAGTTATTATATTAAAAACACACATCATAGGGCACTCTGCCCTTTTACAATTATGGACAGCATTCATGTTCAACTAATAGATAAACCAACTATCTTCCAGCATTTGTAAAACATTTACAAATGTGAAATATAGGAAAGAAATATTTTAGACTGAACTAATATTTACATCTGCCAAGGCAAAATGCCACTTCCAAATGAAAAAAAAATTTAAAAAAAAAAAAACAAACAAAAAACACCCACAAAAAAAAAAAAAAAAAAAAAAAAAAAAAAAAAAAAAAAAAAAAAAAAAATTAAAACCAAAAAACCCCAAAACTG